>JAZKJV010006829.1:0-206317 GCA_037367405.1 Ottelia alismoides
TGGAATTCATATCTTCTAAGAGCATGTTAATTGGCAAATACAAACATCGGATGGCTGGAGATTTTTGCAATTATAAATTATCTCAAGAGACTGAAAAACTGAAGCATAACCCTCTAAATTTCCAACTAAGTTAAGAAAATCAATAATAAGATCAGATTCCCTAGAAAAATTCAGATTATCTTAACGGATCTCGTTAGTGGGATCTGAATCTTCTATCAATACACCTCAATTTGTTCTAACCACGCAAGCCCTGCTTGATTATATTATATTTGAGTCCGTAGTCCATTGATAGGAGTGGATGGGTGAGTGGAGCCCTCTTAATCGGAGGTGAATGGAATTGAAGGCATAATGGAGATCAATGGGCCTTGATCTGGAAATGACAGGTTGAGGAAGAAATGAGAATGTTGGGGTGGAATTGGAGACAAAATCGAAGAGGGGAACAAAGGGGAAGGTGGGTTTAGATTTGCAACAGGAATCAGAATCAGACGACGGAGTGGAGAAGAAAAAGAAGAGAGGGAAAAGGGTACTACCTGATGGGTGCACACTAGAGGAAGAAGCTCCATGAAGAGCTCTGATTAACACTTGAGCCAAACGACGAGGAGTTGGCGAGCTTGGCCGCTGCGAGAAACAACTGTAACAAGGTCAATGATGACTTGGATCTTGCCAAAGATGTCGACGCCGGAGACGACGTGGTGTTGTCACCACCGTGTACCGCCCGTCCCTCTTGATCGATAAGGGTTGGGTAATGGCGGATGATTTGGAAGGTGTGGCGGAGGGGTGTCTTTATAGATGGTGGAGGTAATGGCTGGGAGGAAGATGAGGAAGTGGGCCGCGACGGTTACGAAGAGGGGGAAGGACAACCGTCTCAAGGTTTGGGAGAGAAACGTCCGCGTGTAAGATAATCGTGTGCTTGGCACGTGACCAAGGGTGGATGGCAGGAGAGGGAGGGCGTGGGATGCCACATGGCACGCTCAGGGGCTTGCCACGTGTTACCCCAAAAAAATCAAAAATAAAAGAGAAAGAAAAATAAAAAAGAAATAGAAGGATACCTCAGATCGAAAAATTTCCTTCATGAGTTCGTCTCGACGAGATCTACAAATGAGGAGCTGTGAGCAAAACAGGTCAACCGTAGAAAGTGGTGAATTTGGTGGTTTTCCATGTGTACAGAAAACCGCTTTTGGATATTTTGCAGTTTTTTTTATTTTAGAAGAGGATAAAAAATTTAGAAAAAAACGATAAAATAAAAGACACTTAATCACGCATAATCCATTTTTTTGGATTTTTATAAGTAAGAAAATAGGGGAATAAAATAGGATTATGAAACAAGCGAATTTTGTACAGACTCACAGATGTCACTTGGACATAGTGAGCTTCTTTGATTTCAGTCTTGATTTGGATTTGAATTTTTATGTCACATGATAAAACTTTCATCAAAGAATACAAATGAAAAATAAATAAAATAAAATGGTTTAATTACATACATACGAACTTAGGTCAAAAATTGCAAAAAGATAAAATACGCAAAAGAATCCCAACACCCAACTTTCACATATGAGCTCCGATTTTTATGAAATTAGTCTTGTTTTAAAGGTATTTGAAAATAGAGTACTTTAAAAGTGAATAAACCAAAATCAGACATTGTATGAGGAAGACATGCACGTTTTAGTCCGTTTGGTGTGAGATTAGATTTTAGGTTTATTCCTCACTTGTTTAAGTTAGCAATTTTTTTGTATTTTTTCTTTATTCTTGTTAGTTATATCTACACAATGGAAGGTTTTTTTATGTCAATCAGAGTTTAGATGAATTAATTAAAAATAGGAGAAGTTAGCAGCTTTTCATGTCAATTTACACTGGGATTTTTAGTTCCTTATTTTATGTAATTATGCATGATGAAATGCAAATATCATTTACACATTTATGAATGATGATGATACTATGTTGATGATTAAATGTATTTAGATTTTGAGGAAAATAGCCTAATTGACCAATTTTAGCATGTTGAATTAGAGATTCATCACTACTCCAGTTGCTCACACTAGACTCTGTCTACTATTATTTGGATGATGATGTGTACAATATGTGGTGTCATAGGGCTCCTTTTATACTACAACAAAAGTATACTAAATATTCAGCAATCCCCAACACCAACTGTCAACCAATCAGAATGAAGGAGGTGAATTAAGCATCTCAGCTATCCAACCCAATAGCTCTCGACTAATCAGGATGCAACAGGTGGATCAGATACCTTAGCAATCCAACTCAACAGCTCTCGGTCAATCAGGATGCAAGAGGTGGATTAGATACCTCAACAATCCAGCCCAACAACTTTAAGTCAATTAGAAGGCAGGAGGGAGATCAACCACATCAGCAATGCTCTCTACTAGTATTCAACCAATCAGACTTCACACGATAAATCTCAACAATCTCTTACTTGAAGGCTGATATGTAGTACACGCCACATCTTCAATAGTCCTGGTGTGAGCACCAATAGAAGCTGAACATATCTTTATCTTCTCCACCGTTACAGTTTTTTAGAACATATCAGCATGATTTTCTAATGTGTAGATCTTTTTCAACTTAATTTGTCCATCTTCTAGCTGCTTCCAAATGAAGTGGTACTTCACATCTATGTGCTTAGTCCTTGAGTGAAAGACATATTTCTTTGCAAGATGAATTGTACTTTGGCTGTCGCTGAATAATTAACAATCTTAACATTCTTTATTCATTTCTTTCATCAGACCCTCCATCCATATCGTTTCTTTGAAAGCTTATGTTGCCACCACATATTCTGCTTCTCTGGTCGATATGGTCATTATCTTTTGAAGTCTAGATATCAAACTAACAACTCCACTTCCTAGGGTAAAGACGTACCATGTGCTTTTCCTTCCGTCAATATCTCCTGCAAAATCTGAGTCTACAAAACCTCGAACTAAAATGTCAGTGTATCCATAATAAAATGCCATGTTAGATGTACCTCTCAGATAGCGTAGAATCCACTTAACAGCTCCCAATGTTCCTTGCTAGGATTCACCATAAATCTGCTCACAAATCCCACTGCATGGGAGATGTATGGTCTTGTGCAAACCACTGTGTACATCAAACTACCAACAACAGACTAGTAAGGTACTTTTGACATGTATTCATGCTCCTCCTTCGTAGCCGATTCTTTCTCCTTTGAAAGTTTGAAGTGGCTCCCTAAAGGAGCTGGAGAAGATTTTGCATTTTTCATATTAAATCTCTCAAGTACTTTCTTGATGTAATATAATTGAGACAATCTCAGCTTCTTGTTCTTCATGTCTTTGCTAATATGCATTTTAAGGATTTTCTTTGTAGGACCTAGGTTCTTCACTTCAAACTCCTTGGACAACATTGGCTTCCAATTTGTTATTTCTTTCTTGTAGGAGCCTACAACAAATATGTCATCTATGTACAATAATAAAATGATGTAAGACATACCAAGCTTCTTGAAGTAGCAACAATGGTAAACATGATATTTGCAGAATCCTATATTTGTCATAAAATCATCAAATTTGTACCATTGTCTTGGTGCCTGCTTCAATCCATAAAGAGTTTTTTGAGCTTGCATATCATGCCTTCTTTTCTAGTAGCTACATAGCCCTCTGGTTGTTGCATGTAGATGTTCTCCTCAAGATCTCCATGAAGAAATGTTATCTTAACATTCAACTGCTCCAAATGTAGGTTTTCAGCTGCAATAAGATTTAATGTTTCTCTTATGGTTGAGAACTTTACAACATGTGCACAGATATCTGTGAAATCAACTCTTGCTTTTTGTTGAAAGCCCTTTGCCACTAACCGAGCCTTGTATTTAATGGAACCATCAACTTCCTCCTTCACCCTGTACACCAAATTGTTGTGCAAAGCCTTCTTTCCCTTTGAAAGTGGGACTAAATACCATGTTTTGTTTCTTGAGAGAGAGCTCATCTTCTCATCCATGATTTACTCCCACTGATTCCTTATCTCACCTTGTATAGCTTCATCAAAGCATTCATGCTCACCATTGTTAATCGATAATAAGTAATTCAAGGAAGGTGAATACCTTGCAGCGGATTTGCTGATTCCGGAAGATTTCCGTAGCATCAGAGTTTGCAGATTATTCTGTGGGAATGGTTGTACATTCTCATAACTTGGTTGTGATATGCTTTGTTCAAGAGTTTCATCAAACTCCACAAAGTCTGGTTCTTCGGTTGTCTTTCCTTTTATCAATTCATCCTTATAAGGAAGACTCATTGAATGTGACATCAATGCCTCTGACTGTCTTCTTGTTCTCTAAATCCCACAATCTATATCCATAGCTATTTATACCGCAACCAACAAAGGTACACTTCCTTGCTTTGGGGTCAAGCTTTCCTCTATCTTCCTGCTTAATTTGGACATAAGCTATGCAACCAAAGATGCGTAAATGAGAAAGTGTTACCTCCTTTCTTATCCATGCTTCTTCTGAAAGATCCCCACCTAATGCAACAGATGGACCTTGATTTATTAGGTATGCTGCTGTATTCACTGCATCAACTCAATGTTGCTTTGGAAGACCTACATGTAACCTCATGCTTCTCACACTCTCTAGAAGAGTACTGTTCATACATTCAACAACACCATTCTATCCGGGCTTTCTTGGGACCGTTTTCAATCTCATGATCCCATTCTTAGCACAGTAGGATTCAAACTCCTCACTGCATTATTCTCCCCCATTGGTCGACTTGAGACATTTCAATTTTGAACCTCAACTAAGGCCTTTCCACATTTTGAAGGTCTCAAACATATTGGATTTATGTTTGATAGAGTAAACCCATAGTTTTCTAGTTGCATCATCTATAAAAGTAATAAAATAATGAGATCCATTAAGGGATGGTACTTGAGATGGACCCCATACGTCTGTATGAACCAGCTCCAGTCTTTTAGTCTTTCATAGTCTTGGAGTCTTTGTGAAACTGACTTTCTTCTCTTTCCCAAGATATAATCTTCACATAAATCTAGATGATTAGTCTGCAATCCTACTAACTTTCCCTTCTTCTGCATGATCTTCATTCTCTTTTTGCTCATGTGACCAAGTCGTCTACGACAAGTATTAGCATCACACTCAGATGATGAAACATTATACTGTCATATGAGCCTGATGCAATATACAAGGTTCCTTCTTTCTTACCATGAGAAAGGATCAATGATCCTTTAAACATCTTCCACATATCTGAATTGAATGATGTCACCACACCACTTTCTGATAGCTATCCAATAGATATGAGATTCCTTGTTAGACTGGGTACATGTGTGACATTCTTCAATCTCAAGAAGCCATCATTGGGTTGGGATATGTCAATGTTTCCCTTTCCAATTATGTTGTAGCATTCATCGTCTCCCAGATACACCTTTCCAAAATCACCTTTCACATAATTTTGAAGGATATCCTTTTGTGGAGTGGTATGAAATGAAGCACCCGAGTCTACAATCAAGGACTCACTTTGAGCATCTGCAATACATATTAAGGCATCGCTATCCTAATCATCAATAAAATTTATAATGTTCTTACCTTTGTCATTTTTTTCTTTTTGATTTCTTGGGACCTTGCATTCTATCTTGTAATGCCACTTTTGGTTGCAATTCCATCAGACCAGCGACTTTGAATCTCTGGATTTGGATTTTCCTCTTGCTGAATTTCCCTTAGAATGCTTTTGGCTCCTGTAGCTCTTCCTACTTCTTCCTTCTATATTCAAGGTGGAACCTGACAAGTGTTCTTCTCTAGACATCTTCTGTCGTCCCTCTTCTCCAAGAAGAAAACCAACAACATCCTCCAACTTCAACTTCGCATAACCAAAGGAGTTGCTAACTGCTACAACCAATGCATTCCAACTATCAGTTTAACTAGAAAGGAGTAGAAAGGCTTTACCTCATCATCAAATATGATCTTCACAGAATCCAACTGACTGGCGATACTGCTAAGATCATTCAAGTGTGAAGTCACTATGAAGTTCCCGCTCATCTTTAAATTGAAAAGCTTCTTCATCAAATACACCTTAATTGACGTGGATGGCTTCTCGTACATCTTTTCAAGAGCTTTGAAAAGATTCACCGTCATCTCCTTTGCGATATTTGAAGCCACCGATGGAGCAAGGCTGAGCCTTACCTTCCTAGAGACTTTTGGTCTAGGACCTTCCACTCCTCATCCTTCATGGCTTCAGGCTTCTTCCCTTAGATTGGAAGATAGAAATCCTTATAAAATAGAACATCTTCAATCTGCATCTTCCAAAACGCAAAGTTCGATCCATTGAGCTTCTCAACCTTGACCTTCGATTATTCTGCCATCTGTGTAGAGGTTGATCTCCGAACCTTTCTCTGATACCAGTTCTTGGGGATGGATCCAATCAAGTACCACGCGACTAGAATCATGATCGAAGAAGAAAGCACACACAATCGCACAAGATGAGGATCTATAGTGGTTCGGTAATGTGCCTACTCCACTTGCTCACATCAGACTCTCTCTACTATTGTTTGAATGATGAAGTGTATAATATGTGGTGCCATAGGGTTCTTTTTTACTACAACAAAAAATACCAAGTATTCAGCAATCCCGACCGCCATCTCTCAGCTAATCAGAATGCAGGAGGTGGATTAAGCATCTCAGCAATCCAACCCAACAGCTCTCGGCCAATCAGGATGCATGAGGTGTATCGGACACCTCAGCAATCCAACCCAACATCTCTCGGCCAATCAGGATATAAGAGGTGGATCATACACCTCAACAATCCATCCCAATAGCTCTAATCCAATCAATAGGTAGGAGGAAGATCAACCACATCAGCAATGCTCTCTACTAATATTCAACTAATCAGTATTAACATGATAAATCTCAACACTCCCAGTAATCGGGGACTTATACTTTAGAGTTCGTTCCTCTTACCTTTTTTACCCCTCGGTGACATAGGACCTCAAACAACCTGCCCTCCCACCACCCATCCTTGTAAAAGGCTTCAACCCTTTGGCTTACCTCAAGAGTGACATTGTGGCTAGGGATGGGCGTTCGATTTGTTTGGTGGGTTTGGGTTAAATAATTCGGGATGGGTTCAGTTTGGGTTAAGAAAGTGACCACCCATGACCCAACCAAATTAAATTGGGTGAGGTTATTTGGGTTGTGGGTTTGTGTTGATCTGTTCGGGTTAAAACCAAACTTCTTATGGCACCTATGACGAGAAAGAAATCAAAACATATCAATAGGTAGGTGTTCAGATATAAAACTAAGATCATATGACGAATATATTCCTTAGTCTCCGGTTCGTTAAAGGACTATTTATTTTAAATAAATGTGCTAAGTAGGATCATATCATTATGAATTAATATAAAATTTGAGTTGCATGGACTTTTAGTTGGGGTTATTTGAGTGGGTGATAGACCATCAGATCCCTTTATTAATATGTCATTCTTATTGTAGCATGTGAATCTGATGATCGATCAAAAATCACACTAAAATTAATATGAAAATAAATCTCAATGGCGAATATTTATATTACTTGGGTAAGTCTCAAGGTCGAACCTAGGGAGGTAATATGAGTTCAGAATTAATTCTGAAATAAATCAAATTACTAGATTTTCAAAGAAGAATTTTTATTACATTTTTGAATTTTTTAGTTTTTTATGGAGTTTTCAAATAAAAGATTTAATTAGTTAAATAAAATATGATGCATGAATTTAACAAACATTTTAATGCAAGAAATAATGTTATTCAATGTGGTGGAATAAAATAAATGATGCAAATATTTTTTTATGAATTTTAAATGATGAAATCAATGATACAAAGATGAAATGCAAGGATAAATGCATACCATCAAGCTCTTCAATGAATAAGCCATCCCCTTGATGAATTTCAAAAATTAAATGTTAATAATCCCAGTTCAAATCATTTACCCCAAATCCATGTCCCAATCTCTACATTTATTGAGTAATAAGATTTAATAGCAATGAATAAATGTGCTCAAACTTGACAAATGAACTTCTCAATTTATTAATGTCAGATGAGGTCTCAAAATCAGTATCCCAATGTTATATATGATAGAGAAAATCAATAGGTTCAAGATGACAAAGTTCACTGAAATCCGATAAATAATGCTCAAGATGCAGAAAAATGAAGTTCTGAGGGCATATATGTAATAAAACTAATTAAATTGTTCACAAATAGGACATTATTAGGGTAGTTCTGCAAATGTCCAAAGCCATATGGGCCTCTATGAAGTTTGCCCTTGCATAGGGGTATTAGTGTGATAACCAAAAGCCGTAAGGTGAATGTTATGTCCCAGATGCACGCGCTTGGCGCGTGCTGCTCGATTCAGGCTGAGGCTTTATGTACACCTCCACGTGGCATGCTCTGCTATCTTTAGGAAGAACGTGGAACGTGGCTAGAATGGATAGAAGCACGAGGCTCGATGCGAGGCGTGTGGATGGTTGAGATTGAAGGCGTTCGAGATCATGTAGTGCTTGTAGGTCGGTTCTGGGGAAAGTTCTCTTCTTCCCTCCCCAATTAGTCGATACACGATCGATTGTAGTTCTTCCCACTACTGATGGTCCATTAAGGAAGCTCCACTTTGGTCAGCTTCTTGAACGTATACATGCAGGTTCTGGCTGCTGAAGGTTGTCCAGAGTCTCGAACTCAACTTAGGTTGTTGCATGCTCGTGCTTCTTCATGCAAAAAGGAAGGGGAACGTGCATCTTGTAATGGTGGAGGAGAGGATCAGTCAGTGAGGAGTAGAACAAAGGCGGAGGGATATCGGGGTGTGGGCCAACTTGCATGGTGATTGAAGGGGTTTGATGTTGATGGAAATATGTGATGGGGGATCAGGGAGATGTGGGAGAAGTCGAGGAATATAGATTCGATGAAGAAGAAGAAGGTCTTGGATGGGGTTTGAATCTCCTGATTAGTGAAGTCAGATGGAGGTCCACTTCAGGTCTTCGCCTCTATGCTTGGCGGAGGAGCACGGAGCTTGGTTGCTTCGGGAGGTGCAACAACACGGTGATGACTCATCATAGATCATGCCTAAGGTAGGTCGTAGCCACGAGAACGGGTCGCCGTCACCGACCCAAACCTATAGCTCTATCATTTTCTCATGTTATCAATGATGCAGATGATTTTGTCGGAGGAGGCGACGTATCTGAAATAGGGATAGATTGGAGGAGTCGTAGAGGACGACGAGATTGAGTTGGTTGGGATAGAGGCATAAAAGGTTTAAGGTGTGGGTGATTGATCTGAGAAGGGGATGAAATTGGTTGCAATGGATAGATTGGTTTTTTTGAGGTGGTGAGGAGGCTGAGAGAAGAGATGGTCATTGGCTTTTCGACGATTAGGCTCCTGGGAGAGGATAAGAAGTTAGGGTCGTTGGTGGTTTTAAGATAGAGGGGATTGAATGGAGGAAGTTGGTGAGAGAGATAAGAACAAAGGATAGGGAAACCCCAGATGATTGGGTGGTATGGAGATCGTCCAAGGAGGGCAGTGACAATAGGAGGAAGGAGACGGTGCATTGGTGATCGAAGGTAGAAGATGAGAGAGCTCTTGCCATTGGATCCTATGCGATCCAATGGCGGAGGAGATAACACGTGTTAGGCATGTGATGGGGCAGGCAGATAGTGTAAAGAATTGCAGTCATTGGATCGAAGTCGATCCAACATCCCTGATTGGGTGCGCTAAAGAACAAGGAGAAAGGTTGACTGGGAAGAGGGCATTGACTAGAGGTGTGAGATGACCAATCATGTGAGGACACGTGGCATGCTGACTTCGATTAGGATTGCTAACCATAAAAGAAATGCAAAGAAAAATAGATAAACATTAGCAAATGATCTCAAATGCAAAGTGGACAAAATGAAAAATGTAGATCTAAATGCATTCTACAATGTTCATAAGGATTTGAATGCAAATGGACTCAACTGTGCAGTATATGCATTTTTTGTGATATTTTATGCATGTAAAATATCAAATTTTTAGTTTTGAAAATATTATTTGGTTTTTAATGAATGAATAATGCATGCAAAAATCAAATATGATGTGAAATAATGTAATGGATACAAATACATTTCTTAGATTTTTCTTAGTGAGAAATAATTAGAAAATGTGGATATATATATATATATATATATGAATGGGTCAGTGTACTCAAGTCAGGATCTGTCTTTTTCTTTATTTTTTTATTTTTTTATTTTGATTTTTATGTAATTAGTTAGAGAATGAAATAAAATTAATAAATGAAAAAGAAATAAATAAATAAGTTAGATATGCACATGGAATAATAGGATAAAAATCAGTGAATATTTACAATGCACAATTAGGCCCCAAAATCCAAATTTCACAAATGAACTCTGATTCTTTTGAATTTGGTCTTTACTTTAATGTACATTAATTCAAAAGTGAGTGGAGTAAAAATAGACAGTATATGAGAAAGATATCATCTTCTACAACTTTTTATCCTGAAATTAAGGTTAGAGTTTATTTCAAATATATACACAAGTTAGTATTTTTTTGGATTTTTCATTGATTAATGTTAGTGATATGTATACAATGGAGTCTATTTATGTAAATTACAATTAGCATGAATTAATTAAAGATAGGCGATGTTAGGTGAAAGTTTATAAATGATTATGAATGCAGAATGAAATGCTAATTTATACGAATTATTTACAAGTGCATGAATGTTAATTATGTGATATAAACATATGAGTGCACCTAATTACACGAGATGAAGCTCTATTTTCAACTAGTTATAGTGATGAATCATTATTAGTGGATTGGGTGGAATACATTAGACCCTCCATCTAACCCAGAAACCAAATAAATATTATGGTTTTGGTCTAATTCGATCCAAAATCCAAATAACCCAATCCATTTCAACTTTTTCCAAAGTTTGAGTGGAACCAAAAAACACCCAGCCCTAGTTGTGGTACATGGGACGAGGATGGACGTTGATGTGACGAACGTTCTCGTGGAGGGGAAAAGACTTGCCATGGTTGGTGCAGATGGCATCGTAGATGACGTCGTACGTGAGGTGGGGAGAAGATGACTTGACATAAGTGACGATGGTAGCCTCATACAATATTGCACCATGGAGTCCCACCTCGTTGCAGGTGATCTACATATGGGTCCCTACCGAGATTGTGTGAAGCTTTTTAGGGACATAGGAAATGCTTGTTATGTTCTGTTTTAGGTCAACATGTTCCTTGACCTTTACAAGGGTCACCATTGGGATGGCGTAGATCTTTTCAGAAACAAAGGACAATGTTGAAGGTGTTTAGCGTTTGGTCAACATGTTTTCTAACCTTCACAAGGGTCCCTGACGGGATGGTGGGGAAATTTTTAGAGACCGATGAAAATGCCCAAGGTGTTTTACCTCTGGACAATGCTATATGACAATGCTCGAGGTGTTTTTAGAGATACAATGTGTGAAATTGTTCAGCTCTCTCCAAACAAAACCATTGAACCACCAAGGTGTCTTCTCTTCTAATAACTCGTCCGTGCGGAGTCAGATATTTCCTTCTAAGGTTAGGTACTTTCGATCTTTACAACCGAATGGGATAAGAAGTTATAAGAATGGAAAGAGAAGTGAGAATGGACCAGTGTAGTCATCATTCTCGCGTGAAGTCAGTCAATGTAACCGGATCTTCACCAAGAAGCAAGCTTTTTCTGAAGCTCAAATTTGTGGAATTTTTTTGGTTGAAGGCTTCTTTGAATATTTTCTTTGACTATGCATAGCATCTGCATTCTTGTTTGTGCCCTGGTGGATATAACATCTTTTGTTCCCCCCACGGTTTTGGGGTCTTAGAAAAAGTTATGTCGGTAGACCATCCATCAATCGAAACATTGTTTCAATCCATCTCCAGTCTTTAGATATCATTGTTATCAGAAAAAGTGGGTTAGAGTACCGGTGTCAGTAATCCCCTAGAATGGTTCCTGAGCCACCCTTGACGGAGCGGCCTTGCATTGTCCCGACTTAGACCCCAAGATTTTTCAACAGTCCATATAGGTTGAGCTAAGTGCTAAGTGCGAGGTTTCCAGTCAAGTCACTATCTCAAGAGTCGTACGGATGATATAAAGGATTCTATCTAGGAATATTGACTTGACTCGTGAACATAGTCTTATGAAATCTAAAGAATTAAGTCAAGGTGACCTGAAGTATCTCTAATTCCAGACTTCAATGGGTTCCTCTAAGATTAAGTGCATTAAGGTCAACAATAAGCTCCAATCTTCGGACTTTATTTGAACTTGTTCAATCGCCTAGAATATTCTGAAAAATGCTCATGCTATGTATAATGCAGGAAAAATATTTTGGTGATGCAATTTCAGACTTTTGATCTTTTTATGGATTTTTGAAAAGATATTGCAAATGCAAAGATTCTTTTAAAATGTTTTTGGTATTTTGGTTTTGCAAATGTTTTTGTGGTTTTGCAAACAAAAGATATTGGCTAAGAAAATAGGTACAAATATTTACATGGAGATGCATCTTATATTTACAAGAGTGGGGTTTTTAAGAATTTACAAGGGATACCCTCTAACTTCTGTCAGAGCTTCACGAGGCTGCCCTTTCACCATTTTCTCCACGCCTCCAGCTTCACTCATTACCTTTCAGACCACTACCGTCCTATAGCCCTTTCGTTCCTTATCTTCGCCCATCACCGAATCTTCACCAACCCCCGCTCGATCTCATGCCATTGCTCCTCAAAACTCCCTCAAAACTTACCTATAAATATACCCCTTTGCCCCCTTTTGATTTTTGATCCCTCTTCTTCAAACTTTAGCCCATCAAATCACCCCTTTGAGCTTCTCCATGGTGACAACAAGGTAGAGCTTGTGGTTTGCAATGAGGAGAGAAATCGGAGAAGGCGAATCCACCCCACCGCTGGAGCTCCTTCGGCTGGTTCTGCTCCTCGCTTCTTAGGACAGTTGAGCCCCCATTTCCGTCATTCCTTGGTAATAGGGTAGTTTAATTTTTGTTTTGCATCTTTAATTTGTAGTTCAATCAAGCGATTAGTACTTCAATCGAAAAGCCCCAACTCCTGTAGCTTAGGCTCCAAGTCAAAATCACAGCGATCTGACCTTCGATCTGCCTCGTCTTCCATTCCACCTCACTCCCCTTCACGTTCTCCATCGATTCCCCTCAGGATCACTTTGAATCAAGCCTTAATTCAAGGAGTCTGAGCTCCCTCTGCCTCCCTCGCCAGAGTTCCCCCCTCCATTCCATATCCCATGTTGTTTAGAGTAAACCCTGGAACAATGAGATAACCCTCGCACCCATGAGCATTTTTGTTGTGATTTGCAGGACTAACGAAGCCCCTGGGACCTCAATGATCACTTGGAGTTGCTCCAGGTGACTCCACCTCGTCGGAGCGTCTAGTTCCTTCTTGCCTCACCTGGATCCTATAACCGCACGTGGAGGAAGCCCAGCTACATGCTGGGCTCGTCAGAGGAGAGAACGACCGCCAAAACTCAGAGGAACGATGAATAGAAGTTTGTAGGAGTGTTGTTCTTACATGTTCTTGCAGCGTCCTTTCCTATCGTTCGATCAAGAACAACGGTCCAGATCTAATCTGGATCATTGATTTCCTGCGAAGGGGTATGTGAAAAGGGCCGCACGATCAAACACATGGCGACTTCTAGACGACTGGATCTCAGGTGCATAAGTGGTAAATTGAATAGCCTCCCTCTTCTTATTTGTAATTAGTAAAAGGTCTTGTAAATATTTTAAGTAGTTTAAACTTTTGGATAAATTGCACAAAGCCCCTTGAACTTTTGTATATTGCAATTTAGTCTCTGCTAGAGTCACGTGTAGGCGCATGTTTTATCTTGTAAAAAGTGCATAACAACCCTTGTGGGTTTATGTAAATATCTTTTAATATATAAAGTTTAGATATCAGTGCTAGATTTTGGGTAAAATTGCATTGGGGTCTTCTTATAGATATGTACGTTCAATTAATAAAGAATTTTAGTGTGATGTCTACATTCCTCAAGCTTATTTGACAATCTTTTTACAAACAATTTTGAAAAATATAGTCTAAAATATTTTTATAATTAATTTTTACAATCATTTACACACATTTGAAAATCATTTTGCAATAATTTTTTAAAATAGTATCTATAGATTTTTCAAAATATTTTTGCAACCATTTTCCAAATATTTGCAAATCAATTTTCAAATATTTTTATTTAATGCAAAGAAAATAAATTTTGCAAGAAAAATATTTTACAAAGGTTGAAAATATTTTACGAAATATTTTCATACAGTTTTCAAAATATTTTCAATTAGATTTTCAAACTATTTTTCAAGCATTTTGCAAAGCATTTTCACCTGATTTAGTAGTCAATACATCCAGAAAGAATTTTAAGAATAATAAACATATTTTTTATTAAATAATTTAATGAATTGGTGTGTATATATATAGTGTTTTAGCCTTATTTATTGAAAATATGAAATAACAAGTTATGGCTAAAATATATACCAAGTATATATTGACCTCCCTATACCTAGCTTGAGCTATGTCCTCATAGATCGAAGAGAAAGGAACACATAACTCGTACTAAGTATAAAAGTCTATGCTACAATGATAAACAATAGGAAGTCGGATGTCCCCCCATACTTAGGATCAATTAATCCTAAGTATAGCAATCTGTATACCAATGCAAGGAGGGTCGAGGGTGGGAAACGAATAAATGAATAACTGAACGGATCGACCTATCTCCCCCTATACTTAGGGTACAATATCCAACTATAGAAAGAATGTTCAAATGTTGAGGAGATAGGCGAGGGATCGAAGATTGAGCACCTGAATGCATTCATCCCTCCAATACTTAGAATGAAGAATATCCTAAGTATAGCAATGATGTTTAGGACTAATGCGACTTTTCAAAAGAATGAAATAATAATGAATGAAAAGAAAAAAAAAGAAGAAAATGATTAACTATTCAAAAATATTTTTGCTAGCCTCGTTTGCATGAGTGGATGTTGTGAATGTGAGTTCTTAATCGTGGACCACCTAAATTGAATCGACCATGGACAAAAATGTGTCAAGTTTGAGATAAGGCTTCAGAAGTTGTCCGTTGATCATGAATGGTTATGTGTCAGCTGACAGACCGGATATGATGATACTTCCATTGTTAAGCATATGTTTCACTATGAAAGGCCATGCCCACTTGCTCTTTAATTTCCCTGGGAATCGTTTGAGCTTTGCATCAAACAACCAAACATTCTGTCCTGGCTCGAAGGTCTTGCAGCGTATGTGCTTGTCATGACACTTCTTGACCTTTTCTTTGTACATTAGGTTATTATCATATGCATACTCGCAGAATTCAAGGAGCTGATTCAGATCCAACTTTCTGTTATGTCCTCCCTTCTTGGAATCTAAATTACAAATGTTGATTACCCACATCATTTGTAAATAAGTTCCATGGGCAAATGACATGGCTTGTAGTATACTAGGCAATAGGGAGACATTCCTAACGGTGACTTGTATGCGGTCCTATAGGCCCAAAGTACTGAGTCCAGCAACTGCGACCAATTTTTGCTATCGGGACGTATGAGTTTCTACAATATTGTCTTTATCTCCCTATTTGAACATTCGGCCAGGCCATTGGATGTGGGTGGTATGGAGAGCTGACACGATGTTCTATGCAGAATTCCCGTGTCAGTTTCTTCACCTCTCTGTTGATGAAGTGGCTACCCCCATCTGTAGGATCCAAAGACTCCAAAATATATCGGGATACTGTAATACGGATTAGGTAACGAGTTTCCAATCAAATTCGGTCTCAATACGGCTCGAGATCCGGAATTCGGTCCGGCTCGCTTAATAGTTTTGTTTTCTTATTTTTAAAATTTAGACCTGATTCATTTTTCAAATTGACTATATAAATAGCTTATTGTAGTACTCATCGAGATATTTCCAACAGTACCAAGAACTTCCAAATCCGACATCGTATGAGGGAGATATAGGGCTGTCAGGAAAGCTCGAACTCGATGAGCTCAACTCGGGCTCGACTCGTTAAGGGCTCGTAAGTCGGACTCAAAACCTTAACGAGCCCGAGCTCGAGTTGGGTTTTATGGCTCGTTAGCTTATCGAGTCGAGTTCGAGTTGGGCATTGTTCAACTCGGAAACTCGACTCGATAACTCATTTTCTCTCTTAATAAAAAATTAAAAACATATATACCAAAACTTCAACATTGAGTTTGATTAAACTAGAGGTTAACATTTTTCTTGCCCGAAAAGCTACATAAAAGAGTATAAAAAATCAAAATTACAAATGTCATTTGCATAATTTAATGTATAAAATGGAACAATGACTCACTAAGAGGTTCATGAGCCTGCTCATTTTGAGGCTCATGAGCCAGCTCAGAAACTCACGACTCGATAAGAGGCTCGTGAGCCAGCTCATTTTGAGGCTCGTGAGCCAGCTCAAAAACTCGTGGCTCGATAAGAGGCTCGTGAGTCAACTCGAACTCGACGAGTTCGAGTTTGAGTTGATGATCCAGGGCTCGATCCTTATCGAGCTCGAGTTCGAGCTTAGGTTTCTTATCGAGTTCGAGTCCAAGTTGAGGCCAACTCGGCTCGTTGAACTTGATAGACACCCCTAGGGAGATATGGTCGTTTTACGACCGTGGGTTAGAAATCGAACCTGGATTCGAACCCGGATCAGTTTATCCAAACCCGGGTAAAAATGAACATGATTAGGGCTTGGTAGACCATACCACCTTTCCTCCACCCAGACCACCGGAGCTCCGCCCCGGAGCTCGCCGGAGCGCAGCCAAGGTCGTCAGAGTTCACCGGAATTCTCCAATTGTGAAGCCGAAGGCATCCACGCGAAGATCTCATCATGGAGAACTCATTCCTCACCTCCGCAAGGTGCGGTTCTCTTCTCTTGCTGTCGTATTCCGTATTTTTCTTATTCCCTAGGGTTAGTCTTGATTTGTTGTCTGCATCCGTTGAGAAGTCAGATCCTCTTGGGGAGCCAGATCTGAGGCATTTTCGCACTAGGAAAATATCTCTGTATGCGTACATGCAAGTAAAGATCTGGTCAAATCTCTCACTAATGGAGTGGGTTAGATGTTTGAGGGCATAGAGCCTCTCTTATTCCCGTTTGCCTCTCTATTTCGTTACCTTCCTCTCCTCGCTCTCCCTTTTAGTTTGTCTTCTTCGTTCTGGTTTCTTTCTTGCTTGCTCATCAACAATATGGATCTCCTGAAGGAGATTATTTTCATAGATCTTTAATGGTGAAGTGTTCTACAATGATTGGTTTGGTGATTTATTGGGATTCCATTCCAGCAACCCTTGTCATGAAATTCCCTTAGGTCTTGTTTCTTTGGTTGGAAAGAAGAATTGAATTAATAATGGAATGGAAAGGAATAAGTTTTCCATTCCATTGTTTGGTTCATATTAGGAAGTAAAAGATTTATTATGAGATAAATTCCTTTCTTATGTTTGGAAAGGGAAAAGAATAGAAAAAAATAACATTCCTTTTGATATATTTTGTTAAGTAGAAAAAATAATCGGTATCCTTCAAGTTATTTTTTTCATATAATTGATACATCTAATATAAAGAATCAATAGTCAAATTTAAATGGAGACTACTTTGATTTTTTATATACAATTGATATATTTGATATATCCATATCTATATCAACTGGAATATTTTATTACCACATCCGTGTCCATATCATGAGAAAGTTGAAAATTTTATGGATATCAGTATCCACAAAAAATAAAAACACATATCCATGTCAACATACGTATACACTAAAATGTAACCCGTATCCATATCCTAAAAAAATTAAAGATGGTATACATATCCATATCTATATTTGCAAAAAAATAAGAATTCATTTCCATGTCCATTTCCATGCACGTCAAAAAACCCCATTCATGTTCATATATGTATCCATAAAAAAAATAAAATCCATATCCATATCTGTATATGTATCTGCTAGAATATAATTATTTTACAAAAAAAATGAAAATTTCATCCGTATCCATATCTATATTAGAAAAAAAATCCCACATCCCTGTCCATATTTGTATCCGCAAAAAATACAAACGCATATCAATGTTCGTATTTATATCCGTAAAAAAATCATATTTGATATATTTTATACATATAATACATATATATTCGTATCCGTTGGAATATCTTATAACCATATTTGTATCCATATCCTAAAAAATTAAACCGTATCTATATCCAAATCTGTAAAATAATCCCATATTCATATCAATATCCATATATACATATATTTGTAACTTATCCAACCTTTTGCATCTATCCATGCCGGTATCCACATATCCATGTCCAAAAAGAACATCATGTTGGTATCCAAAAAAGAAAATACATATCTATATCACTAATCATATATTTGTAACAATGCTATATTAATTTAAAAATATTGAAGAAGAAATATTCATTAGCATTTGTAAGGAATGAAATCTCAATTCCTAAAGGATGCCTAGGAATGACTATTCCCATGTATGAGGGAATCCGATTTCCATTGTAGTCATTATTCATGCCTTAATATTATCTAACAGACACAGTAATGGAATTGACAAAGGAAAGATGATTCCATTCCCCCTTCAATTCCAGCATAACAAACATGGCCTTAGGTTCTTAACCGATTAGTTGTGGACGAAAGTCACATTGCAGCCAACATACTTATATTTCCCACCATGATTACACTAATAATTCAATTATTTTCGGAAGAAAATGGTCCTAAACTTAGTTATTTATATTAATTTTTTGTGCGTCATTCAGTTGTTCCAGACTTGGTATGCATTAAATGTTTGCAGATCAAATCATCATCTATTTTTCTCTTTCAATTTTCTAGTGTCGTACATTTTTTTGGGTTCATGTTCTGTTGTTGTTAGATATGAACGTTAATGAAGTTCTCGTTCATTCCGTTATATTTTGGGGATCTTCCTTCATTTGCGAACTCTGCTGACTCAAATTGAATCTGAATAAGATCCTTATTTTACTTAATCCGAACATGTATACTTATTAAATGAACCAAACTAAATGTAGCTAGGTTAGCTCGTGTTCCATTTGATTATACATCTTATTAGCAAATGTTGGGATGAGTTAGTTGCCTGAAATAAATGTGTATAGAGACACCTAGTAACCAGAAACTATTTTTCCTTGACAACACAGATCACCTTACGATTAGTAACTTTAGCTATGTCTGTTCATGAATATTTTAGGAACCAGTATTCTGCAGATCATGCGAGATAGAATCAATCATAATGTTCGATGCCCATAATTGAATCTTATAAACTCGAATCTGATCGAATTTCTCACCTTCCCTATTTTCCTTGGGATGTGAAAGATTCCATATAATTCTTCCTATGCTATACATGGAAGGTATTCTCGTTTCGGTTGTTAATTATAGCTTTGTTGATTTGCTACCCCTGTAAGTCTCTACATCTGCCCCTGTTATATTGATTTATTTTGTTTATTCTATTTTATTCATAGAAGTCACTGTACTTTCTACAGTGATGCACTATTTCATATGAATATTTTGCTATTTATTCGTTTGTAATTCGTAATCATTTTCTGCCACAATTTTGTCGCTTCTCATTTCATCATTATACAGATATGCACGTATAGCTCTTTTTGTATATTGATGTTTCGGTAGTATGGCTTTTCTTTCAGATTTGTATAGGTGGTTTAATTGTTTTTTGATACTATGTTACTAACCTTGAATCTTGTTCTGTCAAAATATCTATATGTGTTACTTCGCTCATGCATATTCTATTTCGTTTTATTTTTAAGATGACACAACAACCCCGGTCGTGATTGTTCTCCCAATGATCACACCTGTTATTGTTGCATTGATGCTTAGGTTGAACGTATGTTGCTGTGCTATAGATGTGTGGATTTCAGTTGAGTGTATTGTAAACCATTGGTATTCATACAGGCTGTTCTTATTGACTTTTTTTTGTGTACACTTGCGTCGTTGTTTGTATAATGAGGTTCTTTTGTAACCATTTTAAACATGATAAACGTAGCTCCGGACGGAATTAAGTAGCCGTAAGAATACGATTACGGGATATAAGCATATGTGTATAAGAACAAGAGTGGGTATAAATGATCTGTCCTATTTTTCTTTGGCAGGTTTGTTAGGCTTTTGTTATGCCTAGTTGATAGAATCGAAGTTGACATCTTCGTTATGTCTCGTTAAGCTCTTGTTATGCATTGACAAGTTGATTCGGTCCTTTCTAATCCGTGTTTTTGTCCCTTCTCATGCATGGTAGAGAGAACAATAGAGATAGAGATATTAAGAGAAAAAGGGAGATAGAGATGGAAAGAGAACTTAGTATGGTTAAGTCAATAAGGGAGGATTATTCTTGAATCGTTATGACTTAATTTTGATTGATGGATCAGACTCATACTCATATTGAATTATGTTAAATAATTGGCCCTTTCATTAAATTTTTTGTGCGGATTCTAAATTGACTAGGTGGGTTAAATGCCTTAGTGACTTAGATTTTCTATAGGAATTATCTTTAACTTGGTGGCTCGATAGATATGTGTACTTTTGAAAATATTGGATAGCCATGAGGCACGACTATCCAACTCAAGTTGGCATAGTACCTAAGTGATCTCATATGAATCAATTCAAGTATTAAGCTTACTGATAAAGAGAATAAACATCCAATGGAGAAGCATGCCTCCTTGGAACTCGGATAGAGACTTGGACAAACCATAAATAACCCGGTTAAGAGATTGATGCTGCTTTAGCTCACCGTGTGGTGTGCGTGCTGCCTAGTGCTCCTTTTGGCGTCTTAGTGACTTTTCCGCCACGGCGTCGAGCGGTTTTATGCCCGTATGCTTTGCGATGCGCGCTGTGTCATGTGTGTTCTTCGCCAGGCGATGAGACCTATGGGCTCTATATGACTCCTCTTGAGACGTGTGCTACTAACAGGGGGTGTGAGTGGTGACTCTAAGCAATATTAAACTACAATCCAAGATCATCTTTTCTTACCAACGTGACTTCTAGGTACTTATAGGTGTTGGCCCCACATATAAGTATCGGTTTCTCCTTTGTGAGGAAAGACACCGAGATCATTAAATAAAACTTCGTAAGATCATATGATTAGTAACGATAAATCCAGTATCAAACATATTGAATAAGATCCTCCATCGGGAACCCTATCAATAGAATGTGGACTTAGATTATTTTTCTAGCATTGTCCTACTCTCTTCTAAGTTACAATTTGTGTAAACTAGATATTCATATTTGGGTTGGAACTATAAGTCGAGTTGATTAGAAGTCGCTTTTCACGGGATGATTGTTCTTTGTGAAGTGTTGTTTCTTAGTAGATGTTGGAAATACGGAAGTTGTTTATACCTTGTGAGTTTTCACAACTGCTTCTTGTACACTTTTTGTTTACCTTCCTAGTTATTTTATATATGTATTGGGTGCTTTGCTCATAAACCTATTTGCGTGAATTCGGCAGGTTCATAGGAGTAATAGTTGCATCGGTAGGCGACAAGAGGTTGACTTCTTGCAGCCTTTTTTTGTGGTACGGTGAGTTCTATTATTTTGAGTTTCACTTGTACTTGCACTTCTTTTTGAGAGACATGATAGTGATGTATGCACATGGTTATAAGTGCATGGTGATGTATACTTGTTTCTACACTTCTATAGTATGGTGTATAATTTTTGTGAACATGTTGTATGAATGGAAATGAAAATGGAATGGAAAAAAGATGCAGTTCTCCCTTCTTTACTATTCTCCTGCAAGTTTGTCATAGCTTGGTATTTCGAATGTGGAATCATATGTTGTGGACATGTATTTGCTGAGTATCTGGATCTCTGGAGGTGTCACACCATCAGATATTAAGATTTTGGAGATCTCGAACCTTGCATTGATGTGATCTCTTAGAAACCGGCATACGGTACGACTGTCGGCAGTTCGGGTTGGGATAGCTTCTACCCAACGGCTTACATAATCGACAGCGAGCAGAATATACTCAAATCCTTAGCTGTTAGGGAAATGGCCCATGAAGTCAATGCCCCACACATCAAATATGTAGGAAATTTGAATGTATTTCAGGGGCATTGTGTCTCTCATTCCAATGGTACCACCCGGTCTCTGACAGTCAGTGCAATGCTTGACAAAATCTTCTACGTATTTAAATAGAGTCACCCACCAAAGTCCGCATTTTATAACTTTCGTTACCGTTCTTTTTCCAGAGTGGTGTCCTCCTGATTCTTTGGAGTGGCAATGCTCAAGGACATTGTGGACTTCCTCTTGAGGACTTCATCTTCTCCAGATGCAGTCAGCTCCCTCATGAAAGAGATATGGATCCTCCCACTAGTAGAATTGGATTTCTGATAAAAACTTGTCTCTATTTAGCTTAGGACAATCTTGTGGAGTCTTCTTGTATACAAGAAAGTTCACTGTATCGTCGAACCAGGGGAGTAAGGTAACTGACAAAAAAACTTCATCCGAAAATGTCTCTGTGATTGGCAATAGGCTCTGCTCAGGAGTGTATGGTTCTAAAAATCTTGACAGGTGATTGGCCACCACATTTTTTACCCCAGGTTTATCATGAATTTCAAATTCAAATTCCTAGAGTAAAAGGATCCATCTAATTAATCGTGGTTTGGCATCCTTCTTGGCTTGAAGATACTTATGGTCGAGTGATTTGTATATACTATAACCTTGGATCCAAGCAAATGGGATCTGAATTTTTCCAGGGCAAACACTACTGCTAGCAGCTCTTTTTCAGTAATAGTGTAGTTTCTTTGTGCTTCATCGAGAGTTATGCTGGCATAGTGAATAACAAATGGAATATGATCTCTCCTCTATCCTAGAATTGCCCAATAGCATAATCAGAAGCATTTGTCATGATCTCAAATGGTAGAGACCAATCTGGCGGTTGAAGGACAGGGGCTTAAGTGATTATTTCTTTCAACCACATAAAGGCATGGAGGACTCTATCATCGATAATAAAATCTACCTCCTTACCTAGAATCTCGGTCAAGGGTCGGGCGATTTTGCCGAAACCCTTGATGAACCGTCGGTAGAAGCTGACGTGTCCTAAGAATGATCTGACCAGCTTCAAATTTGTAGGTAGCTCTAGTTTTGAAATCACTTCCACCTTTGCAGGGTATACCTCCATACCACGTTGTGAGATGACATGGCCAAGCACAATACCTTCGATCATTATAAAATAGATCTTCTCCCATGAGAGCACAAGGTTTACTTCACATCATCTTTTCAGAACTCAATCTAGATAAGATAAACATTGATCAAAGTTGCCTTCGTAGATCGAGAAATCTTCCATGAAGACCTCGAGAAAACTTCTGACCATATCTGCAAATACTACCAACATACATCACTAGAACGTTGCTGGAGCATTGCATAACCCGAACGACATTCTGCGGAAGGTATATGTCCCAAATGGATAGGTGAAGGTTGTCTTGTCTTGATCTTCAGGAGCAATGGTGATTTAATCATAACCAGAGTATCCATCCAAGAAATAGAAACATTCCTTCGTGAACAGTCTTTCGACTATCTGATTGATTAAGGGGAGTGGAAAATGATCTTTCTTGGTCGCTAAATTCAGACACTGGTAATCTACGCAGATGCGTCATGATGTCGAAACTCTGGTTACGATCTCCTCTATTTTCTCATTCTTGACCTTGGTGATTCCTAACTTTTGGGGCACAACATGTAGGGGACTCATCTATTTTGAGTCGGAGATGAGTTATATGAATCCAGTATTATACCACTTCATGATTTTTTTCATCATAACCTCCCGAAGGTTCGGATTCAATCGGTGCTAAAATTCGCGGGAAGGCTTCCTATCTTCTTCAAGGTATATGTGATGTGAGCACAGTGAGGGGTTTATCCCATGGAGATCGGAAATTTTCCATCTTATTTCCTTGCGATTTCTCTCTAGAACCTCGAGCAGATGAGATTCTAGTTCCTTGGCTAGTTGTGAATTGATTATTACATGGAACATATTCGGTGCACCCGTAGGGAAGGCATACTTCATGTTTGCTATAAGAGGTTTGAGCTCAGGTAGGGATTGGTTCAACTCAATGGTGACTTAGACTACTGTGTAGGGAGATGGTGTTGGTTCTTTCATCTGTTGCATGTCCACCATTAGCACTATAGGCTTTGAATGCAGTGCTGCACAGAATTCTTCGATGATCGAATCTTTTTCACAAAAATCTACAATGATGGCTTCTTGCTCTGCCAAGGATAGATGGTCATAAATACATTCATCAGGCAACTCAGCAAAGATCTCGTCTTCCAGGATATCCAGGAATTCGATTGTGTTGTCCAAGTATTCCTCTGGGGAGAGGAAAACTTGGGTTTCAATGTATTCCATAAATAGTTTTATATCACGGATTTCGGTCAAAAAGTCACAATCTTCTGTTTGTTGCTCTGCTGGTTCACTCTCGTCTGATGCAGATGTTGAAGGTTTAGGCACTTAGATCATTTCAATCAACACTTTATCACTATTTGAATGGAATGTTATCTGCCCGGTGCCATATTTCACTACTGCTTCGACTATTCTAAGGAACAACCATCTAAGGATTATTGCGGTGTGCATAAGAGGAACTGAAGTGTTCATATCTAGAACTATGAAATCTGAAGGGAACTGCATTCCCATAATGGTGACGATGACATCTTCCAAGATTCTTCGGGGCCGCTTAATGGATGTGTCTGCGAACTGCAGAATCATTCTTGTGTACTTGAAAGGTCGCAACCCAAATTCTTTGAGCAGTGAAGTGGGCATAAGGTTGATTGAGGATCCACTATCAAGTAGAGTTCGGTCGAACTCATGATCAAACATATGACATTTGACTAAAGGAGATCTCATATCCTTCTTCTTTGTTGGGATATTGTTGTTTGCATTTACTGTAGCCGCGGTGAGGATGTGCTTCACATTTCTTTCACACGATTTATGTGACTATCTCTTTGAGGTACATGCCTCCTTTAAGTCTTTCTTGATGTTAGGCATGTACTTGATGGCTTTGAGAAGAGGCATTTCAAGAACAAGATTCTGAATTATTTCCACCACATCAAACAAGATAGTTTTTAAATTTTTAATTTTTTTAGATTTCTCGTTGTATCGGGATACATAATATGTACAGAATCAAACGCATAGTAGGAATAGTATTCTTAGTTACAACAAAATCCGTGCCCATGTCAGGTTGTACATGTGGATGACTAAAATGAGCAAGGTCATCCATGAAAGGCGGCATCCATAATCTTTAGGCGAGGCTCCATCAGCTAGCATCGGATCGACTGCAAGTGCGGTCTCCTCCAAGGCTGGCTGGCTAGTGCTTCAGCTGCTAATGGTGGTGCTTTCTTTTTGGTATTTTTGATTTTGTTGTTTTTTTTATTTTTGGTGGTGCTTCTCTTTCTTCTTCCTTACTTGGCCCAACAGCTAGTCCGGCTGATGCAGAAGAAGACCACGACTTCACCGTGGTTGCTTTATACTTTCCCTTGCATGTTGTTGATGGATGCAAGATCCTACCGCTCCTGAGAGTGACAACATTAGATAAAAACAAATTATGCGTATCTGACTCCGTAAGACCGGTGGTAACTTCACAGACTACCTACTCTTTCTTCTTGAAATTGTTGGGGTTTGCCTCCACTTGTGCAGGAATGGAGGTCTTGATGGTAGTGAAATTGTTTAACTTTTGATGAAGATATGCAAGGCCCTTGAGAAGCTGGGCCAAGCAGTCCAAGGTGGGGTTCACAGGAGATGCAGCCTCAGACACGTCGGCGTGCTGGTTACGTTGGTATTGTTGATGGTACTGATACTGATGGTTGGGGTACTTAGAATGATACTGAGGGCAAGGGTGATGCTGTTGATACTGTTGAGGAGGGTGATGCTGATAGGGCACAACCGCATACTGTTGATTTTGTTGGTACTGTTGGTACTGCGATTGCTAGTACTTGATCTATCTCCAATTGCCATGGAATTGTGGAGACTACCAGTGTTGTTGGTGTTGAGGCTAGCAGTTTTGGACAATCCTCCCTCCTTGTTGTCGAGGGAACTGGCGGGAGTTAATAACCTGACCCTACTAAGGTTCACCCGGACGGGTTGGTTGCATATTTGACCATACACCGTTCACCACCTGAATAAGAGGTGGTGGACGGGAGAACTGATCTGGAATGTACTAGGGCTCCGGCTCGTAGACAACCAGCTGTTGTTGTGACTGTTGGGGAGTTGATGGCTATGGGGCTTGCACGTAGTAAACGTGTTGAACCGCTGGCTGGGGCTGATTCAGCTGAGGAGGCTGTGGCGGTGCATGTCCCTTCATCTTAGCTGGAGTGGAGGCCGATGTAGACATAGAGGTGCATCAACTGATTGTACTTACTAGCTGCTCCAGCTGCTTG
Organism: Ottelia alismoides; assembly: GCA_037367405.1. Taxonomy (NCBI): domain Eukaryota; kingdom Viridiplantae; phylum Streptophyta; class Magnoliopsida; order Alismatales; family Hydrocharitaceae; genus Ottelia; species Ottelia alismoides. Next base: position 26,386 of record JAZKJV010006829.1, read on the forward strand.
GTGGTTTGATCTAGTTTATCCAGGCTCTTCGTTCTTTGTTCGATCACAACAAGTTTATCCAGGTTATGTTATCCCTTCTCAATTATGTCCACCTTGGACAGGTGGCTCCCAGTAATACTCAAATTGGAACTCTCATCCTTGTATGGCTCGTGGGATGTTGCCATATGCACAAGCTTTTGAATATTTTTTGTCTCAATTTTGTGGCTGGCGCTGATAGGCACTGGACGATGATAAAACTGCCTCTCCTTCGGCCATTTCTTCAAACCAGACAACATCCTCATCTTTGTTGAAATGAGAGCCACCACATGTGACATCCACAAGATTCTGACTCTCTACTGTAAGTCCATGAAGAAGTGTTGGACCAAGCTGGTCCTAGGAATGTCATGATGGGGACACTTTTCTTGCAACTCAGTAAACCTCTCCCAAGCCTCATGGACGGATTCGTGAGTGGCTTGGGTTTAGTTTGCTATACGGGCAAGCATCTGATTGAGTCTTCCAAGGGGATTAGTATTTGTGAAAAAAGGACAACTTCAGTTCTTCCCAAGTGGTGACAATCTTCCCTAAGTGGTTGATCCAATGAAGGACCTTGTCCTCAAGGTTGAAGGGAAATGTCCTCATCTTCACTACCCCTAGAGGTATACTAGGGTAGTAAGTCATGTCACAAATGCACCCGAACTGGTGTAGATGAATGTACGGTTCTTCATTGGCATTTCCTCTGAAGGTGAGTAGGAGCACCAGTAGTTGATTCTTCAATTAAAATGGGCATGGATTGCAGGAATCTGGACCCATTCAGTAACTTGCCCTACCCCAGGATTGTATGTTTCTTTGAGAGTCGGCTTGGTTCGCTCTACTCTAGGCTCATCTGTTGGGCCTCTACCACCTCCACCTTCGGGATTTTCTTTGAATCCTCCACCCTCGTTGTATCTCCTTCTCCTCAAGTCATTGAGCATGTCTTGGAAGGCGACCTGTGCTAAAGCTTGATCAGTAAGCTGCTGCTAGATTGACTGATAGGCAAGGATCTGGGCATTCACTACATTCTGATCTGGCTGTGAACTCTGATCTGGATGAGGTGGTGGTTGAGGTCCCTTCCCTTTTGCTCCATGAGCCATTTCTCTCTCTGATCATGAATCTGATTCTATCACGATTTCTGGCTTTAGATTGGGCTCTTGATCTGCACATGGGATAATGCCCCGATCAGTCTGTATGGAGGCACCAGATGTAACAAATCTGCCTGTGTTAAGGTCAACATAGAACTTCATTAAGGATGACGATGTGTAAGGAGTGAAATCAATAGCCACCCAAAATGGGCAAAGTTTTAGGACAAGAGTGATCCCGGATTATTTGAGAATATGGGGAGTCTAGAGAGCGGTTCACGGAGTTTGAACCAAGTTCTCGGGAATCGCCCTCAATTATGGAAGGTGACGAGCATATGGAATCGATATTGGTGTCGGTGAGGTCCCGACTAAGCCATCCATGTGTTACCATCTTGAAGGTCAAGAGGAGACTGAGATTGGAAGAATGATACAAAGGTCAACCAAGAAATAAATGGAATAGAAAATAGTAGAAGGCTCTCAATGAGCAGGGGGTCAATTAGGGAATCGAAGAGAAGAAAGTGAGAAGAAGGCGCACACTATGCATGACTGATCTTTGAACCTTAATTCTAATTCAAACAAATACAAAACAAGGATAGGTTCACCCACTCAACACATGTGAAGCTGTAAAAGTTCAGCTATTTTTATCCTTTCAATTTTATTGTTATTTTTAGGCAATCGTATAACAAGTCCTTAAGTACGGTAACCCTATAGGAGTGTGTGTACTAGCAGGTAAGAGCCCCGTACTTGTTCCACCTCCTTTGTAATATGTGATCTGTACACTTAAAGGTCCTTGATCTCATACCTAGGTGGCTAAGCCAAAGAAAAAGAGAGTGGAAGCCTATAGGCGAAACCAATGCTTCGATCCTCGCTCGTAATAGAATCACCCGTGAGCGTGCAAGGACCTACTCGGACATAGACTGAAGAGACATACACACACGTGAGGGCGAGGCCTAAGCTCAGTACTTTAGACCAAATCAGATGTTCCACACAAGGCGGGAACACCGTGCTCGACTAGGCCCTACTCAGTCACGTACGATAAAAGCGCCAATACTTCACCAACCAAGGTGATAACTGATGAATCTCCATTTCATCACCTTTATTCTATCATTTTGGCTTTGAAAACCCTAGCTAATGCATGTAAATGACATTAATTTGTAAAAAATAACATCCATTATTACATTTATTGTGTAAAATGTTTTAATGCCAAAATTATAGAATAAAGAGAAGAAATGAAAAAGGAAGAAAATATTTAAAATACTTTATTACCCTAAACCCCGAGACCATGTCAATAATTAAGTTGTCGACAAGGAAAAAGTACGCGGAGATAAGGGCCAAAAAGACAACAAATGCCTCATTTATTCATTCTTTACTTATGCATTTTTTACACCTATTTTATTCTTTATTATTTTTTCATCAAATAAAGAAACTTTTTCCATTAAAGTTATAGATAATAATGTAAATAAAATTACAAAATTGAGTTTGTACAAAAATAATATACAGTGTTCATTTTATACACAAAATAAAAAGCTAGAAACCAAAATTCACAGACCCATATCTTTCAAATAAAAACTCAAAACATATCAAAATTACCTCTAATTGTATATAACTTTTCACGAGCTATTTTATGGTGGTGGTTTTATATTTTTTGGAGTTACCGTGTGAAAGTTAGGTTTTGGGCCCTCATTGTACATTCTACCGATTACAATATTCAATTTATCATTATTTATTATTTTTACAAATTCTTATTTTTATAATTTTGTAAATATTATTTATAACACATGTTCATATTAAAATTAGAATAAAATCAAAAAGAAAATGAAAAATAAAATATGTTTATGTAATTATATAGGCAAAACACCTATGATTATACTTGTATATAAATAAATGGGGAAACTTATTCTTTAATTCTTTATTCCTTTATAATACTCTAAATATTATTTATATTTTATTAAAAATAAAAACTAATATAAAATTCAACAAAATACATTAAAATCAAAATATGTACATAAAACATAGGCAAAATACCTGTAAATAAACCTATAAAATATACTTACCTATTTATTTAGGTGAACAAATTACATCATAAAAATAAAATAAAAATATATTTATACTCACAAAAATAAGTTATAAATATATAAAATAATAGAATGTAATAATAAAATAAAATATACAAAATAAAAATGAAAATGTACAAAACATATATGAATATACCTATAAATACACTAATAAAAATTAACTATTAATAAATAAAGACAGAAAAATAAATAAAAACCTTAATAAAATACTACATAAAATAGTAAACATTTTTTATTTTATACTCGAAAATAATAAAATCATTTATTATTTTTAGTTAATTATTTCCGATTAAATCTTTTATTTCGTCTTTTAGTGATCTCGCATGGCCCAATAGGAAGCCAGGGACGGTTGACCTCTCATCAACTTCCCCCGCGCTTCTAACTTCTATCAGAACTGTCTACTCCCCCAACTTCTATTTTTTTCTGGTTGATTTATCGATCAATCAGCCTCACTTCCTTCAGAGAAAATCATCATGGATCATCCATGATCCACGCCAGATCATTGTATAATCTGTACATAACTCTGATTCATCGATCTAGGTCAGACAATAAGGGTGTGTCAAAAAGTCTATAAATAAAACCCCCAAGTCTCCTTCAAATTTTGGTCACCATTAAAGCCCTAGGAGCCCTCGCCTTAGATCCCAATCGTCTTCTCATGATAGGAGGAGGTGGTGCATGCTTCGGTGAAGCTACAGGAGGCCAGGGTGCACCCACGGCCGCCGTCGGCGACGACCTTGCTTCCTAGGCATCCCCCAGGTATAAGAGTTGCGTATTCTCTATGTATTTTGTTTAATTTTGCTGCCATCTTTTATTTCCAATAGTTAGTTTAATCCTTAGAAAGTTAGATTAGCTTAATCACTCTGCTCCTACTTCGCTGGAGTTGAGCTCTGGCGAGCTCCTCCGCACGTCATCAACGCTTTTTTGTCCTATTCCTTGTGCCCATTTCACTCCTGAGCACCCTACGATCATCCCGCGCATCTCGCTCCTTCCAGATCCATCGTGCATCTGGAGATCTAGGTGCTCCACTCCGTCGTTCGCCAGAGCACCTCCGCCCGCCTCACGCTAATCCATTCATCCACCAATAAGGCTCCCAGACCCCCCATTTTCTTTCACGTAACTCTTTTGCAGGTCTGGAAGGTCAAAGGACTCCAAAGGGAGTCGACTTTCGCAGGGATGGATGTTCCTGGAGCTCCGAACTTCATCGGGCTCGCTCGGGCTCGCTAGGACCGTACACAGGCTCCCGGACCTCCGTGCGACCACCATTAGCTGCGGACAGGCTCACCGGACGTGCCAAGCCTCTCGCCATTGAAAAAGAACACCGGAGGAGGGACGAATCTGAGGACGAAGCTCGGGGCAGAAGCCCTTCTTCCCTATTCTTCGTGGAGAGCAGATACCGTCGGATCTGGGGAGGTACCCCATATTGAACATCAGCTGTTGGATGCTGCCCTGCTGTCATCGCCAGATCGTTCCCAGCGATTTAATCATAGTTGTCCAATGCCGAAGCGTCACCAGTCATCGGATGTGCAGCACGTGTTCAAGTGAATCCAAGATAGTTGTCCGATCCGCGCATATATGGGGTAAATTTCACTTTTTGCCCCAGCCTTTTTGTATTTATTATTTGTTCCTATAAATAAAAGTTAATGTTATACAATAAGTGGACATTATGTACATAAGCCTCTATATTCATTTTATTTGCATTTGGATCCAGTCCACGTCACCTCATGCGCCGTCCCAGGTGAGGTGGCAAAATTGCATGCATATCCCTACGGGTTTGTGTATTTAGAAAAAGTCCAATAAATCGAATTTAACGTTATATTTTTTTGTAAAAGTTGTTGAGAGGCCCCTGAACTTTTCATAGTTACATTTTGGTCCCTCCTAGTGCGTATCATGTGTTGTCCCATGTGATGGGGTAATTTGCATGGGTATCCTGGCAGGTTTTGAAATTATAAATTAGTCTTTTAAAATTTAATTAACGTTGTAAACTTTTGGAATTTTTGCACTTTGAACCCTGAAATTTATTTTAATTACAGATATGCTCCTACAAGGAAATGTATTTTTGTGACTTTTATCTATTTATTAAAAATATTAATGTGCTCCTAAAAATAAGAAAAAACAGGATTAGATGATTCATGCATTGTACTTTCACACCCCGTGGCCACTTTGCATTTTTTGCATTTTATCCATTTATTAAAATAAAAAAGGAGCCTAAATAATCACTGTCTAAATTATAAAATACCAAAAAATACAAAAACCTTTTAAAAAATTCCAAAAAGATTATATATGTTATATTTTGATATTTATTGAGTCTAGAAACAAAAACCACTAAAAATAGTAAAAGAAAATTTAAAAATCAGAAAGCTCCAAAATCCAACAAAAAATATAAAAACTCTATAAAAATACCAAAAATATGTTTTTCTATTTTATTATTATATATATTATTATTTATCTATTAAATTTAATTTGGGTATTTTTGGGACTTATTTATAATTTTAAAACCCAAATTAATTTCAGTTTATTTATTAACCACATATTCAGGATATTTTTAACATTAAAAATACATAACAATTAGCAAAAATTCCAGGAAAATAACGAAAAATTAGAAACATATAAAAATCACAAAAATATCTTATTTACTCTATTTTGACTATTTTTACATATTTTTATCTATATAGTATCTATACATACCTTATATAATATTTATACATATATATATATATTATATTTAAATTGAAAATAAGAAATATAAAAATTGAAAAATATAAAAAATACAAAATTACAAAATCAAAAATATAAAAAATATATAATTAAAAACCCACAAAAAGAAATATACAAATGAATGACTTGGTTGTACATAGATAACCATAGGCTACCATTTTGCTCTCTGTGGTTCGACCTCTACATGCTTTACTGCTATGCATTTTATTGTGGAGAAAATAAATTTTAATTCCACATTTTTGCCATGAATTGAATTATTTCTATTGTGGGTTAATTGCTGTATAACTGTGGATCACATCTGAGGTTAAAACAGCGACCGTCTCTCCGCCTTCTGGATTGACATGACTTCAGATCGATCTCTCCACCTGTTATCAGATGGCATCGTTGCCGGGGAGCAATGAACGAAGCCTATTTTTACTAATCATTTTTGTATAATGATTTATCTGATTGATTCATTGTGTGAATATTTTTAAATTTTTTCGTAATCAATTCTTTGATTACTGTTGTAAATATTCATTGCTAGTATAAATATGCATTGGTTTGATTATTTTATTAGAAATGCTAATGCCATATTTTTGCAATTTTGATGCGAGGGCCCGCCACGCGAGGACGGTCTCCTAAGAGGCCGATGCAACCAGGCTTGGAGGAGGCTGGTCTTCTCATTTTGACCAGCTGGAGAGAGCACCAAGGAAGCAGGAGGAATTAACTTTTTAAAAAATCAAATTTGTAATTTTATGGTGAGAAAGAGAATTTTGGCATGTAATATAACTTGGACTCTACTCTTCACAACGAAGTCCATTACCCGAGTGTCTGTTCACATGGGCGCCTCGTCGCAGTTTTCTGCTTTTTATCGCCTTTTTTATTTTGTTTTCCTGATGTTTTGAGCTTTCCACCTTATTTTGCTTTGTTTTGTGTACATGAAGCCCCTAGACTTAGGTTGCTTGACTCGGTAACTAGGTCCATACCTTAATAAGAATGCATGTGCTTATAGTTTATTGTTGGACATGTGAGCCCACAGCGAGCCATTATGCAATAAATGTTATTGCGTATATCATTCCTTGATCTGAAATGGAGAATAAATAATTTGCATAATAGGTCCCTTAGTACAATTAGGGTTATATACATTGGCCACCTTAATAATCATACAATTGTTGATTCAACTATTGAATCATAGAGGCTGGTGCTTGGATGAATATCTAAAGAGTTAGATTGAGGACTCATCAAGCACCGTCAAATGATTGTTAAGATGTGATCTCCAGCCTGAGTAGGAGATGGCAATCCTTTCTCACATAGGCTGATATCTGACCGACCTCTTGATGCATGTCCTCTGCATAAGAATAGAGATTCAGAGGTGTTAGATTAGTTAGGTCAAAGAGTTGACTTAACGAGATCAAGATAACCAAAGTCCTATATCGTATGCTGTCACGATACAGGCACGCATCCTCTGACCAGAGACAGATGTATTACTATATGTCAGAGTATGTACATTTGGCAGACTAATAGGTTGACCTAATCAAGGTCTATACACCGGCGCGCTGGTGTGTATATAAGGGCATATGAGTAATACGGTCTCTCAAAGGGATCATACAGGTTCATTACTGAACCGGAAGACATGAGCTCACTCATGAGATATTGGGAAGAATCAAATTCCGTGCACGGTCGTCTCGCTTTGGAAGCTTGACTGAATTTGTAGGTTTGATATATACTTTTGGAAAGTATATGATCAAGACCTAGGTAAGATATATGCTTTTGGAAAGTATGTGATTGATACCAAATCCCAATGATCAAATGAGAACTTACTGATAAAACCCTGAAGTAGACAATATAAAGTAAATCTAACACTTTGGGTTTATTGTGGGTCTTCCAGTATGCAGGATGTACAGGTGTTGGGAATACCTGAGGGTGATGTGATCATAAACGATTGTATAACCATGACGCTTCCATTCCTAGGGAGTGATGAAACGGGTCTGGATTTTAATGACTCCTCTCAGTAGAGAAGTAATCTGATCTTGGTCCAAATGTTGGACATTGATCTGAATGTGATTCGGATGCAATGAGAAGATTAGATTTGCAGTCTTGATTTAATCAAGCATCTATGAGAGGCCCGAGATCTGGATTTGAAATGTGATCTCAATGTCCAAGTCACTATACGTGGAACAATACAATCGCCCCGTCCTTATCTCCAAGTATCTGCGGAGAAAGCACATTATTCTTGAAGGAGTTGAAGAATAATTCATTTGATGAATTCTGTATCCAAGCATCGAGAAAATGGATAATTAAATATGATTTCATTATCATGAATAATATGAGTTTGATTCATATTATAAGAAGAGATATTTAAGATAATTGAATGTGATTTAATTATCAAAGATATGAATAACATGAATGTGATTTATGTTATTTGGGCAAATGAGAAAAGAGATCCAAGATGATTAAATGTGATTTAATTATAATGGATATGAATAATGTGGATAGCACTATCCATATTAATCATATATATTATAAATATGATTTATAATATATTAGAGAGAGAGAAACTTTGTAAATAGCATTTGTAAATCATTAATGTGAATTGGATTCACATTAAGTAATTAATTGGAAATGTAATTTACAAAAAATTAGTTTGGGTTGTGAATATGATTCACATTTTTTCAATGGCATGATTGAAATATTCACAAATTAATTTAGAATTAATTTGGTGAATATTTTTATTATAAATACATTAAGAAATAATAATACAAAATAAAAGAGAGATGAACAACCACCTTATGAGGTGGCATCACCAATGACATGGTCAAAGGTGACGCCCCCTCAATTTTAGGGGGTATATGTTATCTCCCTTTTATTATATTATTATCTCTTGATGATTAATTTATGTTAAATTAAATTGTGTTGATAATGTTGTAACTTATATTTAATTTAAATATAAACTAATGTTGTTGGCTTTTAACCAACAACAATCTTGGCCATTGATTGATACATAATCCACCATGGTCGTTGGATATGTGTATCCCATGGATTGAGATCCATTGGATCCTAAACTAATATAAAAGGAGGGCTAGCCTAGCCTTTCTTGGGACACATCATTAAGTGTTGTAGAAGCCTACTACTCTCTCTCTCTCTCATTCTCGCCCTGTCTCTTTCTCTTCTCTAAGAAGTGGCCGTCCACTTTGTGTTGAGAAGGAGAGTCTCTCTCGCCTTCACCTTCGACGACTCGAGGATATCCTTCTTCTTTGGGGCTGCTTGCTCTAAAGGAAGACGATGGATTTCGCTTGACGAAATCAGGGGATCTACTGCTTGGATCTTCATCGAGGATTGCGGGAGGAACGCGACTCATCGTCGTGCCCGCAAGTGCGTTCTTCGTGGATCGGACTTAAGATAGGAGGATCTCTTGTTTGGGATCTCACGATTACAACCACGCTTCAAGAGGTATTCCTTATACTTTGTGGTTTGATGAAACGATCCGAGAAATGTTCTCATGATCATGTGGTTTCATCACTTGATTAAAATTTTTTTAATTTCCGCTGCATCTTGCGACTAGTGCGACTAGTCGCCCCGATTGCATACGATGCGATCGACACGCTTCCGTGATGCGTTTAAGGATTTTCAATATCCTTCAAGTGGTATCAGAGCCTTAGGTCAAAAAGGATTTTGGATATGATCCATGAACCAAGGACGACTTGGGTTTTGAAAGGGTCGCGAAAGTTTTAGCGCATTTGAATTTTCGCAACTCTGTCTAATTGATTTTTCAGCACTGTTTAAATTATTTAAACACGAAATATTCAATTGGATTTTGTTCGTCATTAAACAAAGAAACCATAGGATTTGAGTTTACTAAATTTGGATTTAATTTGCTCAAGATATGGTCTTTTGAATAAGCATGTATTCACTGTTGCGGGAACAGCGAAATTGAACGTGATTAATTTGTTAATTACGGTTTTGACATGCCTCGAAATGCATGAATTATCACTTGGGTTCTGTTGTTAATCAAGTTAGCAATCTTAAGGCACTAATTTTGCGAATTTTGGATTTAATCTGATCAAGATAAGTTAATTTTAGTGATTGGGGATCACTGCTGGAAATTGAAATCTTTTGATCATGAACCTTGTGATAAGTCATTCAAATATGATGATGAAAATTAATTGTTAATTTTCTGAAATTGGTTATTGATAAATATTTGTGAAATGTTTAAAGATGATAATCAATTCCTTGAATGACATCCCACTAAACCATAATGATAAAATAGTTGATCTTGATCATTGGTTAATTTGAAATCATCAACAAACATTGTTTGCATACAAAACCCTAGGTCATCCTACAATAGTTGTAGGACAACTTTTACATGCAAAACCCTATTGCTTGAATAGAATTGGGGATTTGTTTAGCAAATCTCCTTATAATATAATCAAAATTATTTTGATGTATATTATATGGTATAATTTCGGTTGAAAGACCGATGAGCATCTCAAAGTATATGATGATCTATCTGGCATTATCCTTTCCTGAGGTGGATATGGTGTCTAGTCGGAGATTGCTGGGGTAGCGGGTTGCAACGTATGTGGTCCGTCCCACTCTCGCCGGTACTGGCCATGATAGCGGGTAGAGACTGGATAATGCCGGAGAAATCAAAGTGTATTTTTTCTAATTATTAAAATTTGAAATAATACGTACTTTGATATTATACCTACTATTCAAGTAAAATTCAAAGTTTGTTGATTGATAATAGGATTGATAGTTAATTTAATGTGATTAAATTAATTATATCCTATTAAAACACTCTATTATGAATAGATGTGTATTTCCCTTGGAAGAATTAATTATGTGAATATGATTCACGATAATTAATTATTTCAATTTGAATAAGAGGTGGAAGATCACATAAGTGACATCCATGGTCTCCCGTCAAGGCAAAGGATTCCGTCGCTAGTTGTTCTATATAGGAGACGCCTGTCCGAAGTGACAGATCCAATATATGATTTAATTGGATCGGGTTCTTTGCTTCTCGAAAGAGTAAGGCCGTATACATAGTGACCCCAATATCGGGTCTTCAAATTATTGGGGCGATATTAAATTGCGTATAGCGAGTATTAAGCCTGTTGACGGTTGGTTCAATTAGCAACGGGTCAACATCACCTTAGGGGTGGTGGGCCTGAGTATTAAAGACCGAATTGGGAAATGCAAGTTGGACTTGCAAGGCGGAATGTGTTCCCGCTTCTTTTTATCAGAGTCGCAGGTTCTCATATTATTGGGATGTGACAAAGATAGCAAAGGAGATCCCAGATCTTGCTAGAGATATAATGGTAAGGATATCTCTTATATTGAAAGTGATTAAGGGAATGAACTTTCATTGTTGACAAGGCAAGAAAACTTTGATATAAAAATTCCTAAATCAAAGTAAAATATGTATATATAATATATATACACTTATGCAAATGTCTTATTTCATATAATTCTTCATTAAACCCACTCAATGTTATACTCAATAATAACCACTAAAATATCATGGATTGGACTCATGATCCAGATATTGTACTTGCAATTGGACACATAATGTATGTGGTTGCAATGTGCAAGTTTCCTCAAATATAGTGAGGAATGACAATTAAATAAGACAATAAGACATCACCTTAGGGTTTGAATGTCTCTGTAGTCTTGATTTTTCATCGAGTGTACTTTGGAAGTGACATGTCGATGGTGATCGTAATTGTCGAATAATCCTTATAAAATAAAAGAAGATATTTTGGCATACATATGTGCTCTAGACATTTAATCATGAATGACATGATTCTCTGCATTATGCAGAATGGTGGCTCAAAAGAGATGATGTATTCAAAATGTTTGAATACCTACCTGAACCTAATCTCTAAGAGTTGAGATGTATATAGATATGATGAGTGTCATCATTCTACTATCTATACTCAAGTCAGTCATGAAGCTTCATGATATTCACATTGTATGAACTTGATGAAGCATGTATAAATGTTGAAATGCTCCTACATTGAATTCTTTTGAATTTAACGTAAGAGATCCTTAGTCTTAAGAATTGGTTGCTTATAGATAAAGGGAGTGAAGTGGAAGCATGGGTTAGACCCAAGTAAGAAGTATAGTCAAAGAGTTGACTATACGTTTACTTCCATATGTCATCCAAGAGTTGGATGAATGCCAATACTGCAATAAGTTGATGTGTTGATAGTATGACTATCAAATCTTTCTAAAATCCTTAGTGAAGGACTCAGACAGAGCATCAGAATAATCTACATATGATCATTGACTCTGGCTTTCTTATTTCATAAGATAAAGTCTGACAATTGTATCCCAATCTTTTAATGACATTTGCAATTGGTTGCATATATATTAGAAGATTAGAAATTTGATCTTAAGGTTTAGTAGTCATCTACATAGATATTGCTGTAATTGTTGCAACAATCTCTGTTGGATAGATAGACTTCATATTCTTAGTGGGAGAGCCCTTAGTCTTGGAGAATGTCTCTATGACCTAGATAGTAGAGTACACTCATTGTTTGTTTCTAAATGTTGGAAATAAACATGAATTCCGAGATAGAACTATCATAAAGAGTTATGATAGGTATATTTCATATAGTAATCTAACATATAGTGGACTCCACAAAAATTAGAAAAATTAATGAATGGTTCATTAAGATTTCTAATACTGAAAATAAAACCTTATAAGATCAATAGGAGGATAAAGATCATTTGACAATGATCTGGCATCAAGCCTTGGACATTTGTCTGTTGATTTGATCAATAGACTAGTAAGATATGAAACTTTAGAATGTCTAAAATTTCAATTCTTACATACTTGTAAATATTGTATTCAAAGTAAAATGTCCAATATACCCTTCTCTTAGGAAAGGTGCAAGATATCAAGGTATTCGGGATTTCATACATATTGATGTATATGAATCATCTATATCATAGTGAACATTATGGATATATGATATCTTTAGATCATGTATGATATGAAATTTCTTCTCTTCAACTGAGAAACCTTTGAAATGTTCAAAGATTTCACAATTTTGGTTTAGAACCAAAGTCTGAAGGAAGATTAAATGAATTTGATCTAAACAAGGTAGCAAGTACTTATTAGATGAATTCAAAGAATACCTTATGGAGATATGAATATCATTTCTATCTCACTCCTCCTGATAAACCTAAACTCAATAGAGTTGTAGGGAGATACAATTGGATCATGTGCGACATGATTTGATCAATGATTAATTTTAGCATAATTATCCCTTAGTTTCCATGTATATATTTGTAGTAAAGACTACACTATATATCCTTAATAAGAACCCATGCAAGTAAGCTGGAATTAAGCACTAGAGAGTGCTACTTCATTAGGAAAATAAAGGATGGTATTGGATACCTACTTTATGACCTTGAAATTCTTAAAAGATCTCATCTCTGAGAATGTGATTCTTAGAGGATTGAGACTCTTGAGAATCAAGAAGAAAATGAAGTAAAGGAACTCATTTAATCTTGAGAAGATAATGAGGCTCATGAAATCAGAAACTAAAAGAATATTTAAAGATGAAACCTTAATACCTCTTCAAATGAATTTGAGGATGATTCCATGTGTCAGTCAAGTCTGACAATGATCGGACTTCATGTGATGAAGCTCCTGAGGATCGTGACATGGAAAGATGGATATTAGAAATAAATTCTAAAATAGACTTCATATACAAATGTTGTATATGGACCCTCGAGGATCCACCTATAAGGGTTAGACCCATTAAGGTGCAAATGGATCTTCAAGAGAAAGAGGGAACCTGATGAGAAGGTAGAGACCTTCAAAGCACGGATCATAGCCATGAGCTACAAACCGGAAGAGAAGACATTGCTTGCAATGAGACTTGCTCTTAGGTAACCATGCTTAAAATCATCAGAATATTGCTAACCTTAGCTACACAACTTGACTATTGCATCTTCAAGATGTAAGTCAAGATTGCATTCCTCTAAGAATACCTCTCTGAGGATATTCACATGAAGTAGCTCCAGGGCTTCATGATTGAGGAAAGAAAGGTGTGCAAGCTAAAGAAACTCCATCTATGGACTCAAATAAGCTTCTTATAGTTGGAACATCAGATTTGATGAAATCATAAGTGTTATGATTTCAGATAGAATCTTGATGTACCATGTGAAGCTTAGTGGGAGTGCTATTGTGTTCATCGTGCTAAATGTAGATAATATCTTAATCATTTGGAATGATATAATGATGATAATAAGTGTTTTATGATCTGGCTATTCCATACCTTGAGATATGATCTCAAAAGATGCCTCCTGGATCTTAGTTCTGAAGGTGTTCAGAAGCAAAGAAAAGAGGGTATTGGGACTGTCACATTTGTAGTACACCTTGGACATGTTCCATTTTCTGGAAATTCCAAGAGAGGCTTTCTTATCTTAAGATTTGGTATTGACCTATCTAAAGTAATAGTACCTCAAAGAGTTGAGGAAGTGAATGCTAGAACTGCTTGTACTTGTGCATCAGTTACAAGAAGCTAAGTGTATGCTGGATGTGTACAAAAGCCAGATATCTGCCATGCAGTGGGAGTAGTAAAATGTTGCTAATCCAACTATGGAGAGAAAACACTTGATTGCAGTAATGACAAAATCTTCTTAGATGACAAGATTTTTTTGAGATAGTGGTCTCAAAGTCATATCTTCAAAAGTTTAAGACTTTATAGATAGAGATCTAAAAAGGTCTTAACTGTGGATATCTTAAGAGATAGTGATCTCCAGGAATAAGGGTATTCTGATAAGGATTATGGAAATTCTGGTTATAATAATTATTGAGCAATAGTGTCAAGGACACTATAATTGCTTTATCGAGATTGAGTATTGGTTGCGTAAGATGCAACATTCGCATTGGATGCGAGCATTGTTACCTAGGGATATGCAAGTGCCGTAAAAGGACTTGGTATAGTCTTTTGGGAACAGAGTGACTGATCAGCTTACCTAGCTATTTCTAAATAGCCTATGATTGTCACATGAGTGTGGGTATAAATGATTAGCCCATTAATGACTCTTTGGGCTAGTGGGAGATTGTTGGACATGTGAGCCTACGGCGAGCCATTATGCAATAAATGTTATTGCGTATATCATTCCCTGATCTGAAATGAAGAATAAATAATTTGCATAATAGGTACCTTTGTACAATTAGGGTTATGTACCATGGCCATCTTAATAATCATACAGCTGTTGATTCAACTATTGAATCATAGAGGTTGGTGCTTGGATTAATATCTAAAGAGTTAGATTGAGGACTCATCAAGCACCGTCACATGATTGTTAAGATGTGATCTCCAGCCTGAGTAGGAGATGGCAATCCTTTCTCACATAGGTTGATATCTGACCGACCTCTTGATGCAGGTCCTCTGCATAGGAATAGAGATTCAGAGGTGTTAGATTAGTTAGGTCAAAGAGTTGACTTAACGAGATCGATATAACCAAAGTCCTATATCGTATGCTGTCATGATACATGCACGCATCCTCTGATCAGAGACAGATGTATTACTATATGTCTGAGTATGTACATTTGGCAGACCAATAGGTTGATGACCTAATCAAGGTCTATACACCGGCGCACTGGTGTGCATATAAGGGCATATGAGTAATACGATCTCTCAAAGGGATCATACAGGTTCATTACTGAACCGGAAGACATGAGCTCACTCATGAGATATTGGGAAGAATCAAATTCCATGCACGGTCGTCTCGCTTTGGAAGTTTGACTGAATTTGTATGTTTGATATATACTTTTGGAAAGTATATGATCAAGACCTAGGTATGATATATGCTTTTGGAAAGTATATGATCGATACCTAATCCCAATGATCAAATGAGAACTTACTGATAAAACTCTGAAGTAGATAGTATAAAGTAAATCTAATACTTTGGGTTTATTCTGGGTCTTCCAGTATGTAGGATGTACATGTGTTGGGAATACCTGAGGGTGATGTCATCATAAACGATTGTATAACCATGACGCTTCCATTCCTAGGGAGTGATGAAACGAGTCTGGATTTTAGTGACTCCTCTCAGTAGAGAAGTAATCTGATCTTGGTCCAAATGTTGGACATTGATCTGAATGTGATTTGGATGCAATGAGAAGATTAGATTTGCGGTCTTGATTTAATCAAGCATCTATGAGAGGCCCGGGATCTGGATTTGAGATGTGATCTCAATGTCCAAGTCACTGTACGTGGAACAATACAATCGCCCTGTCCTTATCTCCAAGTATCTGCGAAAAAAGCACATTATTCTTGAAGGAGTCCAAGAATAATTCATTTGATGAATTATGTATCCAAACATCGAGAAAATGGATAATTAAATATGATTTCATTATCATGGATTATATGAATTTGATTCATATTATAAGAAGAGATATCTAAGATAATTGAATGTGATTTAATTATCAAAGATATGAATAACATGAATGTGATTTATGTTATTTGGGCAAATGAGAAAAGAGATCCAAGATGATTAAATGTGATTTAATTATCATGGACATGAATAATGTGGATAGCACTATCCATATTAATTATATATATTATAAATATGATTTATAATAATATTTGAGAGAGAGAAACTATGTAAATAGCATTTGTTAATCATTATTGTGAATTGGATTCACATTAAGTAATTAATTGGAAATGTAATTTACAAAAAAATTAGTTTGGGTTGTGAATATGATTCACATTTTTTAAATGGCATGATTGAAATATTCACAAATTAATTTGGAATTAATTTGGTGGATATTTTTATTATAAATACATTTCGAAATAATAATACAAAATAAAAGAAAGATGAATAACCACCTTATGAGGTGGCGTCACCAATGACATGGTCAAAGGTGACGCCCCCTCAATTTTAGGGGGTATATGTTATCTCCCTTTTATTATATTATTATCTCTTGATGATTAATTTATGTTAAATTAAATTGTGTTGATAATGTTGCAACATATATTTAATTTAATTATAAGTTAATGTTGTTGGCTTTTAACCAACAACAATCTTGGCCATTGATTGATACATAATCCACCATGGTCGTTGGATATGTGTATCCCATGGATTGAGATCCATTGGATCCTAAACTAATATAAAAGGAGGGCTAGCCTAGCCTTTCTTGGGACACATCATTAAGAGTTGTAGAAGCCTACTACTCTCTCTCTCTCTCTCTCTCATTCTTGCCCTCTCTCTTTCTCTTCTCCAAGAAGTGGCTGTCCACTTTGTGTCGAGAAGGAGAGTCTCGCTCGCCTTCGCCTTCGACGACTCGAGGATCTCCTTCTTCTTTGGGACTGCTTGCTCTAAAGGAAGATGACGGATTTCGCTTGATGAAATCAGGGGATCCACTGCTTGGATCTTCATCGAGGATAGCGGGAGGAACGCGACTCATCATCGTGCCCGCAAGTGCGTTCTTCGTGGATCGGACTTAAGATAGGAGGATCTCTTGTTTAGGATCTCACGATTACAACCACGCATCAAGAGGTATTCCTTATACTTTGTGGTTTGATGAAACGATCCATGAAATGTTCTCGTGATCATGTGGTTTCATCACTTGATTAAAATTTTTTTAATTTCCGCTGCATCTTGCGACTAGTGCGACTAGTCGCCCCGATTGCATACGATGCGATCGACACACTTCCGTGATGCACTTAAGGATTCTCAATATCCTTCATCTATTACGTATGGATCTAGTCAAATTAATAATGTTAGTAATTCAGATCTGAGATCGCGTGCTGCTAGAGGTCGTATACAGCGCGTGCAGGACCCGTTGTGGCGGGCACCGATCGACATCAGAGACCGGACCTTGGTATAAGTTCTGAATAACTAACAATTGGTTCTTCACGATTAATAGCAGCTACTGTTTAGGGTGATTTTTTTCGATTGCACACTGCCACGTAGATAGGTTTAAAAATTATGTTTTGCATACCGCATGGAGAGCTGGGATGCACTGTAAGTCTTCTAACTCAGCATGCATCATTAGGTTCAATGGTGAGATTTCCTTCATTGAGTCGACATGCACGGCTTTTCTGCTATCTCCCTCTAATTTTGAGCACCTAGGACTTGAATGAAAATCTACAAAAATGTTAGGCGCTTGTATGAAAATAGACTCAAAAAGTGAAAAACTCAAAAATTAAAACAAGGGGACTGCTAAATAAACTTTGACCTTAATTAAAATATGTAATGGACTATCATTGTTTTGGGTTCATAAATCCCTCATTGTTTTCAGGTACCTTCGGAAGGGACCAAAACCCCTCCCATGAGCGAGGCATGTCCCATAAGGAATAGAGCTCAAATCCCAATATGTAACTACCTTGTGTATCGCCTGGATTTCCGAAGTAATGGCACTTCTATCGTACGTAACCGAGTAGGGCCTTGTCAACGATGGTGTTCCCTCCTTGTGTGGAACATCGACATGGTCTGAAGTATTGAGCATAGGCCACGCCTTCACAGGGTTTTCTGTCTCATCGGTTTGCATACAAGTAGGTTCTTGCACGCTTACAGGTGATTCTGTTCCGAGTGAGAACCGACGTATTGGTTTCACCTATCGGCTTCCTCTCTTTATTTCTTTGGCTGAGTAGAAATCAAGGAAGGGTTACAAGGACCTCAAAAAGTGCAGACTACATGTTACAAAGGAGGAGGACAAGTACGGGATACTTTTTCGGCAGTACTCTCTCTCCTATAGGGTTAGCGTACTAAGGACTTGTTATAAGATACATGCCTGAAATAACAACTCTAAAAATGAAAAGATAATAAGTAGCCGAACCTTGACGGCTTCACATGGCGTGAGTTGGTGAACCTAATTTTGTATTGTGTTTGTATGGATCTAGATTAAGGTTCAAAGATAAAGTCCCGCGCATTTGCGCAAATTTTGTCATGTGTTTCTCCCTTTAACCCCTGCTCAATTCGAGCATTTCTACTATTTTGCATTCTGATTTGTTCCTTGTTGACCACTGGTTCTCTCTTCCTTCATCTACTCCCCTCTTATTCGCGTAGGCGATCCATGGATGGCTTAATCAAGATCTCGCTGACCCCTACATCGATTCCATGGACTCGATCTCGACAATAATTCGAGGCTATTCCCGAGAATCTGATCCGGACCTTGCAAGTCGATCTCCAGACTCCTCATCTTCTACCATTCCTCTTGACCCCCCAATAAACCGGGACCACTCTTGTCCCACTTTCACCGTTGTGAATGAAATCCGATTACAGGCCATGTCTTTTTTCGTTCACAACACTCTGGAATTGACCTTGATTCCAGATTCATCATGGCAACTGGGATCCAATTGCAAAGTGGTCTGATTGGGATTCTCTCATCTTGCATATAGAAGACAAACCAAGCCCTGGATCCCAATCCAGACATCATCTCCTCAGATTCAGGCCCAGAGATGGCTCCTCAAGGAAAGGGCAAGGGTCAGCAGCCCCCTCAGCCAGAGAAAGGACAGATGCCTGATCAAAATCAAGTCAATGCACAATTGTTGGCATCCATCCAAGCTATCCAGCAACAGCTGAAAGAGTAAGCCCTCACACATACTGCATTTTAAGAAATGTTGAATGATGTGATGAACAGACCTAAAGGAGGGGGAGGCAGACAGGGAGGAGGAGGTAGTGGACCCCGTGACAATCTAGATGACGAAGAGCCTGAGCAAGGAAGGCTGACACCGATGCTGAAAGAGATCTACAACCCTGGAGACAACCAGATGACCGAGTGGATCCGTATCCCACCGGTGCATGCTCACTTTGAGATGAAGCCTCAGTTCCTCACTCTTCTCCCTTCGTTCCACGGGGACACCAATGAAGATCCATACATTCATCTACAACAATTTTCACACATCTGTCGTACTAATTATTACCCGAATGTCATGCTGGACATAGTGAAGATGATGGCATTCCCATTAAGCCTACAGGACAAGGACCTGTACTGGGTCAATCATCTGGGAGAGGTTGTGATGACTTGAGAGGATTTGAAATCCGCATTCTTACACAAGTTCTACCCTCTCGATCGGCTCAATCAGATGGGAGCCCGAATCAGCAATTTCTCTCAAGGTGCATATGAGAGTATCCACGAAGCCTGAAAGAGATTCACAGATCTGTAGGAGAAATGCCCTCACCATGATATTCCAAGGACCAGCTTGGTCCAACACTTCTTCGGGGGCTCACATTTTAATAAGAATGAAGACGTCGTATGGCAGATCTTTGAGGAAATGGTCGAGGGAGAGGCTGCCCTCTCTTCATCCAAGGCATACCAGAAGCAGCCCCAGATTCTCTAGAAGCAAGTACACATAGCAGTGTCTCACGAAGCGGAGAGAGATGAGAGCTCCAACCTTAGCATTATCGGGGGGCCATCTCTCAAAGGTCGATATCATTGAGAAGAGATCACAGGATCTTGAGAAACTCGCTGTGATTGAGAAGAGGACTCAGAATCTTGATAAACAGGATCAGATTACCAAGCAGATGGAGCTGCTGGTAGACACCATCAACTGTGTCCAGTCGGTAACACCATCTCCAGATGCTCTAGTTGAGAAGAAGGATGATCCATCACCGTCGTATCAGCCTCAGCTGAGCCAGCAGCCACCGACAGTTCAGCATGTGTATTACGTGCAGACACTTGACCAGGGCCAGCCGCAATAGCAGATGGTTGTTTCCTATCCTGATTTCCTCTATAAGTCAGATCCAGCATTCCAACCACCACCCCTGATCCAAGAAGTAAATGGGGTATGGAGTAATGATGCGTAATTCGCTCGTCCTTCCGGACACCCTCAGGGCCAACGGCAAGCCAACAGGTAGTACCACCAACCACATGGTGGTCGCTTTGGGCAGTCCTCGCAGCCACCACAACAATATCACCAGCCTCCCCATTATGCTAACCAATGGAGGCAGAATCAACACTACCAGCAGCCACAGTACCGACAGCCATCGCCATGCCATCAGTATGCGGCTGCACCACCCCTCAGTATCAGTAGTATCCTCCTCCCTCCTACAATCAGTTTCAGCTTCCTCCACTGCAGTAGCACCACCAGCAGTCGTTGCCTCAGCTCCCGCACCCGCAGCAACAACGTGGTCTGCACGTTGAACCTTTTGAGGCAAATCTCATGAACCCAACCTTGGATTTCTTGGCCCAACTCATCAAAAGCTTAGCAGATATGACCAGGAAACTAGATGACATGATCGCCACTAAAACTACCATCTCGGCGCAGGTCAAAGCTAACCCCCAATAGCTTCAAAAAGAAGGAGCATGTAGAATGTGATGTCTTGTCTATGCCTGTAGAGTCAGATGATTATACTATTGATTTATCTAATGATGTAACTCTCAGGAGCGGTAGGACCTTGCCTCTACCTGCCACCAACAGAGGGGAGAATAAAGCTTCATGTGAATCGTCATCTTTTGCATCAACCATGCCAGCTATATGGACGAGTGGGGAAGAAGAAGGAGGAGGAGCCCTTCTAGCTGCCACTCACCACCATCCGCATTAACAAAAACAACAAAAAAATCAGCAAAAACAAAAAGAACAAAAAGAAGAGTGTCGTCGAAGTGAAGTCGCGCCAGCCTTGGAGGAGCCACCAGCAGCAGCCAATCCCATGCCAGTCGATGGATCGGAGGCCCCACTTTTTGCCAGTCTACCAGTACCAGCACCGCAACTTACAGCTTGTACTCCTTTTTGTAGTCCGGATGTACAACAATTTGTGAACGGTGGTTCTATTGTAAATAAGAACTCTAATTTGGATTCCAGCAATGTACATATTCCTTTTCAATGCAATAGAAAAATCCAAAAATATACAAAAAGAAAAAGTGCATTATCTGATCTTGGAGTTGTGGATATCATTAATAACTTGACTGTTGAGTTTCCTCTAATGAAGGCCATGGAGTACATGCCAGCTATGAAGAAAGGTCTGAAAGAAGCATGTACAAGCATGTATCACCCAGTGCGAAAGAACAGACGTCGACAGGTTAACAAACACGTTCTACCATGACCATTGTAGATGCCATCAGCAATCTCCCATAGAAGAAGCAATACAAAGGGGCATCTCTTATCAGTTGTGAGATTTTTGATTAGGTCTTCGAGCGAACTCTTCTTGACAACAAGTCTTCCATCAACCTTCTGCCCTCGTCACTACTGCAAAAATTTGGGTTAGGTCCACTCAAACAGACACGAATAATCCTTCAGTTCGCTGACCGATCCATCAAGCGACCTAGAGGTCTGTTGGAAGACGCTGTGGTAAAAGTACATGAAATATAGTTTCCAGTTGACTTTGTAGTCCTTGATATGGACTCCTCCGCACCCTTACTCCAGACCCCTGTCATCCTTGGTCGGCCATTCCTGCGCACCTTAGAAGCCGTGATTGATTATGGGTCTGGCAAGATTACCTTCAGCTCGGGTAATAAGAAAATCACTATAGACATGATCAACGAGCTGAAAGTCATGACTGATGAGACTCGTGCAGCAGACTATGACATTATGGCAAAAATCAGAGATACACTACTCTCTTTAGACGATCCATGGACCCAAGAAATCCTCTCTCTGGAGGAGGACTTGGAAAGCATAGTCGACACATGCTCCGATGATATTTGGGAGATAGAATCCAATGTGATGATGCACCTTTTTGATCCCAATTCTTCACTCCAGCCCGAACGCGACGGGCCTAGTGCAGAACTGTTTGGTACATTACTGACATCTCAACAAAGTACTGAGGGTAGTAGCTCGGTCAAAGTTCAAGCAGCACATCCTACTACCATTACAGTTTCCAAAGTGACTGACAAGCTGTCCAGATCGGAATCAGAACTCAAGCCGCTTCTAGCAGGACTGAAGTATGCTTTCCTTGCGGGTGAAGAAAACATGTACCCGATCACCATCAGCAGCAGACTGACTCCGGAGTAAGAATCTCGACTTCTCGAGGTTCTAGAAAAGAACCGTAAGGCACTTGGTTGGCATGTATCTGATCTGCGCGGGATAAATCTAGCATTGTATTCACACATATTTACCTGGAAGAATATGCCAAGCCGTCCTGCGAATTCCAAAGAAGGCTGAATCCAAATCTCCGGGACGTCGTCATGAAAGAAATCACGAAATGGTGTGACACAGGCTTTATTTACCCCATCTACGACTCAAAATGGGTGAGCCCCTTGCATGTAGGTCTAAAGAAGTCGGGGCTTACTGTGGTTACAAATGAAAGAGGAGCAGAGATATCTACCCGGGTACCGACATCCTGGCATGTATGTGTTGATTACCTCCCTCTTAATGCATCAACAAAGAAGGACCACTTCCCCTTGCCATTCATTGATCAGTTTCTAGAAAGACTAGCCAGCAAGGAGTTCTTCTGCTTTCTGGATGGGTACTCTAGGAACAACCAAGTGGCAATCACCCCTGAGGACCAAAAGAAGACTACCTTCACTTGCTCGTTTGGCACATATGCTTTCAGAAGAATGCTCTTTGGATTGTGCAACGCACCAGCGACAGTCCAGAGATGCATGCTTGTAGTCTTCGCTGAGATGGTGGCCAGTTTTCTTGAGGTGTTTATGGACGACTTCTCCGTCTATGGTGATAGTTTCGATACTTGTCTTGAGCATCTAGATAGAGTACTTCAGAAATGTCGTGAAGTCAATGTAGTGTTACCATGAGAAAAGAGCCACTTCATGGTCACAAAAGGAATTATGCTGGGTCACCTCGTTTCCAAACGTGGCATGGAAGTCGACCCGGCAAAGGTGGATGTGATTGCCAATCTTGAGCCACCTCAGACAGTAAAGAATGTGAGGTCATTCCTAGGGCATGTGGGTTTCTACAGAAGATTTATCCGAGATTTCAGCCGCATCGTCCGACCTCTTACAGAACTTTTATGCAAGGAGACCGAGTTTAATGTTGGTGCACAGGTTCTCCTTTCGTTCAATCAGCCAAAGGAGCTTATCACTCAAGCTCCAGTCCTACAGCCGTCGGATTGGTCTCTCCCTTTCAAGTTCATGACGGATGCATCAGACTTTGCAGTTGGGGATGTTTTAGGATAGAGGAAAGATAAGGTGTCCTATGCCATTCATTACTCCAGCAAAACATTAGATGAAGCTCAAAGAAATTACATTGTAACAGAAAAAGAGTTGTTGGTTGTGGTATTTGTCCTGGAAAAGTTCAGATCTTATTTACTTGGATAGAAGGTTACCATCTTCACATACCACTCTGCTATCAGATATTTACAATAGAAGAAGGATGCAAAACCCAGACTAATCAGATGGATCCTTCTCCTCCAGGAAATTGATTTGAAAATCAAGGACAATCCTGGAGTTCAAAATGTGGTAACAGTTCATCTCTCCAGAATTGAGCACCAAGAGCCTCAGCTGAACAGTGCACCCATCACAGAAACCTTTCCAGATGAGTCGATCTTGGCTGTGAGTTCACTCCCTTGGTATGATAATATTGTCAACTACCTCATTTCGAGGGTAGTACCGTCGGATTGGACGAAAAATTAGGAAGACAAATTCTTATCGACAATCCATTTATACCAATGGGAAGATCCTCTCTTTTTCAGGGAAGGGGCAGATTGCGTTTGGCGTAGGTGCATTGCTCAAGGGGAGCATCATAGTGTCCTCGAGCATTGTCATTCGCTTGAATTTGGTGGACACCACTCTGGAGATAGGACGGTAGCAAAAGTACTTCAATGTGGCTTCTGGTGGCCCACACTATTTAAGGATGCAACAACCTTCGCCAAACGGTGCACTGACTGTCAGAGATTGAAGGGAACACTCACAACTAAAGACTTGATGCCCCTGAAGATCATTCATATTGCAGACGTCTTCGATGCTTGGGGCATTGATTTCATGGGACCTTTCCCCAAAAGTTAGGGATATGAGCACATCCTTCTTGCTGTCGACTATGTGAGTCGTTGGGTTGACGTTATCCCCGCTCAAGCCGCAGACAGTCGGACAGTGTGCCGATTCCTAAGAGAGAATATCATTTAGCATTTCAGGATTTTCCAAAGATTCGGATATCAGATGGAGGTATCCACTTCATAAATAGAGAGGTAAAGAAATTAATGAAGGAATACAACATCGACCATTGAGTCGCATCTTCTTATCATCCACAGACCAATGGCATGGCAGATTATCAAACAGAGAAATCAAGACGATCCTTTAGAAACTTGTGAGGCCGTACAGAAAGAATTGGTTCCAACTCTTGGAGTCCATCCTATGGCATGCAAAACCTCTTACAAGTCTCCGTTGGGCATGTCGTCCTATCATCTTGTATATGGAAAACCATGCCATCTGGCCGTAGAATTAATTCATAAATCCTTGTGGGCAATCAACATGTGCAATTTGGACTCACACAGTGGTGGTCAGAAAAGGAGAGATTATCTGAACAGACTCCTGGAATTTCGAGACTATGCATAAGATAACACATTGATGTACAAGGAGAAGGTGAAACACTGGAATGGCCGGCACATTAGATGAAAGACCTTCGAAACTAGGCAGAAAGTGTGGTTATTTGATGCAAAGTTAAAGATATTCCTGGGTAAATTAAAAAGCAAATGGACAGGGCCATTTCAAGTTTGTGAAGTACGTGACAATGGAAGTATTGCCATATCAGAACTCCTGACACAACCATTCGTCATCAACGGTCAACTCCTGAAGCCCTACCTTGAGCGTGATACTTTCTTGGCTGTTGTTGACTCAATCTAGGTTCTACGCTCGACACTGGCAGCATCAAAAGATTCAGACAATGCACCTCAAAAACTTTTCCTCTGATCTCTTCTCTTTTCTTCTTTTCTTCTTTCCCTTTTATATTTTCTTTTTCTACCAGACAGGTGTCTCCCCTTGATGTCGGTCTTCTATACTTAGGACGTACTTTGTCCAAAGTATGAGGGGGTGAGCACCCAAAGTCCTTTCATTCTTTGATCCTCTCTGTTGTCTCCTCTTCTTGTCTATACTTAGGGATATCGTACCCTAAGTATAGGGGGAGACAACCTAAGTACGATCTGTTCATTCTCATCCTTGACCATCCCTACCTTGTGTAAAGTCTGCTATACTTAGGATTATTTGATCCTAAGTATAGAGGGGACGGTCAACTTCATGTTTATTTATTTATCTCCTCATTCTTTCGTTCTTTAGACTTCTCTACACTCAGCCCGAGTTATGTCTTCTCTTTTTCTCTTTGATCTATGAGGACATAGCTCGAGCTAAGTATAGGGGGTCGTATATACTATGTATATACTTTAAGCCATAACTCGTACTTCTGTATTTTAAATAATACCTATGGATAAAAATAATGTTAAAATCATCACAATATTCTAATAAAATATGTTTGTAGCTCCTCAAACTCTTTTTGTACATTCTGATTAATAAATCAGGCAAAATTGCTTTTTTCAAAATGATTGAAAAATAATTTGAAACTCTTTTTGAAAAATCTTCTGAAAGCTGTTTGGAAAATATTTTTGTAAAAAGTGTTCAACCTTTGTAAAGATTTTTGTTTGCAAATTTTTTTCTTTGTGTGAAATAAAAATGTTTGAAAAGAAATTTGCTAATGGTTGGAAAAATGGTTGCAAAAATATCTTGAAAAAACTATATATATTGTTTGAAAAATCTTTGCAAAATGAATTTCAAATATGTGTAAATGTTTGTAAAAAATATTTGTGAAAAGTATGTTGTACTATAGTTTTCAAAACGGTTGCAAAATGATTTGCAAATAAGTTTGAGGAGTGTACAAACTATACTAAAAAGTCTTTATAAATGTATAAAAGTGAGCAATAATCCCTTGTAAATCCTGTAAGAACTAAAACCCTTTTATAAAATATATGTCCATAAAAAGATATGTACCCATTTTTTTTGTATATATGGTGATTAATAAATCAGGTTAAAAATATTTTTGCAAAATGATTTGAAAAATGGTGTGAACCGTTTGGAAATCTTCTTGTGAAATATTTTCAACCTTTGTAAAAATGTTTTTGATTGCAAAAAAAAAATCTTTTCTTTGTGTGAAATAAAGGATTTGAAAACCTATTTGCAAGTGATTTTGAAAATATGTTGTAAAACTATTTTTGAAAAACGTATATATTGTTTGAAAAATCTTTGCAAAATGGCTTTCAAACGTTTGTGAATGTTTGCAAAAATTATTGTGTACTATAGTTTTCAAAATAATTTCCAAATAAATTTGAGGAATTAATGCATCATTAAAATAGGAATAAAATATGTATATAAATAAAATCATTTATCAATTATAGATAATTATAAAATCACTTTGTATAAACATATAAATCCTAAAAATTCTTAATTCTTGTAAATAAATAAAAAGTAGCACGCCCATGTAAATAATTGTACATATTTTATACTCCGTGTCAAAGTTCCTTTGTAAAACTCTGTGTAAAGATTCTCTTTGTTTTCAAATTCTTTGAAATTTTTTTTTGCATCATTCTTTGCATCATTGTGCATAGCATTTGCATAGCATTCATATTCTTTTCAATTGAGCTTGATGATTGAACAATGTCCAATAAAGTCGAAGATTGGAGCTTAGTCGAACCTTACTACACCTAAATGCACTGGAACCTTAAGGGAACTAGGTTTAAGGTACTTCAGGTCCATTAGGACGTAATTCTTTGAAACTCGGGGCTGGGTTCAAGTCACCTCAACTGACTAAATAGAACTTTTCGAGACGCACGCAAGACTCTTGTCGGTCGTGACCTAACTTGGACACTTGCACCTTTCACTTGGCTAAACACAGTTGGAGTGATGAGGGGGTTGGATTTTCTAGTCTGAGACGCACACGGGTGGAAACATTCATCCTCGTCTAGGGAGGGAAGTGCACCCCAACCTTGTCCAGTTACAATGAATTCTAAAGACAGGAGAGTGTAGGTTGCAATAAAGCTTCAAAAGAGGGATAGTCTTCTGGCTCAAGAGGAAAAACTCCTTATGTAAATGTTGTTGTAAATAGTTTGTTGAAAAAAAACTCTAAAAAATTGTATAGGCTTGAAAATAAAAATAAAATGCCAGCTGGAGTATGTATATATGTTGTGTAGAAAATAAGCAAGTTTGAGCATCAAAGTTATACCATGTGAGCCTGCAGCTGGATGACTTGACTACACTGATCATGCATCCCGGGATAGGTAGCTACATCAGCTACCGTCCATTCTTTTCTTCACCTCCTCCTCTTGAGTTGGATGCCACTTGAACTTAGAAGGGAATACCCCGCTCCTCGAGGACAAAGAGCTGGATTGGGGAATCATTGGGCTGTCATTATGGAGAAGTCAGTTCCTTTGTCAGTTCAGTTGGGGAGAGCCACTATCACTTACACTATACAAGTCAGCTTCATAGCCATAATGGTTTGTGTATGGTATATGCTAGTTCTGACCTGGCTATTGAGGTGGGTTGAATCGAGTTCTGTGGCTCTCGAAGGCTATTGTATTTTAAATTTGGTTCCCAATCAGGTTCCACACACATTCTCACTTTAAGGTCTAACCTGAGCTCCAAACTTTGATTTGTAAGGACAACTTTTACATCTGAAAGCAATTCTCTTCACTCTTTCTTTTTCTTTTTCTTTTCTTCTTTATTCTTTTTATTCTTATTGCATAAGTGTTTGTCAGGGACTAGAAAAGGCAAGTATAGGGGGGTGATGAATCTTCATTTCATAACCTTTATTCTATCATTTTGTCCTTAAAACCCCTAGCAAATGCATGCAAATGACATGAATTTATACAAAATAGCATCCATTATTTATTGCATTTATTGTGTAAATAATACTATTTTTAATACAAAATTATAGAACAAAGAGAAGAAAAGAAAAAGGAATAAAATACTGAAAATATTTTATTATCCTAAACCACGAGACCAAGTCAAGAATTGAGTTGGTCGACAAGGAAAGTAGGGGAAGATAAGGGCCAAAAAGACAACAAATACCTCATTTATTCATTTTTTACTTATGCATTTTTGACACCTATTTTATTCTTTATTATTTATTCATCAAATAAAGAAACTTTGTACATGAAAGTTGTAGATAATAATGTAAATAAAATACAAAATTGAGTTTGTATAAAAATAATATACAATGTTCATTTTATACACAAAATAAAAAGCCAGAAACCAAACTTTACAGACCCATATCTTTCAAATAAAAATTCAAAACATATCAAAATCACCTATCATTGTATATAACTTTTAACGAGCTATTTAACGGTGGTGGTTTTAAATTTTTTGGCGTTACTGTATGAAAGTTAGGTTTTGGGCCCTCATTGTACATTATACTGATTACAATATTCAATTTATTCATTATTTATTACCTTTACAAATTCTTATTTTTATAATTTTGTAAATATTATTTATAACACATGTGCATATTAAAATTAGAATAAAATCGAAAAGAAAATGAAAATAAAATAAGTTTATGAAATTATATAGGCAAAACACCTATGATTATACCTGTATATAAATAAAAGGGGGAACTTAGTCTTTAATTATTTATTCCTTTGTAATACTCTAAATATTATTTATATTCTATTAAAAATACAAAACTAAAATAAAACTCAATAAAATACATTAAATTAAAGGATGTACAAAAAACATACGTAAAATACCTGTAAATAGACCTATATAATATAATTACCTATTTATTTAAGTGAACAAATTACATCACAAAATAAAATAAAAATATATTTATACTCATTAAAATAAGTTATAAATATATAAAATAATAGAATGAAATAATAAAATAAAATATACAAAATAAAAATGAAAATGTACAAAATATAGATGAATATACCTATAAATACACTAATAAAAATTAACTATTAATAAATAAAGCAAGCAAAATAAAGAAAATCATAATAAAATACTATATAAAATGATAAACATTTTTTATTTTATACTCAAAAAATAAAAAAATATTTATTATTTTTAATTAATTATTTTCGATTAAATCAGCTTTTTGTCTTTTAACGGACTCGCGTGGCCCAATAGGAAGCCAGGGACTGTTGACCTCCGGTCAACTTCCCCTGCGCTTCTAACTTCTGTCAGAATTGTCTACTCCCCCAACTTCCACCTTTTTTCCCCATTTATCTATCGATCAATCGACCCCGATTCCTTCAAAGAAAATCATTATGGATCATCCATGATCCATGCTAGATCATTGTATAATCTGTACATAACTCTGATTCATCGATCTAGGCCGATCAATAAGGGTGTGTTAAAAAGTCTATAAATAAAACCCCCGAGTCTCCTTCCAATTTTGGTCACCATTAAAGCCCTAGGAGCCCTTGCTTAGATCCCAATCGTCTTCTTGTGACAGGAGGACGTGGTGCGTGCTTCGGTGAAGCTCCAGGAGGCCGGGGTGCACCCAAGGCCGCCGTCGCCGGCGACCCTGCTCCGGGGGCGTCCAATAGGTATAAGATCTACATCTTCTCTATGTATTTTGTTTAATTTTGCTCCTAGCTTTTATTTCCAATAGTTAGATTAATCCCTAGACAGTTAGATTAGCTTAATCACTCTAGCCCGTACTTCACCGAAGTCGAGCTCTGGCGAGCTCCTCCGCGCATCATTAGTGCTTCTCTGTCGTATTCCCCATGCCCATTTCACTTCTGAGCACCCTACAATCATCCTGCGCATCTCGTTCTCTCCAGATCCATCGCGGATCTGGAAATCTAGGTGCTCCACTCTACCGTTCACCTGAGCACCTTCGCCCGCCTCATGTTGATCCCTTCATCCACCAATAAGGCTCTCGGACCCCCCATTTTATTGCACGCAACTCTTCTGCAGGTTCGGAAGGTCAAAGGACTCCAAAGGGAGTCGATTTTCACAGGGACGGATGTTCCTAGAGCTTCGAACTTCACCAGGCTCACCAGGACCATACACAGGCTCCCAGACCTCTGTGCGACCACCATTAGCTGCAGACAGCCTCACCGGAAGTGCCGAACCTCTCGCCATAGAAAAAGAATGCTGGAGGAGGGAGGAAATTGAGGACGAAGCTCGGGAAAAAATCCCTTCTTCCCTATTCTTCGTGGAGAGCATATACCGTCGGATCTGGGGAGGCGCCCCAGGTTGAACCTCAGTCGTTGGATGCTTGCCCCGCAGTCATTGTTAGATCGTTCCCAGTGATTTAATCCTGGCCGTCCAACGCCAAAGCATCACCAGCCATCGGATGTGCCCCACATGTTCAAGTGAATCCAAGATAGCTGTCTGATCCGCGCATATATGGGGTAAATTTCACTTTTTGCCCTAACTTTTTTGTATTTATTATTTGGTCCTGTAAATAAAAGTTAATGTTTTAAAATAAGTGGGCATTGTGCACTTAAAGCCATGTATTCATTTTATTTGCATTTGGGTCCAGTCCACGTCACCTCACGTGTCGTCCCACATGAGGTGGCAAAATTACATGTATAACCATGTGGGTTTGTGTATCTAGAAAAAGTCCAATAAATCAAATTTAACGTTATATATTTTTGTAAAAATTGCTGAGAAACCACTGAACTTTTCATAATTACATTTTGGTCCCTTCTAGTGCATATCACGTGTTGTCCCACGTGATAGGGTAATTTGCATGGGTACCCTAGCTGGTTTTGTAATTATAAATTAGTATTTTAAAATTGAATTAATGTAGTAAACTTTTGGCATTTTTGCACTTTGTACCCTAGACTTTATTTTAATTGCAGATATGCCCTTGCTAGGACATGTAATTTTGTGACTTTTATCAATTTATTATAACTAATGTGCTCCTAAAAATATGAACAAATAGGATTAGATGCTCCATGCATTGTACTTTCACGCCACGTGACCACTTTGCATTTTTGCATTTTATCCATTTATTAAAATTAAAAAGGAGCCTAAATAATCCCTGTCTAAATTATAAAATACCAAAAAATACAAAAACCATTTGAAAAATTCTAGAAAAATTATATACGGTATATTTTGATACTTATTGAGTCCAGAAAACAAAAACCCCTAAAAATATTAAAAGGAAATTAAATTCAATAAAAATATAGAAACTCTATAAAAACACCAAAAATATGCTTTTCTGTTTTATAAGTATCTATAAATTATTTATCTGTTAAAACTAATTTGGGTATTTTTGAGACTTATTTATTAATTTTAAAACACAAATCAATTTCAGCTTATTTATTAACCCCATATTCGGGATATTGTTGACTTAAAAAATACATAAAAATTAG
Source organism: Ottelia alismoides (assembly GCA_037367405.1). NCBI lineage: Eukaryota > Viridiplantae > Streptophyta > Magnoliopsida > Alismatales > Hydrocharitaceae > Ottelia > Ottelia alismoides. The sequence continues at coordinate 58,421 of JAZKJV010006829.1, forward strand.
CGAATATTCCAAGAAAATAAAAAAATTAGAAAAAATATAAAAAATCACAAAAATATCTTATTTACTTTATTTTGACTATTTTTACATATTTTTATCTAGATAGTATCTATATATACCTTATATTCTATTTATACATATACATATATATTATATTTAAATTAAAAAAAGAAATATAAAAATTGAAAATATAAAAATAAAATACAAAATTACAAAATCAAAAATATAAAAATATATATAATTAAAACCCACAATAAGAAATATACAAATGAATGACTTGGTTGTACAGAGATAACCGTAGGCTACCATTTTGCTCTTTGTGGTTCGACCTCTACATGCTTTACTGCTATGCAATTTATCGTAGAGAAAATAAATATTAATTCCACATTTTTGCCATGAATTGAATTATTTCTATTGTGGGTTAATTGTTGTATAACCGTGGATTTCATCTGAGGTCAAATCAGCGATTGTCTCGATGCCTTGTGGATTGACACGACTTCAGATCGATCTCTCCACCTGTTATCAGTAATCAAGGTGCCACATATTGGGATTTATGTTCTTATCCTTAGTGGGTCGCGCCTCACTCTATCTGGAATGTACCCAAAAATAATGTGGGCTTTATGAACCCCAAAAAATGAATGGTTCTTACGAATTTTAATTAAGGTTAAGTTTATATAGCAGTCCCTTTTTAATTTTTGAGTTTTTATTTTTTGAGTATTTTTCAGAGCAAGCCACCTAATGATTTTTTTGTATTTTTCTTTATGTCCTAAGTGATATAAACATAAGGAGGAGAGGACGGAAAAGCCGTGCAAGTTGTCACTAAGCTAGAAATCTTACCTTAGTGATTAATGATGCATGCAAAGATAGAATTACTTATAATGCTTCCCAGCTCTCTCCATGCGGGATGCAATATGGCGGTATGCAAAAGTGAGAAAACATCCTAAACATTAGCTCCTATTATCGGGAAAACCAAATGCTAATCACTCAAAAATGGATCCCAATGTCCGATCTTGGAGACCTCTCGGTTCCCACTACAATGGGTCATGCAAGTGTTGTATGAGGTCTCTCACGGCTCGTGGTTCCAATTATAAGTAATTAGTAATTAATTTTTGACTAAGTCTAAGCGAAATAGACTATAAGTGCATGCAATGTTGTTAAGGCTTTGGACCTAGCTACCGAGTCAAGCAACCTACTATCTCAGGGCTCACTCACATAAAACAAATATAAACAAAGGCAGAAAGCTCAAATCGTGGGAAACAAAATAAACAAAGGCGATAAAACACGAAAAATCCTATACGAGGCCCCCACATGAACAAACACCTGGGCATTGGACCTTGTGTGGTGGAGAGAGTATTGTCCAAGTTAATTACAAATTATTATGCAAAAATTAAATCTCTCTCTCACTAAAAAATGAAAATACTAGGCTAAAGGATGCTCTTCTCCTCCGTCCCTGCTCTTCTCTCTTGCTCTCACATGGTCGGCTCACAAAGAGAAGGCCGACCTCCGCTCTCCTCGGGTGCACCCATCTCCTAAGAGATAGCCCTCGTCAAGCGGTCTGTTGGGAGAAAGATTAACAAGGAAATTTGATTAAAACATGCAAATAATTATCAAAGAATAAATAGCAGAAGAGTATAAATAAATAATGGACAGCTATATATATATATATAAATTTACTACAATCCCTTGTTCCCCGAAAAAGGCACCATTTGATAACTAAGATTTGACAAGGATCTAAATATGTCTCACACAAGGCAGAGACACAGTCGCTGTGGCGACCCACGAAAAACCCCAATTAATCAACAATCAACCCACAAATAAAAATCAGGAAATAAAGACACCGTGTGGATCAAAATTTATTATAAACCATACAAAAATGGTCGTGTAGTGACAAGCATAGTAGGGCGTTGAATACAAGGAACAACCAATGCAGCACTTTAATATTATTTATAAATAAATAATATAGGGATATGTATATACGTAGCTATGCACAATATTAATCAAATATTGTGGGGTTTCAATTTTTAATATTTTTTCATTTTTTTCATTTTTTTGTTTTTAATTATGTATATATATATTTTCATTTTGTTTTCTTTTATATTTTTATATTTTTTCTTTTGATTTCTTTTTCTTGTTAAATAGATCTATATATAGAGTATATATATATTAATACATAAGAGAGATATAAATACTAGTAAAAATATCCAAAATGGCATAAATAAATATTTTTGGGTTTTAAATGATTTTTGATGTCTTTGTGAATTTTTTGTTTATTTTACTAATTTTTATATGTTTTTAAAGTCCAGAATACCCTAAAATAAGATAAAATAATAGGCCAAAAATTAAAATGGAGATGAAAAATATCAAACAGTATCAAAATTTCTCCAAATTAATTTTATATAAAGATAATAATCTAAAGAAAATAATATAATAGAACCACTATTTTAGGATTTTTAGATTTTTATAACTTTTTATGAAGGTTTTGAGGGTTTTTAAAATTTTAAGCATTTTTTCTAGTTTTAGTGATTTTTGGTAGGTTAATAATACTTAAATAAGCCTAATATATTTTTTGGGGAATTTTTCAAAATGATTTTATATGTTTTTGGCTTTTTAAGATAAATAGGGACTGATCGTGCACTATTTTATTCTTAGAAAATAGGAGAATGGTATAAAATATAAATGTAAATTTATAGTGTGATCAAGCATGCATCCAGATACCTACTCCAATTTTTTTAGTAATTTTTGATGCATGAAAAATATTTTTAATAAATAGAAAACAAAGCACAAAAGTGGATGGCCTAGTAAGGATATAATTACAATTATAAATAAAAGAGAGGGTCCCAATGCAATTTTACCAAAAATCTTACACTGCTATTTAAACTTTATATATTAAAAGACAATTATATAAACCTTCAAGGGCTACTATGCAATTTTTTTAAGATAAAACACCCGTGACTCTTGTAGGGACTAAATTGCAATATATAAAAGTTAAGGGGATACGTGTAATTGTCCAAAATTTTTAAAATACTTAAAATATTTACAGGACCATTTACTAATTACAAAAAGGTAGAGGGAGGCTATGCAATTTACCACTTATGCACCTGAGACCCAGCCGTTCAGAAGTCGCCACGTATCTGATCGTGCTGCCCTCTTCTCGTACCCCTTCGTGGGAAATCAATGGTTCAGATTAGATCTGGATCATTGTTCTTGATCGAACGACGGGGAAGGGTGCTGCAAGAACATGCAAGAACAATACTCCGACGAACTTCGATTCGTCGTTCCTCCAAGCTTCGACAGTCATTCTCTCCTCATACGAGCCCAACAGATAGTTTGTCTTCCTCCACATACGATTGTAGGGTCCAGGCGAGGCGAGAAGGAGCTAGATGCTTTGGTGAGATGGAGTCACCTGGAGCAACTCCAGGTGATCGTTGAGGTCCCAGGGGCTTCATCAGTCCTGCAAATCGCAACCAAAATGCTCCTGGATGTGAGGGCTATCTCTTCGACCCAAGGTTTACTAGAAATAACAAGGGATATGGAATGGAGGGGAACTTCGGTGAGGGCAGCGGAGGGACCTCCGATCCTTGAATCAATGCTTGATTCAAGGAGGTTCTGATGGGAATCCATGGAGAACATGGAGGGGAGCGAGGTGTAATGGAAGTTGGGGCGGATCGAAGGTCAGATCGCTGCGATTTTGACCTGGAGCCTGAGGTCCAGGAATTGAAGCTTTTCAATTGAAGCGTTAATCGCTTGATTGAACTACAAATTAAAGATGCAAAATGAAAATTAAACTACCATATTACCTAGGAATGACAGAAAAGGGAGCTCAACCGGCCTGAGAAGCCATGAGCAGAACCAGCTGGAGGAGCTTCGGCGGTGGGGTGGATTCGCCTCCTCTGCTTGCTCTCCTTGCTGCAAACCACGAGTTCTACCTTGCACTCACCATGGAGAATCTCAAAGGGGTAATTTCATGGGCTAAATCATGAAGAAATGGGATAAAAAACCAAAAGGGGGTGAAGGGGGTATATTTATAGGCGAGTTTTGAGGAGTTTCGAGGAGTGATGGCGTCAGATCGAGCGGGGGTTGGTGAGGATTCGATGATGGTCGAAGATGAGGGTTGAAGGGTCTATAGGACGGTGGTGGTCTCAAGGGTAATAAGTGAAGGTTGAGGCATGGAGAAAATGGCGAAGGGACGGCCTCGTGAAGCTCTGACAGGAGTCAGAGGGTAGGCCGGATAGTTGACCGAGGTCAACAAAAGGTCGCGCCTGGTTGGTCCACGTGGACTGATGAATCTCAGATTCATCACTCTAAATCTCATTAATAATGCTCAAATCTCTCAAAATCAACAACATTTCGACACCTATTCAACATAATTAGCAATCATGCATGTTTTCATAAGAATTGCATTTTAGCACTAATTTCTGCACAGAATAAGAAGCCAAAAATCTCAGCCAAAATTGATCTGTAATAGCCTAACTTCCTTGATTTTTAACTAATTCATGCTAACTCCGAATGACCCAAACCACCTCCACTGTGTACATATCACTAACAAGAATAAACGAAAAATACAAAAAAAAACACTAACCCGAATAAGTGGACCAAAAACCCAAACCCTAGTTTTAGGATTCTCGGACTAAAACCTCATATCTTCCTCATCCAGTGTCTGTTTTGATCCTACTCACTTTGAACTAATGTACATTCAATTACCTTCAAAACAAGACCAAGTTCAAGTGAATCAGAGCTGACATGTGAAAGTTGGGTTTTGGGCCTCTTTTGTACATTTTGTATTTTAGCTGATTTTGACCTAGTATTTTATGTACATACTTAACATATTTTAGTTGATTTCTTTTTCATTTGTCTTCTTTGATGAAAGTTTTATTAAAATGTGCAAAAATCCAAATCCAAACTAAGCTTGAAATCAAAGAAACAAATTGAGTCCAGGTCTTCACTAACGAATGTAAAAAATTAGTCTTTTTCGTATTTTATTTTATTTCTTCTTTTCATAATTAATAAAAATTCAAAAAGTTAGATTAATGTGTAAATACTTATCTTTGATTTTACCATATGTTTTCCGGATTTTTATCTGGTTTAAAATGACAAAAAATCATAAAACTCAAAAATCAAGGTATTCTTTGTACATGGGATACCTCAAAAATATCACTTTGTGCATTGATCAATTTTGATTTTGCTCTCTCATGAAAGTTGTAGATCTCATCGAGACGAGCAATTTTTGTGAAGAAACGTTTTCGATCCAAGGCCATTTTCTATTTATTTTAGATTTTACAAAGTTTTTATTTTCGGATTTTTATGGTGCTGACACGTGGCAGCTCCTGGAGCCGCCATGTGTCAGCATTTTTTCGAATTATTATTAATTCGTTTTTATAAAAAAAATTAAAAAGGCCCACACGTGCGAGGCACGTGCCACCCAGGCACACACCAAGCACGTCCGTCGCCCTCTCCTCTTTGAGCACCACGTAGCCCCTTATGGACCGTCCGATCTCGACCGATTGGATGGCCCAGCACCATCGTCTTCCCCCGTTCGTTCCCAATCTCCGCTGCCATCCCGAAATCTCTGCCCATTCAGATCTCCGGCCGTCCATCACCGATACACCCGCAATATTCGCCGCCACATTTTAGAATCGCCGCCGCCCCACGATTTCGCCATCACAGATCTCCCACCGCCCTCATCGAATCCACAATCAAATCCTCAACCCCCGCAAATACCCCAACTTCTATCTTCGTCAAACCGCTCCTCAGCTATAAAAGATTCATCGCCGCCCCGACCATCCCCATCCGCCGGTTGCACCTAATAGCCCCCTCTTGGCGGTGACAGCGCCTCAAAGTTCCCCCTCCAGCGAGATCCGACGTCCATCAACGTTGTTGTAGCGCTCCCCAGCCTTGCTGCCCGGCTCTGCGCTTCGCCTCGAGCCATCGACAACGATCACCTGCTTCCACTTCCACCGTCGAGCCGACTCCAACACCCGTCTTCTCGACTACGCCACTGACTCAACGTTCATCGTCTTCGACGTTCGCCTCCGACAACAACCGACACAGCCCCGGCCATTATCGCCCAGGAGCAACTGGTCTCTCGAGCTTAGCTCCCTCCACCTTGGTCGACGCAATCTCCACTAGGCACTCCTGCCCCGCACAGGAGCACTGCCACCATTCACCGGTCTTCATCGTCGGTGCTCCAAGCTACTGCACCGGGTGCCCTCCGCCAACGATCGCCGGACCGCCGGGTCAAGCCCGAGACCCCCGCCACGTGCCGCGCACTTGGGGGTGGGGGGACGTCAGCATTCACGTCATCCCCAAGGCCCGCTGGGTCATTTACAAATCGCCCCTCGGAGATCTGCCTTTTTGCATCCAGCCCCCGTTGTCCAGAGGGCACTCTGGAAAAATTATAGAAGTACCCCCCAGATATTGGTAATTGCATAAACATCCCTCTATTGCATCATTTATTTATTGTAATTATTTATTTTGCAAAAATACCCCTGTATTCCCTCTCTATTTTGAACCTCTTCATTGCATATATTTATTTATCCAAAAATAGCATGATATTTGTCATTTAATTCTCTACAATCTGACATATTGTGGATATCTTTGTGATTGATGGTTAATTAATAATTAATTGTTCTGTGAAAAATTGTGTATTTTTCCCATTTCATTCTCTGAAATTTTTATTTGATTAACCGTTGCTCTAAAAATTCCCAAAAAATCATGTACTATAGAATTAATTGTTGTAAACATTGTACCCAAAAAGAATTACATTTGCATGCATATATTGCCCTGTAAAAATTATTTTGCATATTTCAGTGTTTTGATTTTAATAAACATTAAATCTCACTTTTTCGAGGTTTAGGATTTTTCTGAGATCCATCACCTAGTGATAGATCTTAGGTAATTTTATCCCTTGAAAATAATAGATTTAGTATTTATTATAATTAAATATTGAAATTCGTTTTTTGTATTTAAAAATTCATAAAAAAATTCATATTGCATCCAAAATATTCTAAAAAAATACAGCGCATTCATTTCATCATATTTTGCATCATGGCCAAGTTTCATATTTGTCAGACATCGTTTGAGCATAATTCATATTTTAGTCCCTAAAATAGGTCAAATTTGCATTTTCATCCTTTTATTGCATTAAAAATTCCAAAAAATGACCGCCTCGAAAAACCGCACGAACTTTGATAGACATAATTCTAGGTTGTTCCTTCGCCTCCTTGTGTTCGACCTTGGGACTTGTCCAAGTAAAATAAACATAAAAGCACGTGAATAAAAATTGAATAAATATTTGTGGTTATTTTCTTGGCAGATTCCGATTGCCGCCTACAACGAAACAACAAATTATTTTTTACACACGATCGAATAATACACATCTTTAACAAAAGCGATATCGGAACCGTTAGATGGCGCTGGGGAGGCAAACGTCTTAGTTTTGTGTTTTGAAAATTTTCGTTCGGTTTTCCATATTCGGGTAGTCTGACCCCCGAATTTCTCATTGCAAATTCCATTTTTTTCCTGCAATTTATTTTATTTTATTTTTAGCATTTATTTTTCTCATTTTATTTTTGAGTCACTCTCTTACATAAATCTCTCTTATTTTTCTTGTGAGGTACCCGACATACATAAAGCGATTTTTCAGGAACCGAAGCATCTTCACCGACTTCCGAAAAAGCCGCAATTAATTTACGATCGAGTCGAGTCTTGAGAGAGCGTAGAATCTAGGATTTTAATTTCTTCAACTTTTTAATTTCTGTAATTAATTGCTCATTTATAGCGTTATCCATTTGGACTCTCGTGTGTGTAAAAAGACCTTGAACTATTCTTGTGATGTGTCATGGCTTGTTTCACTCTCCGGTGAGGGTCGGGCCTGACTTGAGTGGCGATTAGGATAGACCTGCCATACGGCTCTCAGAGGATTTTAATTTTTCATTATGCTCGTAGGAATTAGGCCACTTTTCACTATTAATTGAGACGCACATAGATCGTTCAATTTAGCCAAATTCAACTCATTTCTTCCCGCTAATAGAACTTTCTGCTAGGTGCGGTTTTTCATCGGCTTGCATTCATCTAGAATAAATTTTCAATTTCTGTATTGCATCTGACATGGAGATTGCGAGGATTCGCTGTAAGTCTTCTAACTGAGCGTTCATCATAGTTCTCGCGTGCATTGGCTTTTCCCGAATTTCTCCCTCTTATTTTATCACATAATTTTAAAAGGAAATTGGGACTGGACGGTAAACGTGTATTTGTGCTCACTTAATTCTTCAGTGATCGCCTAATTAAAATTGGGACTGCTAAATATAACCGAACTAAATAAACCATAAAATCAAGAATTTTTGCGGGAGAGCAACCCCGACCTTGGATGCTTTTATTTTTTCTGAGTGAGCGAGAGACGACACTTAAAGATAGAGCCCAAACCCGGATTTTTATATTGACTACTGATTCTACCCAAACGATTAGCTACTTCTCAGTGAGGATCTACGGATAGCCGGTAAACGGTCCGGATTTCCTTAGCAGAGTGGGTCGTTTAGAGGACACTGTGCAATGCTCCATCCTAAAGTAACGGGTAGTTGTTCTACTGTTCGTACTTACTCTCATATTGGCTGAAAGTATGTGCAACTAGTCATAAGAATTCGGGCCAGTCATTACGAAAATTTCTGGCACCTAACAGCTCACTAAATTCTTTCCAAGATTGTCTTATCACCAATTAAAATTGAAAAGGAAATAACTGAACTCTTACGGCTTCATTGTGTGAGTTGGTGAATCCGGGGTTTGATTTGTGTTTGCATTTGTGTGCGTGAACCGATATCAAAGATCAAAAGTCGCACATTTGATAAAATTTCTTTTGACTATCCCATGCAATCATCTCTCTCCTTTCTTGATTTAAACCTCATCATGGAACTTTTGTCCAAAAAATCTCTGCATCCAGATCATGAAAATCATTGCAAACCCAAATCATCATTCCTTTCAGCTCTTTCAAAAATGGCTGAGCATTTAACTGAAAATCCATCAGAGCTATACTATGAAAATGAATTTGTCTCGGTTAGGCCCAAATCAGCTAAAACCTCTTCTTTCAAAAATCCTCCAACATTTGCAGAAGACTTTCCACCTGTGGATGAATTCGGCCCCCTCATTGAATTCCTACTCGAATCATCCGACCGCACATGACCACCTACCATCTTGGACTGAACCGTCTTATTCTCGATTTCTCGCTAATGAACCATTTCAAGATCAAAATACCTTTGAGTTTCATGACTGGTCGAGAAACCAAACCCAGATAGAAAGGCCCGCACTTAATGGTCATGGGCATTGGATTGACCGCAACGATCAAATCCCTATTAACCAACCCGAATATCACTCATTTGATCAGCCTATACATACAGAGGGTCACATGGATGATATCGACACATATGCTCCCCTGTATGACCCCATTATCCGAGGATACGATCAATCATGACCATGGAAGTAGACTCTGCTCAAAACATGATTACATGCCCGAGTCACATCATGTTGAGTACGAGACCTGCACATTCCCGCAAAATCCTTCCACTGAGATGCCTCCTTCCATAATTTTTGAAGAGAAAATTTTAGAAAATAATAATCATACATCGGATATTTAAAGAAACTCTCCTCTTAGCACTTACAGGAAAATGGAAGATGAAATTATTGAACACAAACCGGGTGCTCCTATGATTGATCATGAACAGAATTTTGAGGATGATATTTCGAGGATAAATAAAAGATTCGAATTAATGGAGGATAGATTTCAAAAATTTGCCGACCGACTAATTTCACTCTCTGGGAGCATAGATATAAAAATGAATGAGGAAATGATTGGATCTCATTTTGATAATTTTGAGAATATTCAGAAATCTAAGGACGATTCTGACAGCGGCCCTCTGCTTATTATTCCCCTAGACATGACTATGCATCTGACTCCTTCTCAGAACATCAAAGCCCCTACTCATCTATGAAAGAAACCACATCACCACACCACACAGAAAATACCAAAAGAATGGAATATTCAAAAACACCAAAAAAATCGAAAATCCAGATAATTTCATAAAAATAGAGACTGAAGAAGATCTGAAGAATTTGGATTCCTGCTTATACGGGAAGCACTGAAGAAAAGATGATTTTTGAACTTCCCTTTATAAAGGCCACTGAACACTTTCCCGACCTTAAAGGATTTGTAATGGACAAATTAATGATGAAAAAGTCAGGAAGGATTAGAACAAAGACTGAAAGACATATCTTGTCAATGGACTCCTCCTTGGTGTTGAGGAGAAAAACCAAGAGCCGCATAGTGAAGCAGTTGCCCAGATTTGACTGTGGAATCAAAAGACACAATTTTCACCCATGCTCGAGTTAATGATGACTCACCGATCAATATCTTCCCGACCTCTGTATTTCACGAACTCAACTCGGACCGATCAAGAAAATACGAGAGATTGTTCAATTAGCTGACCGGTCGATAAAGCGGTCAAGAGGAATCATTTCTGTCATCATGAAATTCCAAGGTGCTCCGCTCAAAGTAGAATTAACGATCATTGATATTGAGCATCAAGGAGAATTCACCCAGTATCCAATTATTCTCAGAAAGCTATTCTTCGCATTGGCTAAGGCAATTATTGAGTGTGAGACTCGAGAAATCAATTTTACAGCATTGGAAGCACTTCGATCTGACCCTGTCTTTGAGGAACCACGATTTTCTGAGGCAACCCATGAAGTCCTCAACAACTATAACCATGAAGCAGTAGAAGAGCCCTACCACGCTGCTACACCTGAGATAGCGGTTGTTGATGAGACTATTGGTTTAGAGAATCTCCCCCTTGCTCCATTCCCAGCTGCTCTTACCATGGAGAATCAAGTAAATGAATCATATGATCCGGAGACTTATGCATGGGCACACCCTGGGTTAACCTATTCTGACTACATGGATTACATCAACTCGACACAAGAATGCTCCAACATCAAATCAATGAGAACGAACATGCAGAGACTCTCCCCAGTATTTCAATTCTCACAGATCTCAAAATAGACAAATCTTTCTTCTATGATCCCGAGACATATGCATGGTCGCACCCAGGGAAACCTACTCTGAATATCTTGACCAAATCATCCCAAATCGAGAGTGCACCAACATTTAGAAGACTAAGAACAAACACGCAGGATGAACACCGACCAAGGAGAAGAATTCTAATGGTTATTCATCTGGATACTCAAGTGAACCGACACCTTCACGAAGCAAGAAAAAGAAAGTCACCTTTGATCTTTCGGAAGAGAATCAGCTGATGATCCCCCTCATCGGGTCCGTAAAAGGTAATCTACATGAGTGAAGTCTGTTCGGCAGCTCTAAAACCATATATTCGCAAGGATCCAAAATTCGACTCCCATTGGACAACTCCCGTTCCTAACTATTATTCATCCAAAGCTGATGCTCCTGCCCTCATCAAGTACACTGGAATTATTTCTTATGAGCTGACTGAGACCGGTGCTTTCTGAGTATTCATCTGAGGACAAACTGCTTGATCCCAAGAAGGAACGAATTCTGAGGAAACAATTGAAGAAACTAAAAGACATGAATATCTAGAGTGTGTCCACTTTCAAATACTATTCCTCTGTGGATAACTCTGATGATGGCTGCCTTTTCACCTGACTCATACGCTTAATCTACTATCCATCATGATTTTTTTGAGGATGACACTGATAATAGTTTGGGAATCATATGCTTCATCTCCTTCTCATCATTACGATCTCCCACCACAAGCTCCCAAGAAGATCAGCCAAAAACCGTCTTAATCATCGGCTACCCACCCTCCCTCCCGACCACATCGGTCCCCTTGTACAGCTCTTCCTCTACTTTGGCCAAGGCCTAAGTAGAGGGGGGACGGATGCCATCTGTATATGCCATCTGTCTCCTATCTCCCGATCGCTCCATTTTCACCCTTCTCTTATACTTTGGCTGACCAGAGCCTAAGTATAGGGGGGACCGACGCCCACCTGTTTATACTCTCCTCATTTACATACCTCGACCGTTTCATTTTTCCGTTCTTCTTCTATACTTAGACTGTTCACAGCCTAAGTATAGAGGGCGGACCGATGCATCTGTTTCTGTTTCTTGTTCTTTTTTTTTCCTTTTTCACTCTCTACGCTTAGCCCGAGCTATGTTTTCTTTACACTTCTTGTGCTTTGAGGACACATCACTCGCTAAGTATGGGGGGTCTGTATATATACTTTGTATATATTTTACCCGTATCTCGTACTTTTTGCGTAAGTCTATATGTATTTACAGGGCAGATGATTAATTTGGAAAAAAACTACAAAACAAAAGAAAAAGAGTTTTGCCACTAACTGTGACCAACCCAAAATTTTTGAAAAAAAGGCTTCTTATTCATTTTTTACATAAAAAAACCAAAAATCCCTTGCATAAAAAAAAGAAAAAATTACAAAAAGAAAAAATGTGTCTGCATTTCACACACCTGCACTTCATCCAGCATTCATTTGCATCTGTGAAAAGTCCTTGGAATCTGAACCGAGTTATGAGCAGAAACCGAGAGTGGTCTGGACTTGACTTTAATCCACCTAATTTTCAGAGGAACTTCACCGAGAAATATGATTTTAGAAACTTTAAGTCTTTGACTTAATTTTTTGAGTTCCACATGACAATGTGCAGCGTTTGACTCTTAGTGTCTAACCTGGTCTCTTCGTTTTGGGTACAACTCTGGAACAGGGAATTAATTTGTACTCTCGCACTATGCACTTATCTCAACTCAGACGGGATGTTGGAAGACTGTGTGAGTTTCTTTTCTGGTAGCGTGGAAATCTAAAGACGGAGTACGGGTTGAAATAAAGCTTCGGAAAAGGGATTGACGGATTGGGCACATTTTTTTCTAAGACCCCAAAAAATGTCGGAAACAAAAAGATTCTATATCCGCAGGGGCACAACAAGATCCAAGCAGGACCACCAAATATCCAAATACAAAGAAGCATTCTACCAAATAAATATCTAACCAAAAGGTCCAAGCTTCAAGAAAACCTGCACATCTTGGTAGAGACTCGGCTACACTGGCCAGCTTCACAAGGAGAGGTGACTACACTGGCCACCCTCCAGTTCTTTCCCCTTCTTCTATCTTCTCTCTCCAATTCAATTGTGAAAATAGCGCGACAGACCTTAGAAGGAAATACCTGACTCCCCGAGGATGAGTTACTGGAGAGGAGATGAGCATGGTAGTCCGGCATTCTGGATGGGAAGAGCTAAAAACTTTCACACACATGAGTCGATTGTTCAATGTTCATAGGGTATACTTTGGGAAGAGGATTGATCTAAGATGACTTCTGAGCCGAAACTGTAGCAATGACGTATAGAACTTGAAGGCTGTTGATTTTGAAATTCTAAGTATCACTGAAGTTCCTCCAAACTATTAATCCAAAGGTCGATTCTAGTTTCATTTTCACCTTCAGCTCATGGTCTTGGTATGGAACCTAATCTCATTTCACCTCATGGCATTTCTTTTTGATGCTCAGGGACGAGCATGGTTTAAGTATAGGGGGATGATGAATCTCAGATTCATCACTCTAAATCTCATTAATTAAGCTCAAATCCCTCAAAATCAATAGCATTTCTGCATCTATTCAGCATAATTAGCATCATGCATGTTTTCATAAGAATTGCATTTTAGCACTAATTTCAGCACAGAATAAGAAGCCAAACATCTCAGCCAAAATTGACCTGTAAATAGCCTAACTTCCTTGATTTTTAACTAATTCATGCTTACTCCGAATGACCCAAAACCACCTCCACTATGTACATATCACTAACAAGAATAAATGAAAAATACAAAAAAATCACTAACCCAAATAAGTGGACCAAAAACCCAAACCCTAGTTTCAAGATTCCCAGACTAAAACCCTCATATCTTGCTCATCCAGTGTCCGTTTTGATCCCACTCATTTTTAAACTAATGTACATTCAATTACCTTCAAAACAAGACCAAGTTCAAGTGAATCAGAGCTCACATGTGAAAGTTGAGTTTTGGGCCTCTTTTGTACATTTTGTATTTTAGCTGATTTTGACCTAGTATTTTATGTACATACTTAACCTATTTTAGTTGATTTCTTTTTCATTTGTCTTCTTTGATGAAGGTTTTATTAAAATACGCAAAAATCTAAATCCAAACTAAGCTTGAAATCAAAGAAACAAATTGAGTCCAGGTCTTCACTAACCGACTGTAAAAAATTAATCTTTTTCGTATTTTATTTTATTCCTCTTTCTTAATTAATAAAAATAAAAAAATAGATTAATGTGTAAATATTTATCTTTGATTTTACCATATTTTTTCGGATTTTTATCTGATTTAAAAATGACAAAAAAATATAAAACTCAAAAATCAAGGTATTCTATGTACATGGGATACCCCAAAAATATCACTTTGTGCAATTGATCGATTTTTGATGTATTCATGCAAGTTGTAGATCTCATCGAGACGAGCAGTTTTTATGAACAAACTTTTTTGATTCGAGGTCATTTGCTATTTATTTTAGATTTTACAAAGTTTTTATTTTCGGATTTTTATGGTGCTGACACGTGGCAGCTCCTGGAGCCGCCACCTGTAAGCCTTTTTCCGAATTATTATTAATTCGTTTTCATAAAAAAGTTAAAAAGGCCCGCACGTGTGAGGCACGTGCCGCCCAGGCACGCGCCGTGTGTCGCCCTCTCCTCTTTGAGCCTTACGTGGCCCCTTATGGACCGTCCGATCTTAGCCGATCGGACGTCCCAGCACCATCGTCTTCCCCCGTTCGTTCCCAATCTCCGTCGCCATCCTGAAATATCTTCCCATTCAGATCTCCCGCCGTCCATCACCGCTACCCCCGTAATCTTCGCCGCCGCATCTCAGAATCACCGCTGCCCCGCGATTTCGCCATCACAGATCTCCACCGCCCTCATTGAATCCCCAATCAAATCCTCGACCCCCACAAATACCCCAATGTCCATCTCCGTCACACCGCTCCTCGGCTATAAAAGATTCATCATCGCCCCGACCATCCCCATCCACCGGCTGCACCTAATAGCCCCCTCTTGGCGGTGACAGCACCTCGAAGTTCCCCCTTCGGCGAGATCCGGCATCCATCAACATCGTTGCAGCGCTCCCCAGCCTTGCTACCCTGCTCCGCGCTTCGTCGTTGAGCCATCGACAATGATCACCTGCTTCCACTTCCACCGTCGAGCCGACTCCAACATGTGTCTTCTTCGACTACGCCACCGACTCAACATTCATCGTCTTCGACGTTCGCCTCCGACAACAACCAACGCAGACCCGACCTCCGTCGCCCAGGAGCAACCGGCCGCTCCAGCTTGGCTCCCTCCTCCTTGGCCGCCGCAAGCTCCACCAGGCGCTCCCCCCCGCACAGGAGCACCTCCACCAGCCACCGGTCTTCATTGCCGGTGATCCAAGTTATTGCACCGGGTGCCCTCCGCCAACGATCGTCGGACCGCCGGGTCAAGCCCGAGACCCCTGCCATGTGCCGCACATGTGGGGGTGGGGGACGTCAGCATTCACGTCAGCCCCAGGGGTCACGTGCGAAGCACGTGACCTGTTGGGTCATTTACAAATCGCCCCTCGAAGATCCGCCTTTTTGCATCCAGCCCCCGCCGTCCAGAGGGCATGTGCTACGCACGTGCCCCTCTGGAAAATTATAGAAGTACCCCCCAGATATCGGTAATTGCATAAACATCCCTCTATTGCATCATTTATTTATTTTAATTATTTATTTTGCAAAAAAACCCTTGTGTTCCCCCTTTGTTTTGAAACTCTTCATTACATCTATTTATTTATCCAAAAATAGCATGATGTTTGTCATTTAAATCTCTACAGTCTGACATATTGTGGATATTTTTGTGATTGATGGTTAATTAATAATTAATCGTTCTGTGGAAATCTGTGTATTTTGCCCATTTCATGCTCTGAAATTTTTCTTTGATTAACCGTTGCTCTAAAAATTGCCAAAAAAATAACATATTGTAGAATTAATTGTGGTAAACATTGTATCCAAAAAGAATTGCATTTTCATGCATAGATTGCCCTGTAAAAATTATTTTGCATATTTCAGTGTTTGATTTTTAATAAGTATTAAATCTCACTTTTTTGAGGTTTAGGATTTTCTGAGATCCATCACCTAGTGATAGATCTTAGATAATTTTATCCCTTGGAAATAAATAGGTTCAGTATTTATTATAATTAAATATTGAAATGCATTTTGTTTGCAATTAAAAATTCATAAAAAAATTCATATTGCATCCAAAAATTCCAAATTCAGTGCATTCATTGCATTCATTTCATCATATTTTGCATCGTGGCCAAGTTTCATATTTTTCGGACATCGTTTGAGCATAATTCATATTTTAGCCCCTAAAATAAGCCAAATTTGCATTTTCATACTTTTATTGCATTAAAAATTCCAAAAAAATTGAGGCACCTCAAAAACCACGTACGAACTTTGATAGACATAATTCTAGGTTGTTCCTTTACCTCCTTGTATTTGACCTTGAGACTTGTCCAAGTAAAATAAACATAAAACCACGTGAATAAAAATTGAATAAATATTTGTGGTTATTTTCTTGATCGATTCCGATTGCCGCCTACAACGAAACGACAAATTATCTTTTAGGCACGATCAAATAATACACATCTTTAATAAGAGCGATATCGGAACCGTCATGGACCAACCAGAAATTCCAAGGCAAAATGCCTTGGAAAATATATAATAAATAGTGATTGATTTTATTATTTTTCGGTTATAAAATAAAAAATGTCTCTAAATTTCTATAGTATTTTATGTATATTTTAATTTATTTTTTATAGGTGTTTATTTACAAGTTACTTTTTAGGTGTATATATAGGTATATTTACCTATGTCTTAGATATTTTATTATTGTTTTGTATTTTAAATTTTATTATTTTATATATTTATAACTTATGTTTATACATATAAATATGATTTTATGATATTTTACTGAAGTAATATATGTACATAATTAAATAGAAGTATGATATCTATAGGTAAGAGTACATGTATGTTATATAAGTATTTTATTTCAATGTTTTATTTATATTTTTACTTTAGTGTTAATATGTACATATACTATAAATAATATTTAAAAATATAAAAATATAAATTTATAAATTTATAAAAATAATAAAGAATAAATAAAATGAATATTTTAATCAGGTATATTATACAACATAGGTCAAAAACCTAACTTCAACAACTTAACTCCAAAAAATATGAAACCACCTTCATTAAATAGCTTATTAAAAGTTATATACAATCAAAATAGTTTTGATACATTTTGAGTTTTTATTCGGGAGATATGGGTCTGTGAAGTTTGGGTTTCAGAATTTTATTCTGTGTATAAAATGTACACTATATGTTATTTTTCAATGAAATAAATTTTGTATTTTTCTATACATTATTATCTACAACTTTCATGTACAAAGATTCATTATTTGAGGTGTAAATAATAAAGAATAAAATAGGTCCCAAAAAGTGCTTATTGGCCTATTTTGTAGAGTGATATTGCTATGTATTTTCTGTACAATTAGCCACCCTATCTCCCCCTACTTTATTCCTTGTCAACTAAGTCATCATGATGACTCAGTCTCAGGGTCTAGGGTTACTTCAGTATCCTTGACACTTTGCTCTTTTTTCTTTTTCTTTCCTTTATTCTTTTATTTTGGCTATAAATATTATAAACATGCAGTATTTTATATAGTATTCGGTACAGACTAATGAATATTTACTTTGATAAATTAATAATATATACATGCATTCAACTAGTGTTTAAAGGCCAAAATGAAAGAATAAAGGTCATGAAATTAAGATTCATCACTAGGGTTTGCTCTTGCATTTGTTTTATGTCTATCCGTGTGTGAATCCTTTTGTGCAATTGCATGTTTTCGACCACCATCCACTTACATTCATCTCTCGAAAATGTCAAGATATTGGTCCCCATACCTTGACCTCTCTGGTTACTCCTCCTCGACCATATATCGTTCATCTTCTCCTTCTTCCATGTATCCTCCACCATCTGCGGAAGACCCTTACCCATGGTTGGTTCCACCTCAACCCTATTATGAAGTCAGACCTTCGACTGACTTCCCCACTTCTTCGCATTTCTCACCTACCACACCTTCTTACACCCCAGATCCACTTACACCATGGGTTGGTTCACCTTATAATAAGACGCTTGTTGAAACCAAGGAATCATTTGAGGAGCAAGATACTGCTGAGACAGAGAAATGGCAAAAATATTTACCCCAACATACCTCTTTCTCGCCTCAGGTTGGGACCAGATAACAATTCACATATACACATCCCAACTTGACCTTAGGGTATAACATGATCTATAGAACAAACTGAATGGAGAGGTATGCACCTCCTAATTTTCCAGACTTGATTAACTTTAGGTATCAAGCTCACGAGCCATTCGACGAGCCTACACATGCAGGAATTGCACCCATGAGTTAAATCATCAAACCCCCCATTCATTGACTCCATTATTCAAGGCTCCGACCAATATCTACCATTCGAATGGTCCAACTCAAACTAGCTTTATTTGCCAGAGTCTAGGTATGTGGAGTATGAGACTTCAAAATCTCAACGGTATCCTCCGAGTAAACAAACTGCTTCCATGATTTGTTTTGAGGAATCTTTGGAGGATAACATTTTTAGGATTATGAAGAGATATGAATTAATTGAGGATAAATATAGAAATATCATCAATCGACTAATTTCAATTTATTCCATCTCGGGTATGGAAGTGGAGAATAAAATGAGCGGGTTCAATGTTGAAAATCGAGAGGACACTAGGGAACTCACACTGTGTACAGCTAGAGTTTATTCTACCTCCCTTTTCTAATAACCACTTTCACCCAATCTCGAATATGCATCCCCCCTCACATATTGAAAATATCAAAAAATTGAAAATCCCAAAAATACCAAAAAATTGAAAACCCAGAAAATCTCATAAAAATTAAAAACAATTTAAAAAATTGTATCCTACCCTTAGGGAAGCAATTTCTGAGGAATTGGTTCTTAAGCTTCCCTTAATAAAGGCCATAGATCACTTCCTCGGCCTCAAAATTTTTGTGAGGATTAAATCAATGCCCAAGAGGTCAGGCAATAAGAGAACAAGGACAGAAATACACCTAGTGTCTATGACCGCCTCCTTGGTGATGGAGAGAAAGACCAAAAGCCGCAGAGTGAAGCAGTTGCCCCGAGTTGAATGTGGAATCAACGACATCATTTTTCACCCATGCGAGAATCGATGATGACTCATCGATAAATATCCTCCCGACCTCCAAGTTTGAAGCGCAAACTTGTATCACTTTGGAAATCTAGAGAGATCATACAGATAGCTAACTAATCCATCAGACGGTCGAGAGGAACAATTTCAATCATCATTGCTTTCTGAGGTGCTCCACACAGAGTGGACTTCACGGTCAATGTGTATTGAGAACCTTAGAGAGTTTACCCAGTCTCCCATCATTTTTGAGAAGCCGTTCTTAGCCTTAGCTGAGTCGACTATAGATTGCGAGACTCGATAGATCGATTTACCGGCATTGGGAACACATCGATCAGTCATGATCTTTGAGGACACAATCCAACCCGAAGCAGCCCACATAGTCGCTGACAGTCATGACCATCGAGAGGTAGATGAGTCCCACATCTTTGCTACACCTGAGATACCGATTGTCGAGCTGACAATTGGATCAAAGACTCCCCACACATACACAAATTCCTCTGCTTGCATCACCACCACTATGATATCTTCAATAAAGGACTCCCAACCCAAAGCTTCCTTAAGTCGGACACAACTATTCCAGATTGTCTTGACCATTTAGATGATCCGATACATGAAGCTACCAATGCCAAGTCAACCGAGATCACTAGCACCTATCCGAGTCGTGTGATGATCCTTTAGGAATATTACAATCTATAGGGTGACTCATCTGATGAGGAATCCATGGTCAGCACCGCACAACATCTTGGACCTTCAACAAATCAAACAACCAAAACCAAATTGACCCCATCCAAAAACACGGTTGCTCCATCCTCTAGTCGGTTATCCAGTGAGAGGTCACTCTCTCCCTCTCAATGCTTCATGTTCTAGAAAACTGACTAGGAAAGTTTCCTTCAACATACAAGAGATGGATTTTTTTAGGAGTCCTGATGAGTTAATTTATATGAGTGAGCTCAGTTCAGTTGTTCTTAAGTTTGTATCTGAGCAAACAGATGTGTGTCAACCCTCATTGTAAGAACCCTTTGCCTCATTATTATTATTATTCATCTGAGTATTATTCCGACAGCGACACTAGTATATTCCCTACCTCCTCGTTCTTGCAAGACTGCTCGTTACAAACCTTCTTGATCCTTGTACATTCTCAGTCCATCTCGTATAGTCTTTTTCTTCGTTCCCTACTCCCCATTCTATCTGTATATCCCAAACCTTATCAGTTTCTCACACATACTCCTGTCCTACTCTTAGGCTGACCAAAGCCTAAGTATGGGGGGACCGATGCTTGCCATGTGCATATTTTCATCCGTTTCTCCTCCTGACCTTGGCCGCCCCATTTTTGCTCTTCTTCTATACTTAGGCTGATCAGAGCCTAAATATAGGGGGTGGGTCGACTTCTATACTTTTTGTTATTTTAACTCTCCTACGCTTAGCACGAGCTCTATCTTTTCCTCACATATTATGCTCTGAGGATAGCACATGCTAAGTATATGGTGTGTGTATATATTAAATATGTACTTTACCCATAGCTTGTACTTTCACATATTTTTGTATATATTGTGCAATAATTATGGGATGAGTAAAATTGGTATAAAAAATCTTTGTAAAATACATGTATACTTGTATAATATGTATATTGTATACAAGTTGTAAAATATGTATAATGTGTATAAATTTATAAAATTTTGTAAATAATACTTTTGAAAGATTTGTTGTAAAAAAAGGAGGTATACCAATAAAAACTTTTGAAAACAAATATGAAAGGCTTCTTATTTACTTTTGCATATCATCCTTGCATTCATAGAAAAATGTCTTACACTTCATTCATATGCATTTCATGACATCTGCATTTCATTACATATCTTGCATATGCAAGGTGGAAAGTTAGTGGGTTCTGAACCAAGTTATGAATAGAAGTCAAGGGATGGATTTGATTTGACCTTTATCTACTTAATTTCATAGGAACCTTATAGGAGCTGGAGTTAAGATTTTTAGGTTGAGTGACTTAATTCTTTGAGTCCACAAGATTATGTTTGCTTGTCATCTTGATTGGTAAGTAGAATATTTCATACACACGTATGATTCTAGACAGTGTCCTAACTTGGACAAGCACCTTGCACGTAGCTCTTCATTGATGAGGTGATGAGGAGGTAGAATATTATGGCTTGGAGTAGCACACGAGAGGAAACATCCGTCCTCCTCTAGGAGGGTAGTGCATCTCAACCTAGTCTAGTGGTGTTGACGTCTAACGACGGGATGCTATGGGTTGCAATAAAGCTTAAAAAGAGGGATAGTCTACTGGCTCAAGATGAAAAACTCCTTATGTACATGCTGCACTTTTGTATATATCAAAAAAAAAGGAGAAAGTCTCCAAAAACGTTAGACGGGGAAAAGGTAAATACATAAAAATTCTCGTCGGAGAAAAATATGAATAAGCAAGGAATATGCTTCAAAATATCATAGTAAGGAAGCTTGTAGTTGGAGACTTAGCTACACTACTCAAGCTCCACGGATATGTGACTACACTTCTCACAATCCCTTCTCTTCTCTACCCCCTCTTCTCAAGCTGGTTGCACTTAAACTTAGAAGGAATACCCGTTCCTCAAGGAAAGAGTTGCTAGACCGAGAATTAAGGTTATGTTGTTAGAGGAGGTTGTTTCTTTACCATTTCTGATGTAGAGATCTATATTTCACTTACACAGTACACGTAAGATTCATAGTCATCAGAATTTGCGTACGAAGATTTGTTCTGATCTAACTGTTGAGGGGACCTGAATAAAGACTTGGGGAACTTAAAGGCTATTAGGTTTTAAATTTAATCCCCAATAAGGTTCCACTACATTATTAATCTAAAGGTCTAGTCAAGCTCCTTTTCATATTTTTGTTCATGACCTTGGTATGGAACCTAAAATCATTTTCCCCTTTGCATTTCATTTTAGTTGCTCGGGGACGAGCAAGGTTTAAGTATAGGGGATTGATGCATCTGTGATTCATCACTCTAGAATTTGAAAATAAAGTTTCATTCCAAGTAATTAGCTACATTTCATCGTTTATTCTGCATTTTTACCATTCATGCACTTAGAATTAATATCTGCATTTTAGCATGCATTTTTGCATTAAATAAGAATCCAAATTCCCTTGTAAATATCACTTCTATATTCACCTTATTTCCCCTATATTTCTATAATTCATAATTGAATAAAATCAACTATATGATGTAAATATTACTAACACTAATAAAGGAAAAATATCAAAAAAACACTAACTTATAAAATTGATAATTAAAACCCTAAACCTAGTCTGAGACTAAGAGCCTTAAAATGTAAATATCTCTCTCATGCAATCTCCTATGAATTCTACTCACTTTTGAATTAATGTGCATTCAATTACCTTTAAAACAAGACCAAATTCAAAAGAATCAGAGTTCATATGTGAAAATTGGGTTTTGGGGCCCTATTCTATATTGTACATATGCCCATGTATTTCATTTATTTTTTCTGTTTATTTATTTAACAATAAAAATCCAAAAAATAGATTAAGTTGCAAATATTTGTTTTGTATTTTATCTAATTTTATTTTGATTTTTATCTTATTTAAAATGTCAAAAAATATGCAAAAGATAAAATTACAGTATTTTATATTGATACCACAAAAAATACTTTTTGTACATATGATTTATTTTGATTTTCAATCCTTCACAAAAGTTGTAGTCTCATCGAGAGGAGAAACATTTATGTTGATCACAATTTAATTTGACCCCTTTTGTTATTTCTTTTTTATTTTTATTTACATTTTTTTATTATTTTGGGAGTGATACGCGGCAGCTCCTAAAGTTGCAACGTGTCCCCATTTTATATTATTTTTGAATTTTATTTTATTTATTTTATTTTATTTATCTTTATTTTACTTATTAATTTTTTAAATTATTTATTTACTTATTATTTTTCTATTATTTGTTAATTTTATTTTAATTATAATTATTTACTTATAATTATTTATTTTTTATCTTAATTTCATTTTTAATTAATTTTTATTATTTTGGCCACGTGGTCGCGCCTCGTGCACCACATGGCTTGCCACTCTCCTTCCTCACGCATGACCCGTCCCATTGCCTCATACCAGTGCGTCAACCACCTCCAACGGTCTGCTGACTTGCCCCTCCTCCATCTCTTGCGGCCAAGGAGCAATGGCTCGCACCTTCTCTCTCTTCCTTGGCCGCCCAACGGCCCCCTGTATGACTCGCCCCTTTCTCTCCCCGCAGCCTCTAGCCGTATATCGTCCATGCTCGCCACCTCCACCTTTCCCTCCTCTCTTCCTCCCCCCACAACTCTCGCGTAACGATTGCACGACCTGCTCTCGCCCACCCATCTCCGCTCCTTTTGCCCATGTCATCCCCACTTCACCACTAACATCGTCGAGGACCCAACATCCCATAAAGACGCACAGCCGCCTCCAGAAGTCCCTATCCACCGATTGCGAGGTGTAGGTCCAGCTCTGAGATAACTCCGATGACAGCGAGAGGATATCTCATTGTAGCAACGTCGACTACTCACTTCTTCTCCTGGAAAGATCCATGAGCACTAGCTCACGTCGCAGCACCCTCCAGGTAACTGCCTAGCTTCCTTAAGTATGTTCGCCTACTCGAGTTAAGGCCAAAACCAACCAAGGTCGTTCGGGGTGACCTTTTCACAGAGCCCCCTATGGTTATGTCATTCACACTAAAGCCCTCGCTTGACAAGCAGCACGTGCCTAGCACGTGTCCCTCGGGCATTTCGCATCATCACCCCCACTTCTCCACAGAATTGCACAAAAGTTCCAGCCTTCCATGAGGTATGTGAGGCGCACGTAACCTCTTAGGAAAATTTTATTTAGGTCCTCAGAGTCTAGGTAACTACGTAATAGTCCCTTCAGCATTTTTTATCAATTTTATTTATGTATTGCATTTAGAACCCTCTGTTCTAGCTCTATTTTTGAATAATAACTCATCATCATTTCATTATTCCAAAAATTGCACATTATAGAACTGCTTATGATAAACATTGTGGACGCTTGGTTGGATTTTTTCTGAGACATGATAAATTCAACATAATTAAATTGGTAGAAAATTACATATTTGGGCCACTGTGGGAACTTTAACTTGTGATAAATCATTTGTTGCTCCAAAAATTCTCAAAATTCACACCAGGTAGATGTTAGGTTGTTTTACATTGTGCCAAAAAGTCATATTGTTTTCATGCATATTGAGGTCGCAATAAATTAAATGGTTATTTGAGTAATTTATTTTAATTAATTCCACACTTAGTATTTTAAGGATTAAAAGTTATTCTCGATACCTCTCATGAAGACTAGTATAATTAACCTCTGAAAAATATAGATGTTTGATATTTATTACAATTGGTTCTTTTCTTAAAATCACCCTACATTCATTTTGAATTCATAATTAATTCATATTACGTCCGAAAATTTCAAAAAAAAATATAGTAGCTTAATTTTGCATTCATACACATTTTGGTCAAGTTTTATTGGGGTTAGAGTTCATTTGATCGAAATTTGCAGTTTAGCCCCTGAACATTATCAAAAGTGAATTGCATTTTTCAATTACATTAAAATACTAAAAAAACCTCCCTTGAAAACCTAGCTTCTAGATAGCCTAATAATTAACATAATGAGACAATAGCCTCCCTAAGTTTGACGTTCGACTTGCCAAAGTAAAAATACAAATTGACCACTTGCATTAATCGATAAAATTAATTAACTAGCGGTTTTGATTGATCTGTTAATTGCTTGACTAAAACAACTCGACACAATTAACTAGGGTAATTTATGGGTTTTTCACAATTATCCTCCTACATACAAACAGTTTCATTAGAGATAATGCATCCATATCCAACAGAATTTTATTAGGCAATGAATGCACGTCAGTCCTCCTTAATGAGAGAAGAAGATTGATTTCGATGTTTTCTTTATAAGGAATAAGCTCAGGTTAAGAAATATATTTATATAACAACAAACACTTAATATGCAAAGATATGGAAATTTACCACATCTTTCCACCGAAGTGAGACTTGATGAATGTTGAATCCTCAACTAAATTATGTATGAACCATTTGCATATATGACATGTATGTACTGATGTACTAAGTTGTCAACACTTGACGGATGGATATAAAAATGATTGTGACTCACCACACGCGATAATTGATGATTGTCAAAAGCACAATAATAAAAATGAATTTGATCTTGTCCTCTCCCAAAGGTTCAGTGTCCACGTCCTTATATACGAATAGAATAAGTTCTACAAAATAGGAAGAACATCTATAAATTAGTTTTGTAAGATATAAATCAACAATTGTTAATGAGCAAACAATGCAATATAATCTAATGCAATATAATTTTTTATAATCTACATTCACAACCAAGAATCACAAGTATATCCATATTCAAAATCAAGAATTGCAAGTACATCCACATTCACAATCAAACATCACAAGGTATCCTACATTCGCATATGCCATAACACAATATATCGCAAGAATAATTTGAACTTACAACCATAATGTTAATGGCAAAGAGTTGTGAATATAAAATATAAGTTACATAGGGCTACCGGTAATGTTAATGACATCCCTCTTGCGGATGATGCCTCCAAGACGAACTGACCAATGCGTCACGATCCTAGGTTGCTCCTCATCTTTATTTCCATCCTCATACTCGCCATCATCCTCATCCTCGTCACTCCGATCATCGTGATGGTCGACGGTCTTATTTCCACCCCGACGAGTACTCCTATATTTTAAAAATACATTAGTAATTCTAGCATGCAATAATAAATAAAATATGAGATATAACTACCGGACTACGAACCGAGATTCTAGGACATTTATTATGTTCTCCATCCCACTCATGAAGTTCAAGATGCAATCACTGTTGGTGGATATCCTGCTAGTCGGTGTCAGGTCAGGAGGAGGTGTCGCGTATGATTGTGTATACTATCATGGTGGGGGACCATATATGCTCATGGCACCTGGAGTGTTGCAACTAGACTCTGATGAGGATTTAGGGTGGAGCCCCACCATGTCGACGGTTAGGGCCAACCTGTCGTCCATCGATAACCTCCTTCCAGACCTTGGTATCAAGAAATGGGTGATCCTCATTGAAAAGGGAGTCATACTTCTCCGCGAAGAGCTCATCATATCGGTCCTACATATTAAAGAGACTTTTTAGCAATATACACTTCAAGTTTCTACTCAAAAATTAAAAGGACTGTGAAAATCCGAGAATCACTCACCGCCACAGCCTGGGCTACTTGTGTGGGCAACTAATCGCCCTGCATGTGGGTCTTCGCCCACCATTTTTCTACGTGTTGGCTCACATTGGGAAGCTACATGTTGTCACAATACAAAAATGAAAACCACTATTAACAAGTGTTCGTTCACGTTGTCGCATACTATTAACATCCAAAATGGAGTAGGGGGTACTATATTGTGGTGAATACTTACCAATTCAACCCTCACTACCCTGAAGCTCTTGTCACCACTATCATATTTGATCTCTTACTTCCCTCTGTTGGTCCTTCCTGCAAGAGAATGTCTCCCAAAATCTTCAGAAGCGAAGAGATTACAATAATGACTCCATCTATTTGGAAGCAGATAAAGGAAGGATGTTAAAAACTAAAATAACAATGAGCAAATTAATACATAATATATGTCAGAAGTGCACCAAGATGGGAAGAATTCTTTGGCCCTCTCTCAATTAACTTCTCCTTCCAGCTTGGCCAATGCAGCCTTTCTATCCCTATAAATGCTATTTGTACTAATGTTGCTAACTATGTGATCAGAAGGCATATCTCTTACTCTGCATGGGCACAATTGTTGGACATGCATCAAACTAACAATTGCATACTCACATTTGGTGAACCTTGTCATGCATTCAAAAGTATACCCATACCATATGGGCCAATCACATCACTCGAGACAACCCAAGAAACAAGCCCACTTGCTCCCAAACCTCCTCTTATCCCTCAAAGCACAAATTTTGTCAATTTTTGAAACCCAACCAAATGCTTTATCTCCCCTAGATCTCATCGAAAATAAATTGAAAGGAAAAAGGGTGTCAAACCGTGAAGGTAGACACCTCAAAAATTATATTCACAAGTTAGGTACAAAGGTTACAAAGACCAAGACTTGTATAGGACTCTGGAATGCTCTATTACATTTTCGATATAAATCTTTCCCCGCGAAAAATAGTTCCATTCCTTGCCAACCAAGTCACCCATAAATTAGATGTTGCATGTTGTTTCTCACCTAAAATGCCATTTCCGGACAATCCAATGGACTCCCAGAATTCTATAACCCTTGAAAATGCAATAGTAGGTAAGTTGGCCCCTGCCCAAATCTGTCTCGAAGAAAAACAAAGGAGAAACAAATGACTAGCATCCTCTATCTCCTCTCCATACCGCATGCAGGAGCTACTAGCCCCAAAGATCTTGCCCCTCTGAGCATCAGTCATCACCCGCTCTCTCCCGAACAACCAGAGAAAAAACTTTCACACTTTTAGGAATCCTCCAAGACAGATCAACCTTGGTGTTGCAATTCCCCGATCAAAGACGATGGATGCATATAAGACCTTGTAGGCTTTCTTCACCCTAAAAGCACCATCTTCCCATATCCAATAGCTAGCTTCTGCACGATCCCTCAGCACAATATTTAGTTAAGGAGAAATCCGGGGAAGCACCGAGCATACTCCACGCCAAAAGCTTGAAGGTTTTACCAATCTATCGGGATGCCACTCCAGGCTTTCTCGCATGCCATAAATCTTCTTCAATAGTGTACAAAGTATATCTGACACATCACCCCAAATACGAGTGACCCATTTCATCAGGAGGGCCTTGTTCATCACTTCAAGGTTTAAAACTCCCAAACCACCATCAGTCTCAGTAAGCATCACAACCTTCCAAGCAAATGGAGGAGTGTCATCCCAAAAGAATCTACGTATCAAACTCTCCAACCGTCCACGAATCCCCACAGGGAGCAAGCGAGAAGATAGAAAAAAGACAGGAATCGCAGAAAGGACCGACTTCAAAAGCACCAAGCATCCACCTTGTGATAAGCAAGAAGCATGCCAGCCCGCAAGCTTGTTCTCAAGTCTCTCTACCACCGGAGTTGAATCTGATTGCGTTAGATAGTCATCCACCGCAGGCAATCCCAAATAGGTGATTGGGAGAGTCCCTCGTCATGAGCACATGAATGCCCCACAAACCTCACTCTCCCCCTCCAAAAGACCAAAGGGAATAAATATAGATTTCTCCTCGTTGAGTTTCATCCTCGTGACTCTCCCAAATAGGTCAAAAATGTGCAATTCCCTCTGCCTCATGAGTACCACCTTACACAAATAGCATCGTGTCATCAACATACTATAATATTGGGATAGACAAATCATTTAAGGTGAAACCCTGGAAGAAATTTCCCTACACCACATGAATAACCATCCTCGATAATGCGTCTACCACAATAACAAAAAGAAGAGCTAGCGGGCACCCCTACCTAACCCCCCTTTACGGTTGAACCCCCCCCTCCTGTCTTCCATTAACCAACACTGAGCAGGAAGTCATCATCACACACCTCTTCATCTAGGAGATCCACTCATCTGGGAAGCCACGTCTGGAAAGGGATGACCATATAAATTTCCAACTAACACAATCGTACGCTTTGGAGAAGTCAATTTTCCAAAGAAAACCTTTGACCTTCCTTCTCTTCCAATCAGTAACAATCTCTGAGGCAATGACCACACCATCCATCATAAGTCTATCAGGAACAAAATTTGTTTGCGATTCACTGATGATGTCACCCAAAACAACATGTAGCCTATTTGCAAGAACTTTCGCCACAATGAGATAGATGGCATTTGAAAGGGAAATAGGCATGAAGTCCTCTATTCGATCCACCACCTCTCGCTTGGGGATAAGGAAAATTAAAGAACGGTTTAGCCGATTGAAACCGCGATTTTCTCCCCTCAACTCTTCCACCACAACAAGAACTTTCCGGCCCACCAAATCCTAGAACTCACGGAAGAAGAAAATAGGAAACCCATCTGGTCTTAGAGATCCATCTGTATTTAGATCAAAAAATGTTGTGTGGACCTCCTGAAATGTAAAAGGGGAAATCAACTGAGCTGCCTGGACCTCCGAAACTCGAGGTACCTCTCTATCATGCCAACAAACCCCACTGAGGTGGTCCCTCCTACTCATCTGCCTGAAGTGCTCAACAACTGCAACCTCGATCTCCCTCTCTCTTGCAACATGCACTCCTCTAACCTCCAAAGAGTAGATAAAATTTCGCCGCCTCCTTCCATTCACCATCGCATGAAAAAAATCTCGTATTCGTGTCACCTTCCCTCAACCAAATTTGGCATGAACGTTGTCTCTACTTTACATCTCTTTTCTTATCCTCCTCTAGAAGCACCCTGTGATGGGCTGACCTTGTCAACTTCTCCTCCTCAGAAAGCTCCCTGGCTTCTTCAATTCTATCTTGTCTAGCCATCCTCCTGGGCCAGGTCCCATCATTCACTACGACGTATTTTGAGCTCCCTACGAAAACTCACCAGCATCGACTGAAGAGCCTTCAAACGAATTTCCATATCCTTGGAAGATGATTCAGAAGAACCAACCTTCCTTCAGCACTAAACAATGCAAGCCTTGAGATCCTCCTCCAAGAGCCAAGAGCACTCGAACCGAAAAAGTCTTCCCAAACGAAAGAACTCACCAGAGTCCCAACTGATAGGTGTGTCATCTGAGTGACAACGTGGCATAGAGCTAGCACCCACAAGTGGGAAAGCCTCAGTAGCTCCATTGAACACAAAAACCGATCCAACCTTGATCTTGAAGAGGTATTCCGCCACGTATAATGGAAGTTCGAAGCATCAAAAACTTCCAATGAGGGCTCCTCAACAAACTCTCTAAAGGCAGGTGAACCAGGATATAACCCACCTCGATCCCGAGGCTTATCTGAAGATAATAAGGTGACACTAAAGTCACCACCAATGAGCCAAGGAAGGTCTTCATTCCTAGCCCGCATCAAACAGAGCTCCTCCTAAAGACCCGAGCTAGCATGCACATCTGAAGGCCCATAAACTGCAGAAAGAAGAAAACGGACACCATCGGTCTTGCGAACCAGAATCACCAACAATGAGTGTTGAGATTCCACATAATCACTCAACTCCAATAAGTCACCATTCCAGCCAACAAGGATGACTCTTGATGCACCAATTGAAGGGATCGATCTGAACTAAAAAAGTCTAACCCCAGATAGCGATCTCCACCGAAGAAGGTCCCATGACTCAAGCTTTGTCTCTTGCAAGCACCACATCCACTCGCCACTCATCCATCAAAGATCCGACAACTCGTCGCTTCTCCAGCTGCCCCAAGCCTCGTACATTCCATTAGATGATCTTCATTTATCAACAGAGAGGGCTTCCCACGCCAACTCCACCTAAATGCCTCGAGCCACATGCTGCCATAAATATTCAACCGATCTCTTCTCTACCAACTCTCCATCTTCTGTAGATGCAATGAAGTCTAACAGAAATTGCTCCCCCGAGGCGCAGGGGTCGGCTCCCGTCTCAATGGCTTCTAGAAGCCCCAATCCACCCTACACACAGCATCATTTTCTCGAAGATAATAAAAACACATCCGAACATGGTGGCCTCTCGAGCCCCTCCACTGCATTTCCCCTGCCCATTCCTCTTCTCCTCTCCCACTTCCCAGTATGCACCATGCACCCTCTTGCCACCTTCTCTGAACCCATGAAAGTAAATAGACCCCCTCCCTTGGATGAACGCGCGTCCTCACTTGCACCAACCATCATCGGCTGACTAAGACTTGAGTAGTAGGAGAAGTCAATAGCAAACACCATGGGAGCAGGACCTGCATTTCTGACTTCGGCCTTTGTCCTAGAACCAAACAACGTGGTTGCCGTAGGGACCGTAATCGCACCCTCCACAGATCTCGCAGCACCCCCCCCCCACCACCACACACACACAAAGAAAAATTAGCACCGTCTTTATTCACTTCAACCCCTCCAATCACGTCACCCATGTATGGAACTTAATGGAGTCGTGCATGGAAGTTTACTTTTTTTGGAAGAGGTCCCCTAACCAAATCCTTGCACCTTTGATTTTGAAACATTACTTTATTTGGCATCCAAGAATTAGTATGTGTAATAACTCCTCCAATCAAAGGCTCCGGGAACTGCAGCGTATCCACCCCCATCATGTAGATCAATCGACGACATGCAACTGGTTGTCTCCTCAGCCGCGACTGGCGGCGCCACCGCCTCCACCTTTCTTCCTCCCCTGACTAAGGGTCACCAGAGCTTGCAGATGCCCCCGATAAAGGCAAGGAAGCATCGTCTACCACCGTAAGGCCGAGAAGGAATGAGGTCCGACCCACAACCAAGGTCACCAACTCCGACAAAGGGCAGGATGCCCCCGACAACTCTATTAAGACTTCAGAACCACCACCTAGCTTGAGGCCATCAGAGAGGATTGCAACAACCTTTCCCAAATGCATCAAGCACACTCGGATAATGTCAGGGCACCTACACCTCAACGTAACCCCAGAAATCAGAACACATCTCGACATCGACCTCACAGCCAGCTTCATTCCATCACAAAAATAATCCCTCTTGGGGCTAATGCCGCCCTCCAGGAGATGTGCCTCCTCTCTCTCAGAAAGCCCACGGGCACACATGCTCCCTCCATCGAATGCCACGACGTCTCCTTTGAAGCTTGAACCCAGCAATTGCAAAAGGTCGTCTACCGCCCTTCCTGTGTCCCTAGCATATGCATCCAAGATTAGATGTCGATCTCTGACCATCAAAACGTGTTCTACTGGTTGAGCCTTTCGCTGCCAAGTCCCTCGATGATGGAAGACAAAACTCCGATGCCCCACTCCATTTCACTAGAAGCACACGATTTCTTTGGAGCACGATCTGGCGAAGTGACCAGCGTCACCACATCGAAAGCACTGGCTTGATTCCATTCTTTTCTTCCTTCGACCACCCTCCGCCACGATTGCGGACCAACTGGCCTCACCGTCGACCTCGACCATCTCCACATCTCCTCCAGCCTCACTGCTAGACGCACCACACCCCCTGCCACCGAAGGAGGTTGCTCTTCCTCTCCCCCCCTCTCTCTCTCCCTCTCCTTTCCTCGCTCTCCCTCTCCTTTCCTCGCTCTCCCTCGTTCCTCCTCTCGCTCTCGCTCACTCTCTCTCTCTCTCTCTCTCTCTCTCCCCATGGTCTACACAGTGAGGCTAGGGTTGCCAACAAGAGCTTGTTGAAATGTTCGAATCTCATCGAAAAAGTTGTACATTACATACCCACACTAAAGATACACCACTGTCTCATCTTGCCACCGCTTCATTCGAAATGACAACTCAACTTCGTTACAACCGTCGAGTCTTGGATTCATGGCATGCTTTAAATGACTTCAACATTGATATACTAAACGATCTTGCCCTTTCCTTATTTTGTGTTTCCCATGCCTAGAGAAGATCACATTGCAAAGAACTGCTTAAGATCAAAACCAAGTCTACCCCCAACTCGAGAAAAACTCTAATACCTTCCAAAAGAGAAAGCGGGGTTCCTCATCAATGATGAATCGTCAGGCGTATGTCCCCAAAAAATCCAATGCTCGAGCTTCCACCTCTTAGCATCGCCCCTCTCCTCTTGTATTGAGAGACCGAAACTCACGGACAGACGCTATTATAGCACCTAGCTGATTGGCGGAGGTATGTGCGGGATCACTTATTGTAAATCATCAGCTCCTCCAGTGTGCAATAGTTGAGTTCTATAGAGACATCCCTTCACTGAAATGGGCGAAGGACGCACTCATGGACGAGGTCGGCGGCATCCATAGATGAGGTTACGGTTCTTGGGTTACCTCTCCACCACTGCTACCCGTACATACTAAGTAACCTCGTTAATAACTTTGCTAAGCTTCCTATATCAAAGGTTCAAGACCAAACATTTTCATCCACTTGTTTCTCTTTTTTATGGTCACACAACCATGGTAAACTTCATGCTCAAGACAATCCTTTACTCCTTGACATCTCAACAACAAATGTCTGCATCCTATGCCTATCGGACACCGAGACAATCCCTCGCATATTCTTAGATTGTTGTTTCACCTTAAAAATCCTTTCCATTCTAAATATTTCAAATTTTGGTAGGAGTCTACAAGGTTTTTTTCATTCAACATAATTCATGACCATATTCATCATCACGTTGCTAGATATTCTCCTTCCACGCATCAATTCGGTGGTTGACCTGGGGAGGGAAGCGTTCGAGGATGTTTTAGGGTACTTCTCAGCCTCCCATGCATGTAAATTGTAAAGGATTCTCTTTTCTTCCTTAATTAATCAGCCTAAAATCAAGATGAGCCTGCTGCAAGAAATTTCCCTTGTCCCATGGTTATTTATTTTTCAGGTTAGTCATTAACTTCTGCTTTGCAGCCAAGATGCCACCCGCTCCATGAGTCCGCGCCCCAGGCACACGATGGCAGATGGTCGCAAAAATGAAGGATTGCGGCATGAAAGCCATGAAGCCTCACCCGCTCCATCACTTGTGCCTGCAGGAGTCCCAGCCCTAACTTTTGTAGGATCTGATGTGTGCCTGGCCCTTCGTGGCCATGAACTCTTTTTTTATGAATTGAATATGATCTTTTATCTAAAAATCCTTCCATGGAGTTTCTATTCTTAAAACATATATAGCCTTAATCCTTCCATTGGGTTTCAAATTTTAAAGTCTATTGATACTCTCTTGTAAAAAGGAGGCTTAATAGGGTAGATGTAGTGGGTTAAAATTTGCCATTTTAGAAGTTCATAAATGTTCCCTGTTGAACAGGAATTCATTGCGATATATAAATCATTGTATTAGACCCTTTTTATTTCGGCGTGTCATGCTTTGTAAAAAACCCTGATCTCATTTGGATATATGAAGGATTGAAAATTTTCTTCTTTGCAAGTTTTGATAACTTGATTTATTAACTGCAATAATGATAGTTATTCTAAAGAATGTCCTCTATTCTTCCTCAATATGCTAAGTTGCATGCATGGATGGGGCATACTCTAGTTAGCTCATGACAAGTTGCATGATATATAATTGTATGTTTGCAGATATGAAGTGTCGAACAATGAGCTCTGGAATGGCGGTTTTGGATATCATACTGTATCGACCGATTTCACCTGTTAAGCCAATTTATCTAAATTCAACTAAAAAAATTGCGTTTATCCAAAAATAGTTATATTTGTGGGTGTTGAACACTTAGTCTTTACTTTCCTATCAAAAACTCCTAAGCGACTATTTTACGACAAATTCTTATAAAGTATAAATTTTAAATCATTACAATAAAATTGAGCTATACTCGCTTTTTTCAAAACCCGTCACTAAATAAGTCATTAAATATATAACGATGTTATTATTCATTGCGAAATGATTTTTCGTAGCTGAAATCAACAATGAATATCATATCTGTCGTTATATCATTAGTAACGGTCCACATAGCGACGTTTATCCATTGTCATTTTCCAAATTTGTAATTAATCATTGCTAAATTTTGACTTGAAATATAACAACGATTAGTTGATATTTTAAAAATAGCAACGGATAAGCGTTGCTATATGGACCGTTGCTAATGATATAACGATATATATGCTATTCATTGCTAATTTCAAGTACGAAAACTCATTTCACAGCGAATAACATCGTTGTTATATATCTAACAACTGTTGATTTAGTACTAGATTTTGAAAAAAAGCGTCACTATAGCTCAATTTTATTGTAGTGAATACTACTAAACATTTATATATTCACAAAGTATTTTGTTTAAATATCATACAAATTTACATATACAACATTTGATGTTGCATATAAAAGTATTTTATGCATGTAGTAAGACATATACACTAATTGTACATGTAATTCTTTTGATCTGGTATTAATATAACTACTTTTTACGGTGGGTCCCACCTTGAGACTTCACCCTCTTGCTTCTCAAAAAAATTTATTACGTTTGATCAGCCAGTATTCAATATCCGATTTGATTTTAAAAATATTTCTTTAGGGTTTGGATGCACATGTATAGGCATCGTCCTCTATAAATAATCACAGTCGGCAGTGGAGAAGATGTATCCAACTCAGTAGAGAGAGAGAGAGATGCAGTGGAATGTGGCGGCGGTCACGGTGGTGGTGGTGCTGGGACTACTAGTGGTGGAGTCCTCATCCCATGGTGCCATGGTCTCCAGTGGGGAGCCTGCTCTGATCGCCGCTGCGGTGGGAACTACCCCGGCACTGGAACTAGAAGCTCTTCTGAGGCCTCACGGTCTCAGGCTCGGCGGAGTGTGCGGCGAACCATGTTTTGTTATATACCCATATCCACCATGCGACAACGCAGGCGGCAGGGCCGTGTAATTTTTGTAAGTTTCCCAGCTTCTGGTCCTCAACGGGGACGTGCGAGGAAACACCGTAGATCGGGGAGAAGACTGCTTGCCTTGCTCGCTTTGAATAAGCACAGTGATTGGTTGCGCATAGTATAAATGCATGCATATATGTGCGTACGATTTCGACTGTGTTTACTTCATTGTCTTGTTGGTCTGTATGACCCTGTCTACTTTATCTTCGCTATTTGAAATGAAATAAAAATCGCTTTGTCTCAATCAACATATATTCATTCCTTTTGGTTTTTGACACCTTCGGTTTCTTCGCTACTGAAGTAGTAGGACTCCTCAAAAGGATCCAAAGAATTATGCATAGCAATGTTATGATTCACAGATCTATAGATGTTGTATTTCGAAGAATTTGATTTGTCATCCAAAAAGGATTGGCGGCGCAGATTGTTACCCGTCTCCCATCAAATCTCTCTGTAATAGCAAAATTTCGATGCCATTATAAATAGCATCGCATCGTTTTGTCTGTTTTTAGTTACTCCTTCTAATCATCTATTTCTGTCTTCTCCCCACTCAACCTGAGGATGCCTGTCAAGTATTTTGGTGTGAGGCAGTAGACATGTTACAACGTTTCTAGAAAGAATTGGTCACCATCCCCTCCAATGCAGAGACCAAGCCGGAAATTTTCTCTTGAGGGGAGCAAAATTATTCAGACATTATTTATCTAATTTATCTTGTCATATTAGTTATATATATATATGAACTCGATCCTCTGTTGTAATACGAGTTGCAATAGAGGTGTTGTAATTTGTTTATAAAAATCCAAAATTATAGATTGAATCACCTGTTATTGTTATACGTACATACATATCCTCTAAATTTTGCTCAAATATGAGGTTATTTGTTATTTAATATTAATAAAGTCTGATTCTTTTTTAATTAGGATTTAAGTTGCTTAAATGTTGATTGGACATATGGCCACTAAGATAAAATTGTAAATGACATCGGATTTGAGTGTAATTTGGAGGATAGGTAGAATGTTAATCGAAAATTCAATTTATAAGGTTGGATGTTTTGAAGCAAATTCAATCTATACGGAAATATTTTACTAATTCTTTAATTGATTGGCACTAATATTCAACATGATTTTTTTACTATTGTATTTGAAAGTGATTCCGAAAAGCAATACATCACATGTAATAGTGTACCATATTTTGATACAAGTCTACATAAATTGATATATATATATATATATATATATATATATATATATTAATGAGATATACACATATAGATTCGATAATACAAATAAATATATCGGTGTACACCAGAAAGATATGAAATCATATTTGTTTTCAGATCAAAAAAATGAAAGAAATATCCTCATTCATATATATATCTGCAAAGGAAATAAAAATAAACATCCTTATTTATACCTATATACTATATTAAAAAAACATCGAGTGATAAAATCAAGACAAAAATCACGTACTATATTTGAGTTGATGGTGAATAAATCACCACAAATAGAAATTCACTATGTGAAAAAACATCGAGTGAATGATTATGAGAGTGAATGCGCATAATAGAATTCATCATCGTCCTCTATGATTCACAGCATGAATATAATAATTAATATGCTATCTATTGTGAATTTTGGGAACGTGAAAGTCCTTGCAACTAAAAATGTATATATTTCACATCACATGCTATAGTACTGATGTGTAAGATGATTTCATTATAAATTCATTTGTGGCTGTATAAAGAGCTTTGAATAAGACCGTCGTGAGGTTTTTTTTTAAAGAAAAAGAACGACCATTTGCACATGGGAAACAACACAAGACGGTCTTTGTTTACAGAACTATACAGCCTGGGGTTTTATTATCATTTTTTGTGCAGTCGTTCTCACAATGTTACACTTGCTTTATATGTAGACGAATGGTCATCTGTGCCATTGCAATAAAATATAAATATGTAATAAATTATATAATAGCATATTCTTACCTTTCTACTTACACATTGTAGAAATCAAATCCATCCACTTCGATGTGATCGAAATTGTCTCTCAAATCTATAACCCCAACTATTGCCGAGTTTTCCCATCTTTCCTGTGTCCTCTCCCTGTCTATTTTTAGCATCCCCCGACTCTCTCTCTCTCCCCGCATTCACGCCCAACCCAACCATTCTCTCTCCCTCCCACAGTAACCACGTTACCCCACCCTCCCCTCTCTCTCTCACATCTTTCCTTTTTTATCTATATGTGGAATTAAAAATTTCTCTCACTTTCGACTATTTTTAGAAAAAAATAAAAATCTCTCTACCTCTTTTTTTATTTATCTCTCTAGGTTATCTTTCACAAATAAATTATTTTAAATTTTTAAATATTTAGAATATATCTATTATGATTTTAACATTTTATAATTTAATAGTAATTAATAAATAAATTTAAAATAAAATTAATTTCATAGATTTAAGAATTATATAGTAAAAATTTAGAAACTAATTCTAAATTAGTATATATATATTACACAATAAAAATAATTTAATATTCAATGCAATTAAGAGGAACTCAATAAATATACATTCCTAAAATAATGAAAAGATAAGTGATATAATATCAAATCTTTAAATATTTTTATAATAATGTATTTTAAAAAACAACTTAAAAATATAATTAAAAATAATTTTAAAATGTAATATTTGTAACATAGTTGACTTATTTTCCATCATATTATGAGATCAAGGAGACATATACATAGTAAATTTCATTTTGTTTATATCCATCAATTGAATAAATCTTATATCTATATTTTTACAAATTATTTATCATCTATTTTAATTTTTTTGGATTTTTAAAGTGTATTTTGACAATCCATCATCGTAAATTGATAGAATTAGGGTACAACTAGCAATGTAGGTAAAACTAATGTGAAATATATAAAATATATAAAAAAAATAATGAATGATTATTTTAAACTTTTTACCATATACTCTATTTTATGTAATCTTTTTCTTGATAAAAATATATAAATTTTAAACGATCAATGTGTGTTAGTTAAACTTGTAGTTTATAATTGAAATAAACTGCATGGGTATAGTGCGACTGGATAGTTTTAGTTTGTTATCAAAAGTCTTATGTAGTAATGCTAGCATATACGTCTTTAAAAAAAATGTAATTTTATGATAAACGTAGATTGGATGTTTTGTATTCAATGATAAATAATTGGTCTATATGAATTGATGTTTCACGATATGTTCTATTTACTTATCCATTTTGTAAACAAATTTTGTAATATGATATCTTGCTTAATTTTTATACTTTTAAAAATATTATAAATAAAATAATATTTCCTTGAACACGCCGCGAAGCGCGGGCAAACACACTAGTTATGGGTATGATTGGAAAGAATGACCATTCCATAACATTTGCCATAGGGAACTGTAGTAAAATACATCTTTAAGATTGTGTTGTCTTTATATTATTACATGTTTTGGCGTTTATGATGTTGACTGCCAAAAAATTATCAAGTATTTCTACGAGGAAACATTATCATATGGACTATAAGGAGAAATAAAGGTTTTCCATAATTATGTTATATTATTTTATTTAATAAATGTGAGAACACTTCTCTGTTAGGTTCATTTTTTAAGAAAAACGATCAAGAGGTCTTCTATCAAATAACAAAATAGAGTTTAGTTGCACCATAACAGTGAGAAAATCAGCTCCCACAGATGGGAGGGCAAAAAGTATCAACCAAAAAGTATCAACCAATAAAGATAATAGTCCGTGAAAAGTCAACCATCTAATAGTAAAAGTGCATGGAGGAACAAAGACCAAGCAGGAGCGCAAGTAGAGCATCGGTGCCATCCAACCCACATCCCATCCCTTTATCACCAAAAACGATTTGTGAAGCCCTTGTCTTAAGCTCTCTTTGGAGCAGCAATGGAGCTTCCTAAGTTTAGAGGAGACAGCCGAGCCTCTTGACTTAGGGGAGTTGTCTTTCTTTATGATCTCATCATTGGACCTGTTTCTGAAAAAAAAGGAGAAAAATAAACTATCAAATTCCAGTTTAAAGATGTGATTTGCTAATTTTTCATTAATGAATTATCATGTAGTTATGTGTAAAATCGACTCAATGATTCAGATGATTAGAGCTCAAGCGGACCCAACATGTTTGTGAGGCTTCCAAGATAATTTTTTCTTTGGAGATCATGATGTTTTGATAAGCCTTTGGGCAACGGGCTTTCCAGATTGACCACCAAATCGAGCCCTTCGTAGCAACAACATCCCAGTTGTTAGAGACACTAGATCCGGATTTACAGGAATGCATAAAATCTATAAATTAATATAGCTCGGATCAATGCCACCTATAATAAAAATATGTCGGGTAAAAGAACAAGTTTCGAAGATATGTTTGTCATTTTTCGCGGCCGCTTCATGTAAAAGAACATATTTTGAAAATTTGTATAACGACGGGTTAAGATAAATAATGTCGGCAATTACGAGACTACCTCGAAGACAAAAGGCGTATAAGAAAATGCCTACTTCCCCACTTTAACCCCAGTCGTCCTTCCCCATGACATGGCCCGCCCACCAAGCCCATTAAACCATTCACCATGTAGTTGAGCTCATTCATTTTACTGCATTCTTACTTCTCATACACAATAACATATAGCAAGTAATTCAGTTATGTTATGCAGGAGTGGCATTGATTGTGGATGCAAGAATGTAAGAATAAGTTTTTTTGTTGTGTCGAATCAGAATCTTTTTTTTGCAAAAAATATGGAAAAATAATTGATAATCAACAATAAAAGGTTATTAACATTGCATTTTTTAAGTATTATAGATTGTTTGAAAATAGATGTTCCATCTATTATTTAATAAAATAATATTGTATGTCACACTCAATCAGCTTTATTTGGGCTTGAAAAGAAAAATGTGATACTCAAGCCATGGACCATTAAACGATGGGTCGAACTTAGTCCAATTCCAAATTTACTTAAAGTCCTAAAATCCTACCCAAGCTCGTTACGCTTAAGTCAGGTGCCCATGATCCCAATGATACATGACCCTATGCGCAAGCTTACCCGTGATGCTAGCTACTTTCCACGAATCACCCACCCCTCCTCGCACGACGTTGTAAAGCCTTGAACATGGCATCTCGGATCCTATATCATAAGATCCAGCTCGTCAAGAGGAAATCAATGGAATTTATTTTATGTGAATCGGACTTCATTTCGAATTGTTATGATTTTCAAAAGAAAGAGAAGTAAAAAGGCTTAAGATGCCATTAAACCATAATGACCTTCATTAGGAATGATTAATCACGATTAAGGAAACTAATGATGGATTGAAGACTACTAATTATAATTAGCAAACACTAATTACATGTCAGAAAAAGTTAAGCATAAGTTACGAAAGTTAATTCGTGGTTAGTGAAAGTTAATCACGATTAGCACTAATTAAGCATCATTAGCAAATCTAGAGGCTTCTGGAAAGTTCTAACTTAAGCCTTAAGTTTCAGATAAGCTTTGGACAAAATCATGGGTCAAAACCATGGGCCACTAACCACGATTAAGGGTTAAACCATGGTTAGTGGTTTTCTGAAGCCTATAAATAGCCCCCCTACCAATTCATTCTCTACGATTTCCACTATCACCACTACCCCGAGAGCTAAGGTAGAGAGGTCGGGAGGAGAAGATGGAGGTGGGGAAGAAGCGCTAACGAAGCACTACTGAGAGGATGAGAAGGAGAAAGATGGTGTGATCCTCTCCTAGTTGGCTTTGTAAGTAAGCTCTAACTTGAGCTAGGTTTTTAATTCATCTTCCTTTTCAAGCTAGATTTCCGGTCCTCTTTCTTTCCAAATTCATTTTGTGTTATGGTTCGAGGAGGAATCTGAGCATAGCTCTGCTCGAGTGCAAGCGACTAGGTCATCAATGAGCATACATGTTCTTCGTATGACTCACTCACCCTTGATAAGAGACTTACCTATTCAGGAATTTCCATTGATTTTATAGTTGTTATAGTGGAGAAATCTGTTAAACATCCTACTTAGGTGTGGGCGGCTAGGCACATTAATGAACCATGCGATTCGTCACATGCTTCATTCACTTAAGACATGTGGTGTCTACCGATTCTCTATCGCTTGCAGTTTTGTTATATTCTTTCTGTCTCGCTACTATTTTCCTCTCAATGATTTTACTGAGGAATCACTTTCTATTTTTCTTTTGAAATATGTCCCGATATAAGGAGAAACTCTGCCAAAATTTTCACAGAAATATGGTCCGAAATAAGGCAAAACTCTGTCGAAATTTTCCTAAAAATATTACATTGTATGAGGGGAAGTTCTGCTGAAATTACGAGAGAAAATTTGTTCTTCGTTTGTTCTTTGTTTGTTCTTCGTGTTCTTCGTTCGTTCTTCGAATTCTTGGCACATTCTTCGTGTTCTTAATATGAAAAGGGAAATTCGATCATCTAAGGAGTTGTAGATCACCCTTTCTGAATTTGAATCACAATAAAGCGCTGCATATTTGAGAGAAAGCTCAATTAGTTAACAAAATTCTACCTTTTATTATTGGATTTTGATGAATATGCATTTCACCTTCTTTATTCATTTATTTTATCTTAAAATATCTAATAAGATACCTATAAATTTCAATAAATATCTTCTTTTCTAACCTTCATTCTTGTGTAAATATTTTATATTTATCACTATTTTAACCTAAAATAAAGAAATAAAGAAATAAATGAAGAATAAAAAAAACAAAAAATTGTATATATGTAATAGATACATGGTAACTCTGACCTCGAGATTAGGTCAAGACTTGGATCTGATCGACAAGGAATAAAGTAGGGGGAGATAAGGCCTTCATGCAGAAAATCAATCCCCACTTGTGTACATTCATCACTTGTATATTACTGTATATAAAACATAGTTCTTACTCTATTTTATTTATCACCAATTTCACCTTAAATAAAAATATTTCTTTCTTGAAACTTGTACATAACAATTAGTTGTAAATATTAAAAATAATTGTGAGAAGAATCATTGTACAGTTTGTAAATAACGGCACTTTGAAAAAGCCACAAAGCTTAATTTGTCAGATTCATATCTTCTCCATAAAAACTCAAAATTAACCAAACCCACTTTCATTGTGCTCCAAATTAAATAATCTTCAAAATAGGTGGTTTTACAAAAATCAGAGTTAAGATCTGAAATGTGACTTTTTGGGTGCTATTGTATATTATACCTATGAATATTATTTGTGTATATGTATTTTTTTTCTTGTATTTTTGTATAATTTCTATTTTAAATCATTTGTATATATTGTATTTAACTTACATAAAATACAAATAAAAATCACATAATAAAAAATAAATAAAAAATAAATCATGTACGTATTGTATATATACCACTACATATATTGTAAATACACATATTTATTTAACCTAACAAATCAACTCATAAAATACAATAAGAATATCATTTAAATCTTTGTAAAATATTGTAAATAAATAAATTGTAAAATCATATGTATTTTTCTAAAAAAATAATAAAATAAAAGTCATGGTGTTGTATATATATGTATATATACCTATAAATAACATATTTTATTCATTTTTACCGATGTATATATTTTATTTAAGTCAATAGAAATAAAAAAATAAGTTAAAATAATTACTAACATTTTATTTTTCATTTTTTATTTTAATTATTTTTATATTTTATTTTAAAAATTAATTTCATTTTTTATTTATTTTACCGCGTAGTGTGTTTTGTCATGTAGCTAGGTGGGCTCTGATTTGTTGAACTCAGGTCTGTTGACCTCGGTCAACTCTCTAATCAGTGAATGTTTCCTGTATTTTTCGTGCATTAGACATTGTTCTCCTATTTTTTCTATTCAATCCACCGCTTAACTTCTTCCGCTTTCTTCTTCAAATCGTTAGTCCTAACTCCCCTCTCCATCGCCAGATCATCGGTTCCTTCGATCATGCCTTGGTTCGCTTGCATCTAAAATTTCAAATCTTTGCTAGACCTTCTACCTATTTATACACCCAAATCTCCAACTTCTCTGGTTGATCCGTTTTTGACTTGATTTTGCACCCGAGATCGATCCATGTAGAGATCCTATGTGATAGCACGGTGATCTACACGATCGGGAGTACGCAAGACTTGCTCGGAGGCGTGATCCAAGCACGTGTCCGGAGCTCCACCACGTTTCATTTCTTCGAGCTTCCATCCTCGAATCGAGGCGATTAACTTCATCCTTCCACCCTTACGGATTGTAGGTTAACTTCTCTTTGATTTTGCATTTCAAAATTGATGTGACTTCCATTACTTAGTGTAAATCAGATCTCACCATCTTCCTCCGATCTACTCGATCGCATGTGTTCCATTCACCGATCTTCAATTCCAACCATCACTTCATGCTCACCAAACATTCTCCATTCATATTTCATACCTGACAAACCTCGGATCACTCCAAATTTAAGGATCAGACTCCTCTCCGATCACCTACGTGAATTCGACATCCAGAACCCCATTTCCCATGTTTTTCAGCTAATAAAGATCGTCGGAGCATCCACTCCAAGCATTGATCTCTTCGCAAGTGTTCGGAGTACATCTAGAAGAGAGGAGCATGATTTGTAGGTCCACTTGGAGCTTCATACTATTATGACCTTCAGATTGCGCATTAGGCGTCGCCGACTGCCGCGGAACCATTAAATCGATGAAGGAGCGTTGC
Source organism: Ottelia alismoides (assembly GCA_037367405.1). NCBI lineage: Eukaryota > Viridiplantae > Streptophyta > Magnoliopsida > Alismatales > Hydrocharitaceae > Ottelia > Ottelia alismoides. The sequence goes on from JAZKJV010006829.1 coordinate 102,904, forward strand.
AAGCGTGAGGACCAACCTTCAAGCAGTGACTTGAACATAGATTGGCTAAGATCCAACCAATCGAAGCTCGACGGAGCATACCTTCTTCCGAGTTCTTCCAGCACCCTCCAGATCCGCACGATCAAGAATGAGGAGCTCTAGATTGAATCACGGTCGTCCAAAAAGCACAAAAACTCCGACATTGATCGAGCTTCCCATATCAGATCAAAGTCGTTCCCTTACTTTCCATCTCAGCCATCAAATCATAATCAAGGACACATCCTAGTCATTGCCTCTACCACGTGGATCGGTAGAACATTTGCTCCTATGTCCCTGCTTTTATTTAGTTTTGCAAAAAAATCCCCAGTGGGACATGTATCATTTTGTTATTATTGAATATTTGCATTTTATCCCTTGCGAGTTATTCTATTTTTTTTTTAAGTCCACTGCAAACTACATAACGTGCACAGCTTGTGATTTTGGAAATTTAATAAAAATCCGTAGGTTTCTTTGTTGTCATCCAGTCCCTAGAACTTAACTATTTACACTAAGGTCATGTTCAACGTCCCTCGCGTGCATTGGCATGCACCACTTTTGGGAAATTTGCACAGTTCCCCTCACATTCTTTATTTAGTTATTTATTTTGTCCCTAAAATATTTTTTTTGTTACATATTAGTCCATGTGAGTCTGCATTTTATTTTACGTGATTATTTGAATTAAAAAATAACTAATCATCACTAAAAAATCCAAAAAAATCTCAGGTTCCTACTAATTAGTTCAAGTTTTAATAATTTTTGTTTTGTATTTCGATCATTTTTATTATTTTAATAATTTAAAAACCACAAAAATAACTCCTATTTATGTTTAAAAATCAATAAAAAAATATAAAAATTCTTTGAAAAATTCTGAAAAAATAGTGTGTGCATTTTTGTGTGTTTTATCTCATGTACAAATTTCATTTGCTACTTCCTCATCAAAACCAAAAAATTGCAATTCATTCAAAATCCTAAAATTTGATCGAAAATCATTGAAAATCGAAAAAAATTCATAAAAATGCTTTCAAAAAAGTTTAAAATTTCATCTCTCTGTCTGTGCATATTTTCTTAATTTGTTACTTTATTTTAAAAAAAACCCAAAATATTTGCAGTGTTTTCTCTCTTCTTTTTCCTATTTTTAATAATTTTGAAAACCTGAAAATTTCTAAAATTCTTGAAAAAACACATAAAGTGGGTAGAAAAACACCAAAAAACATTTTAGTTGAATTTTCTGTATATTTCTGCTTTGTTTTAAAAATCCAAAATTTTGCTTTTCCTTTATTCTCTTTTAATTTTTTTTCTTGTTTTTGTTTTATTTCATTTCAAAACCTTAAAACATTTGTAAAATGTAAAAATTCATTAAAAATATAAAATCAAAAATAGCATTAAAAATATAAAAAATAAATAAAAAAACTCATAAAAATTAAAAAGATAATGATTCCACCAAAACCAAGAGTAGCGTGCGTAGAATTCCTTTATTTATTTCATTGATTTTTCATTGATTTAATAACCCTCGAGATTTTTATAGACTCCTTGAGTTTGATCATGTACGCTATACCGCTAAATAAAATAGCAAAATATATTCTCTTACTAACATTTCTATATTATTTTTGGCTTGAGAGTTCATCAATAATTTTTGTTGAGGGATTTTTAGGGTCGAATCACCACATCGTTAATTCCACTTAATTTAAACCCATGGATTTCCCTATTCAACAAATGGCATCGTTGTAGGGGAGGTAAGACAAGGATAGCTAAGTTTTTTTGCTTAGTCTACTAGTCTTGGATTTTTTTATATATTTGTCTCATTATCTTTCTTTTAATCTATATTTTTTTCATTTGTTCTTCTTTATTTTCTGGTCTATTTTTATCTCTTATTTCTTATCTTTTATCCATTTTATTTTTTTTCTATATTTGTGTATATACTGTTGTGGATTTGGATCTTGTTGAGGAGTGAGCACTCACTTCGAAATCCGCGTGTTGTGAGGGAGCTTACACGGTGCTTGCAGGATCTGATTTCTCAGACACTGAAAGCTTCCAAAGATTGGACTTAGGAATTCATTTGAGATCATTTTTACTTACTCTTCTCATTTTGCTTCATATCCACCTTGTTGTTATTTGTTTGTCTATACTTTCTACTTTATTTTCTTTTATTTTGCTCATTTTTTATAATTGTAATATGACATCTCTTTCGTTTCTCTCTTTCTTGCAAGGGCCCGATGAGCAAGGGCAGTATTCCTAGGAATGCCAACGAATCCAAGTGAAGCGGAGGCGGTCTGTTTCTTCACCGAGCAGCAAGAGATCATAGGAGGAAGAAGCAGAAGATTTGGAAGATTTTGGAGCAAAACTTTTGCACGTATTTTCTTATTTTTTAGTCTTTTATTTGCATCATTACTTTATAAAAAGTTGTGATTATTATTTTTGCACTTGCCTCTTTTTCTTTTTTTCCCAATGCCATTATATACCCTTGTGGATTGCGGGGTTTGTTTTACAAGTGCTGGTGCACTTGGGGGACCTCATCGATTTTATTGTCATCGCTTTTATTTTTTATTGTTTCTTGTGGTTTTGTATGCTTGAGCCCTTAGAAGTAGGTTATATTTCCTTGGCAAATCTAGGTAATCGATTAGGTCCAAAGCCCATAAAAGGATATATGTTCCTATAGACCAGGTTGTAGGATTAGACTTAGTCAAATTAATTGGTTCTTGCCCGTCAATAGAAGTTACTACTTAGGATGATTCTCGTGCATCATTTAGGTTAGTCTATTTTTCGGTCTTATTTCATGTGAGGATCATTTTGCGTGTAGACTTCTGGATCAAGGTATGCATTTCTTACTCGTGCATGCATCATTGATGTCCATCGCATCGGCTTTTCTAACTTCCTCTATTGATTTTTCTCACCTATGAAATAAAGGAATTGGAAATTTTATTAGATTGGTTCTTCAAAAAACAACAAAAAAAGTGATAACATCGTAAAAAGGGGACTACTCATTTTCAATTGACCTTAAAACTAAACGTAAGAACAAATCATCATTGTTTTGGGAAGAGTAACCCCCCTCATGGTTTGCAGGTACTTACCTCAAGACATAGTGGGTGAAGACACAACCATAAGGATAGAGCCCAAATCCCTGGACTTGTGCCCTATGCTCCCATACACATCCCTGTGGTGTATGGTTGAGATGCAAGCACTTGCCTCAAATGTTAGAAATTCATTTTGGTGTGCTCATTCTCCTTTCTCCCTTTGGGCTTGATATTGAATCCGACAACCCATGCAGATAGTTCCATTGATTGGGGAGGATTGAGAACGTACGCTAGGCGATAGAGGCGACTCACCCGGTGTGCTTGGTAGTAAGTAACTTGTTATAGATTCACTAAAACTAAAATTGAAAAGATAATAGATCGAACTCTTACGGTCTCCACTTGTTTTCAGTTGGTGAATCAAGGGTTTTATTGTATTTGTTTATTAGTGCAAAGATCCCTCTGTACACTTTGTGCCTTCCTTTCTCACTCTTCTTCTTGTGTTGACTTCCGTGTTCTCGCATCTTTCCTATTGACATCAAAGATGTCGGATTGGAGTATTTCTTGTTTGGACTCTACGAGCTCATTTCACACTTCAGTTCGATCGTCTTCTATTTAGGAAGACTCACTTCCTAAGTATCACTCTTTCTCCACATCACCAATCTTCTCATTTATAAATCCATTGTTTGAGATTGACTCTAATCTCGAACTCTCATTTGAGACTCCACCATTTCTGAGGACTAATCAATTGTCGTATACATTTTCTGAGACAGAGTCAAAGCACTTGATGCCACCGAAGGGCAAGGGTTCCGTGGCAGAGCAAAGTGAGATCAACAATACGATGTTAGCTTCTATACAAGCCATTTAGGCACAGTGGACTCAACAAGCTAACATCCAGGCCGGATTGAGAGATATGATCTTTGAGCTAAGGAACAATATAGTAGATAGGAGAGAGGAGGGTGAGCAGTCGAATGGAGGAGGGAATAGGGGAGGCGGAGATCCACTAGTAGAGCAAGTAGCTAAGCTTACACTTACGAATGCTTATAATCCAGGTGCAGGACAGACCAATGGACAGACCAATACATAGATTCAGATACCTATGATTCATGGGCATTTTGAGCTAAAGCCCATAATTTTACCTCTACTCCCAATATTCCACGGAAACAATAATGAAGAACCCTATGTACATCTCCAGCAGTTTGACCGCATATGTGGCACCATACATTACCCTAACATTCCGTTAAGTGAAGATGACAGCTTTTCCGTCCAGCATTATGGATAAGGCATTATATTGGATAAATCATTTAGGGAAGGTTGCTATGTCTTGGGAGGAATTTAGATTAGCATTTTTGAACAAGTATGAGGATTTGATATAGAAGTGACCCCATCATGATATACCAAAGACTAGCCTTTGTGCAGAATTTCTTTGGGGGTTTGAGCATTGAAAATCAGATATCGGTAGATGTCGCTTGTGGGGGTCTCACTTCAATAAGGGCGAGGATGTCATTTATCATATTTTTTAGGAGATGGCGGAGAGCTCTGCAGCTCTTTCTTCTTCAAGCATCATGTTACTTCTCCTTTAGTACCCCACAAGGTGGTTAACATGACAGCATCTCATGATGAAGATAGGGTGGACAATGTAGATCTGACCGTTACAGAAAATCATCTATCCAAAGTGGATATAATAAAGAAACGATCCAAAGAGCTTGAAAAGTTACACGTGATCGAGCGGAGGACAAAGCATCTGGATAAGCTGGATGAGATCATGAAGCATCTGGAGCTTCTTGTCAGTATGATTAGTGCTTATCAGAGCACAAGTGCCACATCCGACACTTCTACTCATGAGCATCCTTCTTCCACTTCATCACAGTAGAGTACTAGAGCACCCCCTATAGTCCAACATGTTTATTACGTGCAGACTCTGGATCAGGTCCCGCAACAATCACCTTCATCATGCATTATACCGTACCAACAGGAGCATCCTTACATTTGTGAGTAGCAGTCTCCACCTCCACCTCTCATTCAGGAGGTGAACGGCATTTGGTTTGATCGAGAGTGCAGCCAGCCCCATCCGTCAGGGTAAGGTCAGTTAGATTCGCAGCCGAGCCAGAGGCTTATCCACCATTTTCAAGGAGGGAGACCCCAAACCCAGCACTAGCAGTTGCAGACTCATTTTTTATCTCCACCTCACTTCCAGAATTGGAGACATGGATAGCAACAGATGCAGCCTGTGTATTTTCATCATCCATATTATCAGTGGTAGTCTACACAGTTTTTGCACCCTCCTCCTCCTTCCTCCTTATTATCAGTCACAGTACTTTGGGTATCAGCAAACTCTACGCTACCAATCCTAGCGGTTGCCTGTAGTTGTGCATCTAGAGGGACCTTCTATGAACCCAACATTAGATCAGCTTGCACTCCTGATGAAGAAATGAATGATTTGACTCAGAGGCTTGACGACCTGACCACTATGAAGACATTGATTCTAGAACAGGTCGAAGCCAATCCCAACAAATTCAGATGCAAGAAGCAGGTAGCACATGATTTGTCCACACTCGAGACAGGTATGGTCTTCGATTTTTCATGTTTATCGGATGCCATTCATCTCAGGAGCGGTAGGAGATTGTAGCCAATGTACAACAGTTGGGATTGGGAGATCAAGCAACTGAGAGAGCTGCACCAACTACACCATCTTCTTCACCCATTGAGCAATGATCTAGTGTTGCAGTCCTGGAGCATGGAGGATCACCACCACTTTCTTCACCACCCCTGTCATTATTCAGAAAAAAACCAAAAAGAGAATAAAGAAATATGCACAACCGAGTTAGCCATGAAGGAGAACATACCCATCACGGAGTCTTCGTTTGCACCAGCAGACCAAGCAACACATCATGTTTTTCCTTTTGTTTCTTATATCCTTGTATTGTATTACATTGTACAGACTGGTTCTGGTTATCCACATGTACATGATGACTCTGATTTGAATAATAGAATTGAGTAGCTTGATGTTTTTGATTCTATTTCATTTCCTTCAATTTTGAATAAAAATAGAAAAATCCAAAAAATAAAATCAGCACTATCTAATCCTGGTGTTGTAGAGATACTTCAGAATATCTTTTTAGAGATGTCACTCCTTAAGGCCGTGGAGTACATGCCTGCAGTCAATAAGGGATGAAAGAAGCATGTACTCAAAAGCATCAACCAAGCAAAACGGATGAAAGAAAATAGAAAAGTGCATCTTAACCATAGCCACAGTTCATGCCATTAGCAACCACCCACTCAAAAATAAAGATAAGGGAGCACCTCACATCCGTTGCCATATCTTTGATCAAGAGTTCGAACATACTCTTCTCGATAGTGGATCCTCCATTAATCTCATGACATCCTCTCTACTCATTGTGTTTGGGTTAGGGACTCTTAGATCAACCAGGATGATCCTTCAATTTGTTGATAGATCTATCAAGAGGTCGAGATGCATACTCAAGGATGTTATCATAACGATGCAAGGAATGAGATTCCTTCTTGATTTTGTTGTCATGGATATGGATACCTTTGCACCGTTACTCCATACCCCGATCATACTTGGTCAGTTGTTTCTTCAAATGGTCGAAGAGGCAGTTGATTATGTTACTGGAGAGATCATCTTTCACTCTCGTAGTGATAAGGTGAAGATTGGGACGATCCCAGATCCGAATACATCACTGCCACCAGCAGCAACATATAAGAGAGGGACAGTTATAGCAGATTCTGAGGACTGTGATTTTCTTGCTTAGTTTAGGGTGACAGATCTTTTCACATATTTCATGGACACCTAGGAGTTCCTTTCCCAGAAGGAACATCTGGAAAGCACAGTCGACATTAGCTCCTCTGTTGATTATTCTGAGTTGTTAGCTGATGGATCTTTGAGCTATTTTCTGAGGATCGGTCTGAGTCACTTTTGGAGGTACATTTTGATATACATGAGATACTTTTTTCTAAGGTCGTTGATGATACACCTCCTAATGAGATATATGAGATCTTTGTTGATGAGTTTTCTGAGATTTTTGAGCATCCTGATGAACAAATCCCCTTCTGAACAGAGATTATTCATTGTCGATCTTTCTGAGACATTACTTGCTAAGCCTACAATAGCCATGATGGATAGTTCACATAGTGGAAATCATTTACCTTCTATAAGTGTAGTTGCAGAGTGTCGTAGAGCACATTCAGATCTCGACTGAGCTTAAGGCTTTACCCTCAACACTGAAGTATGCCATACTTGCAGGTATCCCCCAGATGTTTCCGGCCATCCTCAGTTCGCAGTTGCCGACGAACATGAATCTTGCGTTCTAGAGATTCTTGAGAGAAATCACAAGACCATAGTTTGGAATATTTTGGATCTCTGTGGGACTAGTCCATCTTTGTGCTCGCATCATATCTGCTTAAGGGGTGACAACAAACTAACCCGTGAGTGTTAGCATCGTCTAAATCCAAATCCCCGCGATGTTGTCATGAAAGAGAACAGGAAATAGTGTGATGTTAAATTTATTTATTCCATTTCGGATTCCAAGTGGGTCAGCATGTTGCATGTGGTCCCGAAGTAATTAGGGATTACTATCGTGACGAATGACCGTGGTGAGGAGATTCTGACCCGTGTTTCTACTTCATGGCATGTTTGCGTAGATTAATGGTGTCTGAATTCAACTACCAATAAAGATCACTTTCCACTACCCTGTATTGATCATATTATTGAGAGATTGGCAGGGAAGGAGTTCTTTTATTTCTTGGATGGGTACTCGGAATATAACCAAGTTGCAATCGCTCTTGAAGATCAGGAGAAAATTAATCTTACTTGTATGTTTGGAACCTACACCTTTAGATAGATACCCTTTGGATTGTGTAATGCCCACAATACATTCCAAAGGTATATGTTGGTCATTTTTTCCTACATGGTGGGTAGTTTCCTAGATGTCTTTATGGAATATTTCTCTTTCTATGGGGATAGTTTTGATGTATGTCTTAATCATTTAGACCGAGTACTTCAATGTTGTTGTTAGGTAAACTTAATACTCTCGTGAGAGAAGATTCACTTTCTGGTGACTAACGGAATTGTATTGGGCCATGTCATCTCCAAACATGGTATGGAGGTTGATCCGACTAAGATTGATGTGATCTCCAAGATAGAGTTGCATTAGAATTTGAAGCAATTGAGGTCATTTCTTGTTCATGTCGAAATTTATAGGCAGTTCATTAAGGACTTCAATAAGGCCAGGCCTTTGACTAAGCTTTTGTGCAAGGAGAGTGAGTTTATTGTTGATGAGAAGGTCCTCCTTTCATTTCATCATATAAAAGACATGGTTACTAGAGCTCCTATCCTTCAGCCACTTGAAAGATAGGTGCTCCTTATGTACATGTTCCACCTTTCTATAAATTCAAAAAAAAATCATAAGTAAGGCATATGTTTTAAAATCTCATATCAAGGAAGCATGTAGTTGGAGACTTGGCTACACTGGTCAAGCTCCAAGGATATGTTGCTACATTGGCCACAGTACATTTTGTTCTATACCCCCTCTTCTTGAGTTGGTTGTACTTGAACTTAGAAGGGAATACCCTTATCCTCAATGAAAAGGATAGCTAGACAAGGGAATTAGGGTTACCTTGTTGGAGGAGGTTGTTTCTTTGTCACTTCTAAGGTGGGGAGCTATATTTCACTTATACAGTACAAGTATAGATTCATAGTCATAAGAGTTTGTGTAAGTAGACTTGTTTTGACCTGACTATTGAGGCGACCTGAACATAGAATTGTGGAACTTGAGGGTTGTTGAGTCTTAAATCCTATTTCCAATAAGGTTACACCAACTATTAATCCAAAGGTCTGACCGAGCTCTATACTTTGATTTTGTGAAGAAAAGATCAATACTCACTATTTTTCTAAGTTCTTTATTTTTCCTTTATTCTTTTTCTTTTAGTGATTTATTCTTCAAATAAGTGTTTACTAAGGGACTAGCAATGGTAAAGCATAGGGGGATGATGAATATGTATTTCACCATCTTTATTCATTTATTTTAGCTTAAAATCCCTTATAAAACACTTGTAAATTTTAATAAATCTCTTCTTTTACTAATCCCCGTTCTTGTGTAAATATTGTATATTTATCACTATTTTAACCTAAAATAAATAAATAAATAAATAAAACAAAAGATTTTATACATGTAATAGATACAGGCTAAATCTGTCCCCAAAATTAGGTCAAGACTTGACATGATTGACAAGGAATAAAGTAAGAGGACATAAGGCCTTCATTCAGAAAATCAATCCCCGCTTGTGTACATTCATCACTTGTATATCACCGTATATAATACATAGTTCTTACTCTTTTTTATTTATCACCAATTTCACCTTAAATAAAAATGTTTTATTCTTGAAACTTGTACATAAAAATAAGTTTTAAATATTGGATAAGAAGAATTTTATGAGGGTCTTATGGTCTCACAAGGCGAGACCGCAGTCTATGCGATGACCGCTCACGAAACTCAACTAAATTAATAATAAACCCACAATTAAGAATCAAGCAATGAAAATAAATACATGGAGTAAAAAATTATTATAACTCTACAAAAGATGTGTATAGCTGCAAGTATGGTAGAGGTCGAACACAGGGAGCAAACGAGAGATCGGGGAAAATAAATGCAAAAAAGTGTGTGATCTTCTTGTCTATTTGTTTTTGTGGGTTTTTCGTTTTATATTTTTTTGTTTTTATATTTTATAATTATTTTTATTTTTATATTTTATAATTTTTTTATTTTTATATATTTATTTTCTTATTGTTAATTTATTTTTCTTTTTAAATATATAATATACGAATATATAAAGCAATATAAACAATATAGGATAAAGCAATTATGAACACTATAAAAATAAACAAAAGGTGCAAAATAAATTGTTTTTGTGGTTTTACATATTTTTTACCATTCTTGTGATTTTTTGCGTTAGGTAGTCGACGACCAGCGTAAAATATAGTCGAATCTTTCAACATGGATTTGAGCAACAATCCATGTAGCCGACCCTACTTATAGTGGGAGAAGGCCTAGTACATTTTTTCTTGTGATTTTTTAGTTAATTTTTCTAATTTTTATGTATTTTTAAAGTCAAAAATATCCCAAATCAAGGATTTAATAAATAGGCAGGATTGAAATGAAGATTAAAAATACCAAAGCTATACAAAATTCTTTAAATTAATTTTCCTTAATAAAAAATAATATAAAGAAAATTATAAAATAGAAATAAATATTTTTAGAGTTTTTAGGAATTTTTTAGATTTTTATAATGGATTTTAAAGCTTTTAAATTTTTATATATTTTCTTTTTCTATGTTTAGTGATTTATGTTCTGAAGGCTTAAAATACCTAAATGAACAAAATTTATTTTTTCAAAGTTTTTCAAAATGATTTTGTATTTTTATGGGTTTTTCAAGTCAAACAAGGGCTTTTGTGCTCTTTTTATTTTTATAAAATAGGAAAAAAGTCCCAAATTGCAAAACTAAAATTATGGTGTGAAAGTGTGTGCAAATAGGAGCTTAACCCTATTTTGGGGATATTTTAGAGCACGAACATTGTATTTAGTAAATAGAAAGCATCAACAATAATGCATGTACTAGTATAGGAATATATGTAATTAAAATTAAAGTCCAGGGCTCACATGCATTTTTTCCAAAAAAAAATATAACTAGAATTAAAAATTCTAGGACTAAAAAGTAATAAAAAAAGCCACAAGGGCTTGCCTGCAAAAATGCCACCTCACGTGGGATGACACGTGAGGTGATATGGACTGGATTAAACTGCAAATAAAATAACTAGGAGAATCTTTTTGTAAATTTTACAAAAATATTAAAATGATAGATGAATATTAATATATTAAATATTAAATACAAAAAACAAGGGGGTGAAAGCTGTAAAATACCCCCTCCTTTGCGTAAGCGGATGGTTCTGATGATCCCACTTATCCACATGTCACGCTCTGGTTACACGACGATGATTCACCTGGATGGCTGAGATTAAATCTCCCAAGGTGATCTGACTGTTCTGGCTCTGCTCATATAATGGCTACTGCTCGCCTAGGTGAAGGAGGGTAATCGAATGGCTCTTGAGTAGCTTTAAAGAACGAGGAAGAACTCCCATTTCTCTAAGCTTTGATCGGCTTGGGCGCGGACCTCCGACCTCCTCCTTCCCTGCAACGCTACTCCTCAGGCCTAATGTTCTTCCACATATGTGGAGCTTCACGAAATGGCGGGCACCACCGGAAGTGCTCCGGCGATGCTCGACACATGGGGCTTATGTTCAAAACTCAAAAGCCATGCATAGTGGTATTCTCTTGTTGTATCCTAGAGGGAAATGGTTATCACAAAAAGATGGAGCTCTGGGGAGATCCAAATGGTGGAATGGAGGCGTGGATGTCTCGGATGGGGGTCTCTGGTGCATGGAGGAGGATGGAGACCCAATCTCCAAATCTAACGAGATCTAGGTAAACGAAAGAGGGCTGAGGCATGGTAGAAATGAAGGGGAAGAAATTGAGGCGGTCATGCAGGTCGAAAAACAAGGGGTGTACGGTGGAGGTGTTCGCCGGAGCGAGTCTCCAACGAACTACAAATTCACTAATTTAAGTTATGGCAATGGATAAACTCCTAAACCAATTGCATGAAACAAAACCTAAGGCTAATGGTTGTCTAATAATGCAAAGAAAACGTACCTCGAGCAACCAGAGCTACAAGGTGAGCCTCACGTCAACGGAGGTCACCGGAGATGGTGGAAGTTAGCCTTAGAGCCACCCCTCGATGCGTCCAAGAGTTGGGCGAAGAGGCTGTCACCCTCCTCAAGCCCAAGAGCTTCAATTCGAGTGGAGAAATGTCCAAAAGGAGATTCAAAATCGAAGAGGAGCTTGGGAGGAGGTTATGTACAGGTGACTAGGATGCTCCAAAGAATGAGGCGTGGAGGATGGTGCAGTGATCCAATCCTCGATGCATCATGGGTGCATGATAGCCTAATGATTGAGGACAAAAAATGAAGAAGAAATAATCCCAAAAGGATGAACGGATCCTTGGGGGAAAATCGAGAAAATGGGTCAAAGCTAGGTCTGACAAACCTAGGACCTCAGTCAGAGAGTTGACTGAGGTCAACTGGAGGTGAAACCCGGTGGGTCCACCAGAAAAAAACCAGACCAATTATTTGTAAATTAAATAATAAATAATAAACGAATTTATTAATTTTAAGTTATAAAATAAAAAAATACTATTTTATGTAGTATATTATTATTATTTTTATTCATTTTTTCGAGTTTATTTATTACAAGTTAATTTTTAGGGTTCTATTTATCAGTATATTCATCTATGTTTTGGGTATTTTATTTTTATTTTGTATTTTTGATTTTATTATTTTATTTTATTAATTTATATATTTATAACTTATTTTTATATACGTAAATATATTTTTTATTTTATTTCTCTTATGTTTTTTGTACACTTAATTAAATATAGGTATTTAATATATATATATAGGCATAAGTATAGGTATTTCATCTTTGTATTTTAATATATTATTTTATTTTTGTGTTTTAGTTATGGTTTATTGTATTCTAAATATGTACATGCATTATAAATAATATTTAACAAGTTATAAAAATATAAAATTATAAAAAGTAATAAAGAATAAATAAAATGAATATTTTATATAGGTAAAGTATACAATAGGGGTCCAAAACGTAACTTTCACACCTTAACTCCAAAAAATATGAAACTACCTTCATTAAATAGCTTATTAATAGGTATATGCAATTAAAGGTGATTTTGATGCATTTTGAGTTTTATTTAGGAGATATGAGTTTGGGAAGTTGGGATTTTGGCATTTTATTTAGAGTATAAAATGTACATTGTATATTATTTTTGTATAAACTCATTTTGTATTTTTATCTACAACATTCATGTACAAATCTACTTAATTTGAGGTATAAAAAGATGGAAAATAAAATAGGTCCCAAAAATGAATTACTGGTGAATAAAAGAATGAGACTTGTTGATGTTTTTTGCCCTTATCTCCCCTTACTTTGTTCCTTGTCGACCCAATCATCAACATGCCTAGGTCTCGGGGCTTAGGGTCATAAAATACCTTTGAAATTTTATTCTTTTTTCTTTTCTTTATTCTCTAATGTTGGCAATAAAAATAGTATTTTATACACAATAAATGGAACAAATAATGAATGTTAATTTGTACAAAATAGCGCTATATACATGCATTATCTTGGGTTTTTAAGGCCAAAATGATATAATAAAGTTGATGAAATGGAAATTCATCACCCCCTATACTTGCTTTTGCTAGTCCCTGGCAAACACTTATGTAATAAGTGCAGAAAAAGAAAAATAAAGAAAAGAAAAATAAAGAAAAGAAAAAGAAAGAAAGTGGATTGAATTAACTTTTCAAACTCGTCTTCACAAAATAAAAGTTTGGAGCTTAAGTCAGACCTTTGGATTTTAGGTGCGATCGAAACCTTATTGGGAATCGGATTCAAAACTCAACAACCTTCGATAATCCCAAAACTCTGCTCAAGTCTCCTCAATAGCTTGGTCAGAATACTTCAACTCATACGGAATCCCTTATGACTATGAATCTATCTTGGATAGTGTGTGAGATATGAGCTCTCCTCGACTGAAGCGATAAAAGTCTGTCTTCTCTAACATGGTGACCCTAATTCCCTAATTCAACGACTCTTTCCTTGAGAAGCAGGGTTTTTCCTTCTAAGTTCAAGTGACAACTATCTCAAAAAGAGGAGGTGAAGAGAAGAATGAACGGTAGCCAGTGTAGCTACCTATCCTAGGATGCTTGACCAGTGTAGCCAAGTCACCCAGTTGTAGGCTCACAAACATATGACGTTGAAGTCAAGCTTGCTTACTGACTATACAAAAATATATACTCCGACAAGCATTTTATTTTCAATCAGGCATGTCCACTTTTTTGGAGTTTTTGATTTTTTTTCATGTTTTTTTGAAATACTATATACAACATCATTTACATAAGGATTTTTTTCTTCTTGATCCAGTAGACTTTCCTCTTTTGAAGCATTATTGTAGCCCCGCAACTTTTGTCTTCTGACATCATGGCTACTGGATCGGGTTGGGGTACAATGTCCACAATGTGTGACTTCCGATGTTTCCATTGCTTTGTGTCTCATGTCGGCAAATACAGCCCTCTACCACTTCATCTGAGGTGAGCAAAGTGAAAGTGCATATGTACAAGCTAGGTCATTATCAACAAAAGTCTTGCATGTGCTCCGAAATACTCTACTTAGGCAGTCAAGACGACATTGAACCAAGTCTCACAATTCTCAAAGAATTAAGTCAACTAGACCTGAAGTACCTCAATTCCAGTTCCTATAAGGTTCCTATGATTAAGTATATTTAAGACCCAACCAAGATCCAATCTTCGAATTTTATTTAGACTTGTTCAATTATAAAACTCAATCCGAAAAATGCAAATGCTATGCAAAATACAGAAAATCTTTTTGTGATGCAATTTTCAAATTTTGAACATTTTATGGATTTTTGAAAAAGATTTTGCAATTTTTTATGCAATTTTCAAAAAGATTTTACAAATGTTTTTTGGGATTTTTCAAACAAATGATATTTGGAAAAGAAATAGGTACAAATATTTACGCGGGTATGCATCTCATATTTACAAGAGTCAGGGTTTTTAGAATTTATACAAGGGATATGTTATTTTTCTTTATACATACATATATATACAATTGGTGAGAATTTTTTGTGATGAATATATTCCTCAAACTTATTTAAAAATAATTTTATAAGCAATTTTGAAAATTATAGTCCAAATAATTTTGCAATTAATTTTTACAAACATTTACAAATATCTTACAATCATTTTACAAATATTTTTCAAACAATATATATTTTTCAATATTTTCAAAACCATTTGCAAATAGTTTTTCAAAATATTTTTATTTCACACAAAGAAAAGAAACTTTTTCAAACAAAATATTTTTACAAAGGTTGAAAATATTTAACAAAATATTTTCCAAATAGTTTTCAAAAGATTTTTCAAAAAGATTTTAAAACATTTTATAAAAAAATATTTTTACCTGATTTATTAATCAATATATACAATAAGAACCTGAGAAATAATAAAAATCTTTTTATTAAATGATTTAATGAATTTTATAAGTATATATAGTATTTTAGCCGTAATTATTAAAAATACAAAAGTAGGAGTTATGGATAAAGTATATACAGTGTATATATGACCCCCTATACTTATCTTGAGCTATGTCCTAATAGTTCAGAGAGAGAAGAGAGACATAGGTATAGAAAAGTCTAAAGAATGAATAAAAGAAGGAAGAAATGAATGAATGGGATGTCGATCGTCCCCCCTATACTTAGGATCAACTAATCCTAAGTATAGCAGTCTATATACAAGGCAGGAAGTGTCGAGGGTGGGAATGAATAGATCACACTCAGATTGTCTCCCCCTATACTTAGGATGAGATATCCCTAAATATAAAGAAGAAGAGGAGATAGTGGAGGGGATAAAAGAATGAATAACTTGAGGTGCACAACCCTTGTACTTAGGATTAAGTACGTCTTAAGTATAGCAGTGAAGAAGGGGTGACACTTTGGGAAGAAAAAGAAAATTGAAAATGAAAAGAAGAAAAGACGAAAATAAGATCACTCAACTCATACACCACCCCTATACTTAGGATAGAGTACGTCCTAAGCAAGTCAAAATACACGAAATGAGGGAGATGAGAAAAACGATAGATGGACAAAGGTAAAACGAAAGCAGATGTACAAAGATATGGATGTACAAAGTATCAAGAAGGTTGAAAGCAGACCTTCTTGCGTGATCGCTGAGGAGTGGATCTGATAAGGTGCAGGCCGATATCGGGGTCCTCAGATGACAGAAACTGATCAAGATTGACCTAATGAAGATCCTCAGCA
Organism: Ottelia alismoides; assembly: GCA_037367405.1. NCBI lineage: Eukaryota > Viridiplantae > Streptophyta > Magnoliopsida > Alismatales > Hydrocharitaceae > Ottelia > Ottelia alismoides. The sequence goes on from JAZKJV010006829.1 coordinate 118,905, forward strand.
ATCCTAAGATGAGAAGGCTTGGATTGGTCGGTGGAAGAAGTGTGGCTAGGTCGACCTAGGTTTCTCGTAGATATCAAAGTGAAAAGGCTTGAACTCATTAATGGAAGTAGTCAGGTCAACTCGAGCCTGGCGAGTCTCTAAGTCATCGTCAAAAGGCATGATTTCAATGATGAAAGTAGTAAGATCAAATTTGGCCTCTGAAGTCTCTCCTAAATCTACCCCCCGCTCAAAGGTGACTATGGGTAAATCCCGTAGATGTCATCAACACAGCGCCAATGAGGGAAGAGGGAACTCCAAGGTCTATGCTTTCTGAGTCTTCCTCCCTACGGAGGAACTCTCGAGTCTTATCGTCAATCATAAAGCAAACCTCTATGATATCAACAGATAGGTCATAGGCCTCATGGTTGGCTAAGATAGGTGTAGTCACATCAGGTGTAGGTCTCTGGTCGGTAGTAGGTGCAGTGGTGACCACAACGCTCTTGTCATCAGGATAGAAGTGAAATTCTCCTGATCTGTAATCAATAACGACTCTCACAGAGGCGAGAATGGGTCATCCCAGGATGATTGGAGAGTGCTTCCCAGTGTAGGGGTCTCCATGGGAAATACGACAAAGTCAACAGTGTAGCTCATGCCTTGAATCCAAATGACAACGTTTTCTAAAATACCCTTCAGTCTCTTTATTGATCCATTAGCAAATTGGACAATAATCTTGGTCTTTCTGAGAGGCCCTAAGTGAAGAGACTGTACTAACAAGAAGGGTATTATGCTAATTGAAGCACCACCATCAGGGAGAGTGTGATCACATGAATAGTCAGAGATGGGGCATCTAATGAATGGTGTAGCAGTGTTCCCTTTCCTATAAGAAGGGCAGTGGGTGATGGCGTGGGCAGCAACCATGGTCAAAATATGATGCTCAGATCTGCTCCTTCACTTTCTCTTCTTGGGTTGAGGAGCAGATAAATGGGTCATGGCCTGGCGAAGTGGGGCTTCAATGATCTCATGAATAGCGGCCACCACTTCAGATTCAGTCGATATTTTTTTGAATTTTTGGATCTCCTCCATACAAGGGAAGAGATCAGAATCATCATCAATACAAGGATGACTAAGAGCAATCTGTAGAGTTTCATCCTTAGGGTCAAAGGTGGGAACTGGTGTGAGTGTGTTTGTGGGCAAGTGATCTGGTACGGGTGCCCTCTCCTCACAGTCTGAATCAACAATGTGTCTCCCGAAATCTTTTGGTATTTTTAAAATTTTCTCATTTTTTATATTTTGGGAGCAAGCTCTCATGGTTGTCCTCAGATGAATCCATAAATCTATAGGGTGAATCATCAATGTTTCTCTTATTTAGGCTAGTGAGGGTATCAGTCCTTGAATTCATATGATCCACTAACCGGGTCATGTACTCAAGAACGGTCTTCATGAGAGGTCACTCCAAAATCTCAGTATCGGGTGAATGGAATGAGGATGGTGGGTGTGGTTAAAAATCCAACTCTGGGGCAAAGTCCTCCTGAAAAAGTGGATTATTGAAATGTGATGGTGGTGGGTCAAACTCAAAATCTGATGTCTGAAATAGTGGGATAGGCGGATATGTACGAAAGCCAGGAGCAAAGTCCTCCTAGAAATACGAAGGTGGAGTAGCTGGAGGCTACAAGGGATCCACAAAGTCCGGATAAAATTTGCTCTAGTTAGCCATATCCGAAAAAAGGAAAATGGTCGAGAGAGTACGAAGGTCAAATCAAGAGATGTGAGAAAAAGGCGCAAATGCGCAGAGAGGATTGAGTATGCACACAAACAATCACAAACAACTATACACATAAACAAACCCCTTAATTCACATACTCAACACAGTAAAGAACGTGAAAGTTCGGTCTTTTAACTTGTCAATTTTTAGAGTTAGGTGAGAAAAACAAAGTTGTACAAACACTTAGGAGGCCTGGGATTGGGGCACTAACCTTAGTGTGTACATGAGAAAATTAAAACGAATACAATGAGGGGGTTATTCCCTCCAAGAAAAAGATTTTTCTTTTTAATTTATTTTAGGGTTCAGTAAGCATAGCAGTCCCAATTGTATTGATTATCACTTTTTTAGATTTTTAATGAGAATGCACAAACCTAACAAGGATCAATTCTTTTCCTAAGTGAAAAAAATCAGAGGGAGAGAGTCAGAAAAGCAATGCGAGGTGAAATTAATGATGCATGCTGAGTAGAAATGCTTACCTTGCCTCCATATCTCTTCATGCAAGGATGTTAAGCAAAATTGAAAAATATCTATATGTAATGCAAAGCCGATGAAATCACCTTAGAATAGTAATTTCTATTAGTGTTAAGCATAAAATGCCAAACACCTAGAAATGATACCAAAGTCCAGTCTTCGATGCCACTTGGTGCCCACCACAGGGGGTCCTGCAAGCGTTGTATGTGACCTCTCTAAGCACGCGGTCTCAAAAGTAAGTGAAAAGCAATTCAAAATTTGACAAAGTCCCAACGGAAGCTATAGGTGCATGCAATGGTAATTAGGTGTTTGTCCTTAAGGTATCATCAAGCAGATCCTAAGCTAGGGATCAATCACACAAAACAAAGAAAATAAAATCGTACAACTCAAAACTCGTGAAACAAATTAAAAAGGAAAGGCGGAAAACCATGACAAAACTGACGAGGCCCCCAAGGGAACAATCCCTCGGGTAGTGGACCTCGTAAAGTCTGAAAGTCCTTAGAGTCATGAATTATTACAAATTAATGTATCTCTCTCTCTCACTTAAATTACAAATTCAATACAATAAAAGGCAAAAAATGTGAATGTCTTCAAAAGTCCTCCAATCTTCCTTTGCTACTTCCTCTTAGATATAGGTCAGAAGAGTGGTACAGCTTCTCGTGGGTGCACAGACGCTCCTAGAAGAGCCTCCCTCGATCCATGTACCTTGCAACAAAGTCAACTAAGAAGAGGCGATTAGACAATTCAATAGTATAATATCAAATAAAAATGAAAATAAATAAAGGAAAATAAAGACAAGCAAGAAGACATGGGTAAAAATCCAATATACAGGATGTTGCTCCCCGACAATGGCACCATTTGATAAGAATAATTTTGCGAGGGTCTTACAGTCTCACAAGGCGAGATCATAGTCGATGTGATGACCACTCATGAAACTCAACTAAATCAACAATTAATCCACAATTAAGAATCAAGCAATGAAAAAAATGCGTGGAATTAAAATATATTATAACTCTGCAAAAGATGTATATAGTTGCAAGTATTGTAGAGGTCGAACATAGGGAACAAATGGGAGATCGGGGCAAATAAATGCACAAACTATGTGATCTTCTTATCTATTTGTTTTTATGGGTTCTTGATTATTTTTTTATTTTTATTTTTGAATTTTTTTAATTATTTTTCATTTTATATTTTTATTTTCTTTTTATATTTTCTGATTTTTATTTCATTTTCTTTTTAAATATATAATATAAAAATATATAAATATATATATACAATATAGGCTAAATTAAAAATGAATAATATTAAAAATAAATAAAAAGTGTAAAATAAATTGTTTTTGGTTTTAACTATTTTTTACTATTTTATGTTTTTTAGTTAATTTGGGAAATTTTATATATTTTAAAGTCAAAAATATCCCTAATCAGGGATTTAATAAAGAGACCCAATTGAAATGAAGATTAAAAATATCAAATAGTATCCAAAATTCTTCAAATGAATTTTCCTTAATAAATAATAATATAAAGAAAATTTAAAAATAGACATTAATATTTTTGGAGTTTTTGGGAATTTTCTAGATTTTTGTAGTGGATTTTGGAGCGTTTTAATTTTTAATATATTTTCTCTTTCTAATTTTAGTGACTTTTTGTATGAAGGCTTAAAATATCTAAATGAACAAAATCTATTTTTTGGGAATTTTTCAAAATGATTTTATATTCATTTTGAGTTTTTTAAGTCAAATAGGGGCGTTTTGTGCTATTTTTTATTTTTATAAAATAGTAAAAAGTCCTAAATTGCAAAACTAAAAATATGGCTTGAAAGTCTGTGCAAACAGGAGCTTAACCCTATTCTTGGGGAGTTTTTGGAGCACAGACACTGTATTTATTAAATAGAAAAAATCAACAAAAATGCATGTACTAGCAAGGGCATATATGTAATTAAAATCAAAGTCCGGGGCTCATAAGAAATTTTTCCAAAAAATATAAAGGGAATTAAAAATTCTAGAACTAAAAGAAATAACAAAAGTCGCAAGGGCTTGCCTGCAAAATGCCAACTCATAGACGACATTTAAGGTGATGTGGACTAGCCTAGACTGTAAATAAAATAACTACAAGGGTCTTTTTCCAAATATTACAAAAATATAAATGGCATATGAATGTTTATAGATTAAATATTAAATACAAAAAAATAAGGGGGTGAAAGCTATAAAATACCCCTCCATTGTGCGAGCGAACAGTTCTGATGATCCTACTTATCCACATGTACGCTCCGGTTGCACGATGATGATTCACCTAGATGGTTGGGATTAGATCTCCCAAGGTGGTCTGACGGTTTTGGCTCTGCTCATCCAAAGGCTACTACTCGCCTAGGCGACGGAGAGCGATCGAACGGCTCTGGAGTAACTTGTAAGAACGGGGAAGAACTCTCGTTCCTCCGAGCTTCGATTGGCTATGGCACGGACCTCCGACCCCTCCTTCCCTGCAAAGCTACTCCTCGGGTTCCTTATGTTCTTCTATAGTTGTGGAGCTTCAAAAAATGGTCGAGCACCACCGAAAGCGCTCCGACGACGCTGGAGACCTAGGGCTACTGTTCGAACCTCAAAAGACCTGCAAAGTGGTATTATCTTGTTTATCCTGCAGAGAAATGGTTAGAACAAAAAGGTGGAGCTCTGGGGAGCTCCAGATGGTAGAATGGAGGCATGGATGGGTCGGATGGGGGTCTCCAGTGCACGGCGTAGGATGGAGACCCAATCTCCAGGTCCTAGCGAGATCTGGGTGAATGGAAGGGGATGAGGCGTGGTAGAAATGAAGGAGAAGAAAGTGAGGCAGTCAGGCGAGTCGGAAAACAAGGGGTGTACGGTGGAGGTTTTTGCCAGAGCTAGTCTCCGACGAACTACGAATATACTAATTTAAGCTAAGGCAATGGATAAAATCCTAAATTAATTGCATAAAATAAAACCTAAGGCTAATGGTTATCTAATAATGTAAATAAAACGTACCTAAAGCAGCCAGAGCTGCAAGGTGAATTTCACAGCAGCGGAGGTCGCCGGAGATGGTGGAAGTCAGCCTTAGAGCCGCTCCTCAATGCGTCCAAGAGCTTGGAGAAGAGGTTGTCACCCTCCTCAAGCCCGAGAGCTTCAATTAGAGCAAAGAAATGGCCAAAAGGAGACTGGGATGCTCCAAATAACGAGGCATGGAGGATGGTGTAGTGATTCAATCCTCGATGCATCATGGGCACGTGATAGCTCAATGATCGAGGAGAAAAAATGTAGAAGAAATCATCCCAAAAGGATGAACGGATCCTTGGGGAAAAATAGAGAAATTGGGTTAAAGTTGGGTCTAACAAACCTAGGACCTCGGTTAGAGAGTTCACCGAGGTCAACTGTAGATGAAACCTGGTTGGTCCATGTGGACCATCTAGAAAAAACCAGACCAAAAAATATTTGTAAATTGAATAATAAATAATAAATGATTTTATTAATTTTAAATTATAAAATAAAAAATGTTTATTATTTTCTGTAGTATTTTATTATGATTGATATTTATTTTTTTGAGTTTATTTATTACAAGTTAAGTTTTAGGGTTTTATTTATAGGTATATATTCATTTATGTTTTGGGTATTTTTTTATTTTTATTTTATATTTTATTATTTTTCTTAATTTATATATTTATAACTTTTTATATATAAAAATTTATTTGTATTTTATTTTTCTTATGTATTTTGTACATGTAATTAAATATAGGTATTTAATATATATATATGTATGTATGTATGTATATATATATATATGTATGTATGTATGTATGTATATGTATTGTATTTCATCTATGTATTTTAGTATATTATTTTATTTTGTGTTTTATTTATGGTCTTATTGTATTCTAAATATGTACATATAATGTAAATACTACTTATAAAATTATAAAAATATAAAGTTATAAAAATAATAAAGAATAAATAAAATGAATATTATATATATATAAAGTATACAATAGGGGTCCAAAACCTAACTTTCACACTATAACTCCAAAAATTGTGAAACCACTTCAGTAAATAGCTTATTAAAAGTTACATACAAGTAAAGATGATTTTGATACATTTTGAATTTTTATTTAGGAGATATCGGTCTGGGAAGTTGGGATTTTGGTATTATTTAGAGTATAAAATGTACATTGTATATTATTTTTGTATAAACTCAATTTTTAATTTTTATTTGTATTTTTATCTACAACTTTCATGTATAAAGTTTCTTTATTTGGGTATAAATAGATGTAAAATAAAATAAATCCCAAAATGAATTATTGATGAATAAAAGAATGAGAATTATGGATGATTTTTTGGCCCTTATCTCCCCCTATTTTATTCCTTATCGACCCAGTCATCAACATGCCAAGGTCTCAGGGTTTAGTGTCGTAAAACACCTTTATCATTTTATTCTTTTTCTTTTTTTCTTTATTCTATAATTTTAGATTAAAAACAGCATTTTATACACAATAAGTGGAACAAACAATGAACGTTAATTTGTAGAAATAATGATATATACATGCATTAGTTGGGATTTTTAAGGCCAAAATGATAGAATAAAGGTAATGAAATGAAAATTTTAGTCTTGAAATAACTAGGTTTTCTATTTATTAAAATTAATTTATGAAAAATCACCATGCAATTTTATTTAATTCATAAATATTTCATTTTGCATTAGAAAAGTCTAAAAATATTACAGAGCTTTAATTTCATCATTCTTCATATTTTTGCTAAGTTTTAGGATTTTTGTATATAGTTTGATTGTAAATTGCATTTTTACCCCTAGACTTGCTCGAATTTGCATTCGATTTATTAATTGCATAAAAAATTAAAAAATGCTTCCCTGAAAACCTTAATTCTAGATCAACTATTAATAAACCTAAGGAGATAGTTGTCTCCATGTATTCGACCTTGGGCTTACCCAAGTAAAATATAAAATGAGTGCTCGCTTTAATTGAACAAATTAGTTAAGTGGTCATTTTGATAAATCCCGATTGCCTGAATACTACAACAATTCAACATTATTAACATAAGGTAATTTTGGGTTTTGTCCATTGTCGGGGATGAATGGCTTAGGTTGATTTTTAGAAAATTTAGTTTTAAGGTTTTCCACCCTCAGGTAGTCTGATCTCCAGTTTTTCTTGTAATTATTTCTTTATTTATTTTCTTGTATTTTTTATTTTTATTTTGTTTGCTTTATTTTATTTTTTTATTTTGTGTCCATCTCTCTGACAACCATCTTATTATTTGTGAGAGGACCTGACATGACGGAGCATCCACTTAGGTGGTCCAGCATCTCAAGAGCATTGGAGGCCGGCCTTTCTGGGAATTAAACCAACTAAAAGAATGCATTAAAATTAAGATCGAGTCGAGTCATGAGAGAGTGTAGAGTCTAGGTTTTATTTCTTGTATTTATTTTAATTAAATTGTAATAATTTCACATTTCTAGTGGATTCCATTTGGGATCTCGCGTGTGTACACAGGCACTTGGACATTTTTCTTATGGTGTGCCGAGACATGTTTCACTCTCCGATGAGGGTGGGGCTCGAATTGAGTGGTTCGTAGGTTAGGCATGCACTTGCAGCTATTATAGCTTTTTATACATTTTTATCTTCTTGTGCTCATAAAATCTAGGACCACACATTCACATTTAATAATACGCTTCTTAGATCGTTCTACTTAGTCAAATTGAAATCATTTCTTCCTCGCTTAAGAACTTTCTGTTATGTGTGATTTCATCGCATGCACTCCATTTAGTATAAAATTTTCAATTTCGTATTGCATCCTGCATATAGAGCGCGAGGATCACTGTAAATCTTCTGAACTAGGCATGCATCATTGATTTATTCGATTGTATAGGCTTTTTTCAACTCCCTCCCCCTCGGTTTTCACAACTTAGGATAAAATGGAAATAGGGACTGGACTGTAGGTGTGTTGTGTTTGGTGGACTTAACTTAATGATAATCTAACTTAAAATCAAGACTGCTAATTGAATTGGACCCAAAAATTTTGCAAAAAATAACCCTTGTTTTCGGGAGATCATCTTCGTCATTGTACGCATTTTATATTGTTTGTTGAGAGGTGAGGACGCATCCCTAGGATAGTACCCAAAACCCACATCTAAATCTTGCTTAAATGACTTCATATATTGTTTTATCACTTAACTAAAACCAAAAAGATAACTATTGGACCTTTGCGACTATCATTGTGTTGAGTTGTTGAAACAAGGGTTTGCTCTTGTATTTGTTTTTATGTCTGTTTGTGTGTGTTTTCCTTCCATATAATTGCACGTTTTCACATCAATCCGCTTTCATTCCCTCTTGAAGATGTCAGCTCATCGGTTCCCGTACTGACCATCTTCACCATATTTTTCTTCCATGAATCCTCTCTTTGAGACATATCCCCCATCCCAATCCAACTACGAAGTCGGACCTCCGACCGACTTTCTAGTCTCTTCTTATTCCTTCCAGCGGAATCTGATCTTTGAGACGATTTCTTCGCAACCACCCTTCTTCTTCCCACCTACCCCACCTTCTTACATCCCAAGCCCACTTTCATCTTGGGTTGATTCACCTTATAGTCGGACGCTTGCTAAAATACAAGAACCATTTGTAGAGAAAGCTACTGTTGAGTCAGGTGATTGGTAGAGTTACCTACCCCCGTACACATCATATTATTCTCGTATGATTGTTGGGATAGATCACAAGTTACACATATACATCCTGACTGGACCTCAAGGTATCACATGTTCAAACCAAAGAACCAAATGGATTGGCTTGCACACTAAGATGTTTCGGACTTGATTGACTTTAGTAATCAAGCTCACATTTTCCAGCCACTTGGTGAGCCTACACATACATGGGACTAGACCCATGATTTAGATCTACAAGTCGCATGTATATCAAATCCATTATTTGAGGCTTCAACAAAGATTTTCCAAACCAATGGCCTCTACTCGACTAAGCACTACATGCCGGAGTCAAGGTATGTTAAGTATGAGATGTCGAATTCTCAACAGTATCCTCCAACTGAGCAGAATTCGCCCGTGATTTGTCATGGGAACATTTTGTAGGATGACATTTCTAGACTTGTCAAGAGACATGAATCAATTGAGTATAGGATAAGAAATGTTACTGACTTATCGTATTCATATGCTGCCAACTAGATATAGAAGTGGAGAACGATATGAGAGGATTTGATGTTGAAAATCAAGAAAACACCAAGGGACACACATACTCTATACAGCTGGAGTCAACTCTACCTCCCTCTTCTACTAACCACTTGCCCTCCAATCTCGAGTCTGTATTTTATCCATCCCCTCAACATTTGAAAACACCAAAAAAATTAAAAATCCCAAAACGACCAAAAAAATTGAAAAACCAAAAAATCTCATAAAATTAAAAATAAAAATGACTTAAAAACGGGATCATGTCCTTAGGGAAGCAATTACTGAGGAATTTATTCTTAAGTTTACATTAATAAAGTCCATAGATCACTTCCCCGACCTCAAAAGATTTGTGAGGAGTAAATTGATGCCCAAGAGGTCAGACAATAAGAGAACAAGAACAGAAAGACACATGGTGTCTATGGCCACCTCCTTGGTGATGGGGAGAAAGACCAAGAGTCACAGAGTGAAGTGGCTTCCCCGAGTTGAATGTGGAATCAAAGGCACAATTTTCATCCATGCGAGAATCGGTGATGACTCATCAATAAATATCCTCCCAACTTCCGTGTTTGACAAGCTCGAACTCGGATCACTTAGGAAATTGAGAGAGATCGTGCAGCTGGTTGACCGATCCATTAAACAGTTGAGAGGACCATTTCAGTCATCATTGCATTCCAAGGTGCTCCACTCAGAGTGGACTTCACAGTCACTGATATTGAGCACCTAGGAGAGTTCACCCAGTCTCCGATTATTTTTAGGAAGTTCTTCTATCCTTGACTAAGGCGATGATAGATTACGAGACTCAGGAGATCGATTTCCCTGCATTTGGTACACACCGATCAGACGTGACCTTTGAGGACACATTCCAACCCAAAGCAACCCAAATAGCTGATGACAGTTGTGACCATCGAGAGGTAGATGAGTCTCACCTCTCTGCTACACATGAGTTATTGTCGACCCGACCAATGGATTAGAGACTCCCCACACATCCATGACTCTTGTTGTTTGCATCACCACCACTATTACAGCTTCAATAAATGGACACACAACCCGAAGCTATAATTAAGTCGGACACGCCATTTGCTTATTGTCTCGACCATTTCGATGATCCGACATTCGAAACTACCAATGCCAAGCCAACTGAGATTACTAGCACCTACTGAGATATGTGATGACCTTTCAGGAATATTACAATCTATATGGTGACTCATTTGATGAGGAACCCATGGTCAGCACTGCACCACATCTCAGACCTTCAATAAAGGAGATAGCCAAGAGCAAATTGACCCTTCCCAAAATACACGGTTGCTCCATCCTTTAATTGATTATCTAGTGAGAGGAAGGCGAGAATTGATTCCTCGTGATGTTTCCTTGAACCCATCAAGGCATGTCACTCTCCTCTCCCTCTTAATACTTCGGGTTCTAGAAAGCCGACTACGAAAGTTTCCTTCAACATACTAGAGAAGGAATTTTCTGAGGAGTCCTCATCATGTCCAGATGAGGTGATTTATATGAGTGAGCTCAGTTCGGTTGTTCTTAAGCCTTATTTGAGAAAGCAGTCGTGTATCGACCCTCGTTAGATGATCCCTTCACCTCATTATTATAATTCATCTGAAGATGATTCCAGTAGTGACACACCTATACAATCCTGATGAATCTCCATTTCATCACCTTTATTCTATCATTTTGGCCTTAAACCCTAGTAAATGCATGTAAATACCCTTAATTTGCATAAATTAATATTAATCCCTTATTGTATAAATAATATATAAAATGTTATTTTTAATGCCAAAATTATAGAATAAAGAAAATAAAAGAAAAAGAATAGAATATCAAAGATATTTTATGACCCTAAACCCCGAGACCTAGGCATCTTGATGACTAGGCCGACAAGGAATAAAGTAGGGGGAGATGAGGGCCAATTATGTAATAAAAATCCCATTTATTAATTCACCATTTATTTATTTTTAGGGCCTATTTTATTTTCTAATTTTTATGACTCAAATAAAGAAACTTTATACATGAAAGTTGTAGATAATAATATTTAGAAAAACAAAAAGTTGATTTCATACAAAATAATACATAGTGTAAAAGTTATGCTCTAAAAAAGATTCCAAAATCCCAAATCCCCAGAGCCATATCTCTCAAATAAAAACTCAAAATTTATCAAAATCACTTTAATTGTATATAACTTTTAATAAGATATTTAATGAAGGTGGTTTCATATTTTTTGGAGTTAAGGTGTGAAAGTTAGGTTTTGGACCCCTATTGTATAATATACCTGATTAAAATAATCATTTTATTTATTCTTTCATATTTTTATAATTGTATATTTTTATAATTTTTTAAATAATATATATACATATAAAAAATAAATTAAAACCATAAAGAAAACATTTAAATAAAATATGTATATAAAAAATGCATAGATGAAAATACAACAACTATCCTTATATAATAAATACACCTATTAAATTAAGTGTATATATTACTTCAGAAAAATATAATAAAAATATATTTAAGTATTTAAAAATAAGTTATAATTTTATAAAATAAAATAATAAATTCAAAAATACAAAATAAAAATAAAATACTCTAAAACATAGATAAATATACATATAATTGAACCCTAAAAAGTAACTTGTAATTAAATACCTCTAAAAATAAAATAAAATTCATAATAAAATATTATTAAAAATAGTAAACATTTTTTATAACCTAAAAATAATAAAATCATCTACTAATTTATTTTTAATGAGATGAAATCCAGCAGTCCGACTGATAATCCTTTGATTGGGAGGTGACATGCTCATGCATTGAACATCCTAGGCGACTCACCTTGTCATCATGTATAAAATAACTGCTATAAAAATTCATCACGTCAAAGATAATCAATCAAACCTTTGTACCCTTCATCATGTGAAGATGATGAATTTGAGGTATTGCTTTGTGCATTAATTGTATGATATATTTTATCGTGCACTTGCATGCATACTGTCTTGATTCTTTTCCATTGCCACACCCTTTTCAAAGATGTTGGAATATCAGTCTCCATGCCTGGACTTCACAGGGTTTTCTCCCCTGCTTATACACAGATCATCTTCGATTCCTCTTTCCTCCATGGATGCCTATTTGAACTCAGGTGACCCATGTCCAAGGATGGATCCATTTTGTTTGCCCTACGAGGTTGTAATTTTAATCGATCTCCCCAAATTTGCATCTTTTCCACCATTTGTCACCCACTGCCCAACTCGACTATGGGATATCATCGAATCAAGAGGCGCTTTCTTACCATGCTCAGGAAATTCATTTCCCCTATATCACAACCCATTACTACTTTAGCAGAGGCTGAGATTGGTGTTCCCAAAATAATCAGAGACATGGACAACTTGCCAAGAAACTCAGTATCCAAGACAATGAAGTCCACTCTATGTTATATGCATTGGAAAGTTACAGTGACATCTTTCAATATTCCTTTTGATCGTTTGGTGTATCGTTCAACTGGTTGAATAATCATTCGAGATTTTTGAAGTGCACCAAGTTTGAGTGTGTCGAATACGGTGATCGAAAGGATATTGATATCTGAATCTCCATTTATATGGGCATGGATGAATGTAATTTCTCCCATATTGCATTCCACCTTTTAGGTATCTTCTTATCCTTTGACTTTTGGTGTTTTTCAAAATCATTAAACTAGCCACAGAAACTATGTGTCTCTCTATTTGGGTTCTTTTTCATACTCTTTTTTTTTGGGTTTACACAAATTCTTCAAGTCGAGTAGGCATTCTATGGTCTTTCTTAGGGTATGTTTGGTTACTAGGATGGGGGTGTGTTGGGGTAACCTGATGTGAATATCATATGCTTGGGATGGTTATGAGGGTTGGAGAGGGTTGGAATAAGGAATGTGATGTGATGTCACTATGATTTGTGATGGATTGAGAGGGGTAAACCGGTTACCAAACAGACCCTTAGTGGTAACCAACAAATAATATGCTTCATTAATTCCTCCATCTCGGCTACTTCAAGAATATTTTTGTTTTTTTCGATTTTTTTCATTTATGTGTTTTCTATTTTTCCAATTCTTTTGGTATTTTTAGGAGATGTAGGGATAGCGGAAGAATGGGATGTTTTGACTTGGACTGGAGTGGCATTCATAGACTTGGTTGGTGTCTGTGGTTGTACATAGTGTGTTGTTTTGTTGGTGTTCTCAAGGTTTTTGATCATTGATTTGCTAATATTTACTTCCCTCTTCTATTTAACGAGTGACATATGATTCTCATTGTTGGAGTACTTCACCTATCTTCACTTAAAGTCGATCAATTCTCGTTGATAGTTTAGAGTTTGTAAAATATTGTTGGATTGGTGATTTTCATACTCATCATACCACGATGACGGCATGGAATCCTGGAAGTATGGATCATACATGTGGTGTTCCTGATTATCAATAGTCACTTGCTATGGAATGTAATATTGATTTGTACAAAATAACACTCAATAATGGACATGAAAATACAATATAAATACTGTATAATTATATGTATTAAATTCCAAAATAAAAAAATAAAGGAAATAAAAGAAAAAAGAATGAAGTATCAAAGACACTGAAGGACCCTAGACCCCGATACCTAGTAATAATGATAAAACTGTATAGAAACACACTAAAAGCCTCTAATTTTATTACTCAATAAATAGTGTTTGGGATCTGTTTTATTTTTCTCATTTTTTACCTCAAATAACAAAGCCCTCAACATGAAACTTGTATATAAAATGCAAAGAAAAATACAAAATTATTTCATATTAAAATAGTATACAATGCACTCGGGACACACAGAATAAAAAGCTACAAACAAAACTTCCTGGACATGTATCTCATCCATACATATTCAAAATTGACCAAACTCACCTTTATTATTCATGGAATTAAATTATCTATTCAATGAAGATGGTTTCATTTAATTTGTAGTTGAGATGTAAAAGGTGGCTTTTGGACCCTTATTATACTATATACATGTATATAATATTCATTATTTTTTCCTTTATATTTTTAATCTTCTTATATTTTATATACTTGTAAATATTATTCAAAATACAAGTAAATAATAAACATAGAATAAAAGCTTTAAAAATACATTAAAATAAATAAAGTATTATAATATATAGGTAAACTATACATATAATATATACGTCCCTATTTATTTAAGTAAATAAATAAAATCAAAAAATATAATAAAAATGTATAAATATGTAATTAAATAATTTATAGATATATAAAATATGTAAATATAATAATAAAATACAAAATACAAAATAAAAAAAAGACTTAAAATAAAGGTAAATATACTTATATATACATGTAAATATGAGCACCTAATAAATTAACTTCTAAAAATAAATAAAGATCATAATAAAATACTACATAAAATAACAAACACTTTTTATTTTTTAACCTAAAATTAATAAAATCCTTTCTTATTTTATATCGAATTAATAAGGGATTTAACTCTGTGTTTTTCCTTATTGGACCACGTGGACTAATCATTGGACCTTGCTTTGTTGACCTCTGGTCAACTCTTCTTGCCAGGTCACATACCACCGTATGAATACATCCCATCCATCTTCTCCCCCATTTTCTCGGGATATCAATTACTCAATCCGACTCGATCCTTCATGCAAACTCCGCTCGGATCAGCCCTAATACATGTGTATTCCTTAGATCCATTGTACATAGACCTAATCAATCATAAACCCAAGGTTTTTGAGCTTCCTCCACCATGTTTATAAATGAGTCCACCTCACCTCCTTCCCAATTTTGATCTGTCTTAGCCCTTCATAACTCCAAACCGCATTGTGCTAGAGCACTGTGGTGATAGCAGGGAGCTCGCAGAGGCGTCAGCATGGAGAAGAAGCGGTTGGAGGTGGTAGACCACCGCCGAGTTTCACAGCTCCGCATAGGGTCTCCTGCTCCTGGTTTTACGCTGGTATGAGCGGATAATTTAGGTTCATTTCATTTATTTAGTTACAATAGTGTAATATAGCTTTTAATTCCATCAATTATCTTATAGGTTGTCTTAATTTTAGGATTTAGATCTGTTGGAGCCATAAGCTCTAGCTCGATTTCACTGTGATACTTGGCATGTTCTGACCCATCTTCACTCTATTTTTCATCCCCATCACCTTCTTTTTCAATTCCCCTATGTTTCCTCCTCGATCTTGCAAGGATCGAGGTCCACCAAGCTCGATCCTCCTCCCACCATCGAAGCACAGCCATCCCATTCTCCCTCTACTCTTCCAGATTCATCAGAAGGCTGAGGCCCTTCGCCTCGAGCTCCTTAATCTTTTTATGCAGGAACCGGAGCCTTGCAATGCCTGGAGCCTGATCTAAAAGCCCATATTAGACCATCAGGCGTCCAGAGCTCTAGGCCCCCTTATGATGGGGCTCAAACCCCTTTGATGCATCATGTAGATGCGGGGAGGTCCCAAGAAACTAACATACCCATCGATGAGGAGAAGGACGGATGAGGAAGAACTCCACGATCAAAGCACGCCTAAGAAAAGTTCTTGGAGTGTTCTTCCAGGCACCCCTAGAATCATGGGATCACGAAGAGCAGCCCAGATCTAATATGGGTCATCCACTCAAGAGGCAAAATGAAGTGTCCTTCAGCCGCACAATTGAACCACGTAGGAGAAGCTCCGCCATTCGATTGCATGCCCTAGGGTAAATTAATAAGTAACCCCCACCTTTTGTATTTTATGTTGAAGTCCAGTAAATATATTATATAGTTCAAATATTTGTGTAAAAATTGCAAGGACCCCCGAAACTTATGTGATATTGCAAGTAGGTCCCTTGCCAGGTCACCTCATATGGACATCCACATGAGGCGCCTGGTGTTTTTGAGCATTAGCCCTCTCGGCTTTATGTATTTAAGTTCAGTCTTTTAAATTATAAAATAAGTGTAATATTTTGGGGATAATTGAACGCATGTACATGTAGTGCATTTTTTGTTGCAAATATACCCCTACCAGCATTTGTATTTTATTTATTATGTTTTTATTTTTAGTAATTAATGCATGTGCCTTAAAATTTATCAGAAAATTATTATAGGTTCATGATATATTTCTCATGCATGTCTTGTTTTTATTTTGACATTTACTTGTATTTTACATTTATTAAAAATCATTTAGGAGCTAAATATTTCTTATTTAGATATAAAAATCCAAAAAAATAGAAACCCTACTTTAAACATTCCAAAAAAAATACACAACATATATTACTATACATTATTACTCCAGACCAAAAATCAAAAAAAAATAAAAGAAAACAATAAAAATCGAAAACCCCTAAAAACCATAAATATCAATAAAAAACATAAAAATACAAAAACAGTTTTTGTTGTATTTTTATTTATATTATATAGTACATATTAAAAGTAGTTTTAGGAATTTTTTATCTTGTTATCTATTTTTAATACCCAAAACAATTCGGCTTGTTTATTATCTTCATTGTTTAGCATATTTAAATACATTAAAAGTACATAAAATTAGCATAACTTTTAAGACTGATCACAACAATAGAGAAAAAGTTAAAAAAACACAAAAACATTCTATTTTGAAAATTTTGACTATTTATAGTTACATTTAAAATTATAAGACCTTTTATAGACCATATATAGTTTATATTACCCATATATTACTTACTATTATTACATATAAATACATATTATATAATTAAAACCCTTAAAAATAAACAAGATTGTTCTTGTATATATTTAATATATTTATATATATTTATTATATATCCTATATATTACATATATTATACATATTATTACTATTTATACCTTAAACCAAAAAGAAACTAAAAATTGCAAAACTAAACAAATTAAAAAAATAAAAACATAAAAAAATAAATTAAAAATCCATAAAAACTAAATATAGTTAAAAACCTGCAAAAATCAAAAAAAGGTAGAAAAAGTATGAAAAATATTTATTATTAATTTTTTTAATAAATATAATTAGACCTATCCACATTTAATCTTTATGGTTCAACCCCTACTATTTGTCATTGTACATCTCTTGTAGGGTATAATAAATTTCACCCTGCTTTGCATCCATTGTTTATTCATTATTATTGGTTGATTGTTGATGACTTGATTGAGGGATCTGAGTACCGTGAGAGCGGTCGATACAACGAATGATGGGTCCGACTTGTCGAACACCGCAGACCCTCCAAAATCGGGCGTTAGGAGCCCTTGATATCGACTTTATCAAATGGCATTGTTTCCAGGGAGCAATGCTTAGGATAGGTTTAGTGTACATATTTATTTGTGTTATTTATCTAGTTTTATTTTCTTTTCATAAATAAATGTTTATCTATTCTAACCAATCTTTTTGTTGACTTCTTTGTGAGGGTCCGTGGAGCAAAGACAACTTTCTTAGGAGGGTTGAGTCACTCGAGCTACGCGAAGACCAGCTCTTTCTTTGTGAGCTGACTGGAGAGAGAAAGAAGGAGTCAAGGAGAGAAGAGCAGCATAGCTTAGTGTAGAATTTTTATTTTATTTTGTGAGCGAGAGGCTTTTATTTTTGCATTATTAATTTGCAGTAATACATGTACAAGGACTTTTAGACACTCAGACTCTTGCGGGCCTATTTTAAAAAGTGTTTGTTCACTTGGGGGCCCGCTCGATTTTCTCGCACTTTCTTCAATTTCTCACTTTTTATTCTCTCTATTTTTCACTTGTTTTTTATTTGTTTCTCGTGTTTTGAGCTTTGTATATGTCTTCTATTTATTTTTTTAAATGAGCCTTTAGATTTTTAGGATTACTTGATCGGTTAATTTAGGTCCAAACCCATAATAGTTGCATGCTCTTATAGTCTCTAATATGTTTAGACATAGATCAAACTAAATCTATGCTTCATAATAATAGCAATTCCCACTTAGGGTTATTTCACTGCTTGCATATCGCATATAGTGTAAATTTAAATCCTTTTTTTGCACTCTGCATGGAGAGCACAGGGAAGCACTATGGGTCTTCTTTCTGAGCATTCATCATTTTAATACAAGATGAGATTTCCACCTAGTGTCGCCTTACATTGCTTTTCTTCTATCTCCCTCTATTTTTGCTCACTTAGGATTTAAAGAAAATACAAAAAAATTGTTAGGTGAAATATTACTGAAAAATACTCAAAAAGGTGAAAACACAAAAATCAAAATAAGGGGTCTATTTAATAAACTTTTGACCAAAAATAAAATTTAATGGACATCATTGTCTTGGGTTCATAAAGCCCATTGTTTTCAAGTACCATCCGGACAGAGTGAGGCACAAACTTAGGAAAATAGAGCCAAAATCCCAGCCTGGGTACTGCCATGTTATTGACTGGATTCACAAAGTATTGGCGCTTCTATCGTACGTGGTGAGTAGAGCTTCGTCTGCATGCATACTTAGTATGAAGTTTTGAGCTAAAGTCATCCCCTCATGGGTGTTTGTCTCATCGTTCCATGTCAGTGTACCTCGCCAGAGAAAGTATTGGTTTCATTTACTGGCTTCTTCCTATATTCTTTGGTTGAGTAGTGGATCCAGACCAATAGCGAGGATTCTCTGAAAAAGTACATGCTATGAGTTACAATGGAAGTAGGAATTACGAGATACTCTTCCAGAAGTACTCACTCTCTTATAGGGCTAGCCTCTAAGGACTTGTTAAAAGATAGGCATGAAAAAAAATAAAAATACAAAAATAAAAATTGTCGAACCCATACGACTTCACATTGGCATGAGTTGGTGAAACATTTGCATTGAGTTTGTTTGGATTTAGATTTAGATCAAAGATCAGTCCAGCGTACATGTGCCCTTTTTCATTTCATCTGTTTTCATTTCTTTTTGCCTTGCTCACTTTTAGCCTTTTACGATTCTCCTCTTCATTTCACCATATTGTTTATCACCTTATTCCATTATGTATCTACCATTCTTCTCTCCCAAGATGTCAACTAATGGAGCTGACACCTACATCGTTTCCATGAACTTAACATCTTCAATAGTTTGAGTCGATTTCTGAGAACTTGGTTAGGACTTTACAAACCGATCTCCATATTCCTCGTCTTCTTCTTCAATAAATCAGGACCGTTCTTGTACCGATAAGTGCCCTTTGTAGATAGAGATTGATTTGTCTTCATATCAAATGCTCCATTCACATATATCTAGGATTTACCCTAATCCCATATCCATCACTTTATCCGGTGCACAGGATTGCTAGTCTGAATGGGATAACTTTGAATGTGCATATCAAGAGCTGACCTTGGACCCTGTGCATATAAATTCCTCTGAATCTGATTCAGAGATGGCTCCTTAGGAAAAAAGGAAAGTGACCACAACATCTAAATCAGGGAACTCAACCAGATCAAACTGTAGTGAACATTCAGTTTCTAGCTTCCATTAAGTCCATCCAACAACAGCTGACAGATCAGGCTCTCACCCAAGTCACTTTTTAGGATATGCTCAATGACCTGAGGAGAGATAGAGAGAACAGAGGAGGAGGAGATGATGATGAATAAGGAGATGGACCCTATGGAGGACCAATAGATGAACTAAGAAGAGAGGATCCTAAGCCTACGCTCAAGGAGATGTACAATCTTGGCTCCGACCAGATGACCGAGTGGATATAGGTCCCTACAGTTCATGGACATTTCGAGCTTAAGCCTCAATTCTTGGATCTACTTCCTTCCATGGGAACACCAATGAAGAGCCATATATCCATCTCCAATAGTTTTCATGCATCTGTCGTACAACTTACAACCCTAACATCCTATCAGATGTAGTCAAAATAATTGCATTCCCCTTCAGCCTTTGGGACAAGGCTTTATATTGTATCAACCATTTGGGGAAGGTCGTGATGACTTGGGAGGAACTGAAGTTTGTCTTCCTCCACAAATTCTATCCCCTTGGTCGTCTGAATCAGATGCGATGAGGATTTACAACTTCTTCTAGGGACCAGACGAGTCCATTGATGAAGCCTAGGAGAGGTTCAAAGATTTGCAAGAGAAGTGCCCTCACCATGACATTCCTCACACCAGTCTTGTCCAAAATTTCTTTGGGGACCTCACACAAGAGATCCAGAGGTTGTTAATGTTGCATGTGACAGATCCCATTTCAAGAAGGATGTTGTCCAGTAAATATATGATGAAATGGCCAAAGGAGAGGCCACATTATCCTCATCCTGTGCGTATCAAAAACAGCTACAGATCCATCACAAGTCAGTAAACATGGTAGCATCTTATGAGGCGGACAGGGACGAGAGATCCAATCTCAGCATCATCGGGGGCCACCTATCCAAGGTTGATATTATCGAGAAGCGATCACGGGACCTGGAGAAATTGTCTGTGACGACAGAGAATCCAGCATCTGGACAAGCTGGATCAGATCACCAAGTAGCTGGAGCTGCTGGTCAACACTAGCAACGTTGTCCAATCTGCGATTCCGGCAGCCGCAACTTCTACTGAGTCGTAGGAGCCATCATCACAATCAGTCGGGTTCAGGGAAGCCTCAGATCCACCACGTATACTACGTGCAGGCACCTGAATAGGCACCACCGCAATTGTCGAAGTAGCTTATTGTATACCAGCCGGAGCCCCAACCCCTATAATTGATGGATCCATTTTTCCAACCACCATCCCAAATACAAGAAGTGAACGGCATCTGGAACAATGATGCAGAACTGGGTCATCTAGGCGGACAGCAATAGGGCCAGTCCTCTACAATCAGGTCGTATCACCAACTGTCCAGTGGGAGGTTTGTCCAGCAGCACCCGCCTCTACAAAACCAGTCTCCACCATATCAGAATACCTGGAGACAAAATCATTCATACTAGCAGTCGTCGTACTGCTAGTACCAGTTGCATCACAATTATGCGGATGCTCAGAACAATTAGAACCTCCATCCTCCTCAATTTCATCAGCAACAACCTCCACCTCAGTGCAATCATCAGTTTTCCCACTCTCGGCCTCTACAGTATCACTCCCAGCGTGGCCAGCGCGTTAAATCTGAGGTTTCCCCAATGAACCCAACTCTTGATTGTCTAGATCATCTAGTGAAAATCCTAGCAGAGATGAGCCAGAAGCTCAATGACCTCACTACAACCAAAACTCCCATTCCAGCGCAGGTCAAGGCAAACCCCAATAACTTCAAGGGTAAAGAGTAGGTAGTTTGTGGTGTCTCATCCAATCTAGCAAAGATAGATATTTCAGGTTTTTTGTCACATGTAGTGAATCTCAAGAGTGGCAGGACATTGTGATTGCCCGCTATACAGAAGGTGAAGAATAAAGCAGCATCTGGCGAGTCGTCATCTTCTACATCAGCTGGACCAGCAGCAAAGTCGAGTGAGGAAGAAGATGATGGAGGAGAAGCACCAGTCCACAACCACCCTCATCAAAAATTACAAAAAAAATCAACAAAAAGAAAATCTCCAAAAAGATAATAAGAGTCGAAGACAAGCTGCACCAGCCCAAGAGGAGCCAGCACCAGCAGCGACTCCAATGCTAGCTGACAAAGTCAAAGCTCCTATAGATGTATTTTTGCATGTTTTGATTGATTGTTCTTCCTCTAACCAATCATTTGTAAATGATTATGTATATAAGAACAATGCATTCCCTTCTGTGAATATTCCTTTTTATTAAGCAATGAAAATTTCCAAAAAATCGAAAAAATTAAAAATGAATTATCGAATCCTGATGTTGTGGAAATTATTGAAAATCTTGTTTTAAATATGTCATTGATGAAAGCCTAGAATACATGTTAGTAGTAACGAAAGGTTTGAAAGAGGCATGTACCTTTAAGCGTCAGAGCCACAAGAATAGACACATCCGAGGAGAAAAACACATCCTAACCATGGCCACTGTGAATGCTATCAGTGATCTCCTATAGAAAAAGAAAGACAAAGGAGCACCCTTAATCAGATGCCAGATTTTTTATCAGAATTTAGAGCAAACTCTGCTTGATAGTGGTTCCTCTATAAACCTCATGCCCTTCTCACTACTTCAAGAATTTGGGTCGGGTCCGCTTAAACCCACTCGAATGATCCTGTAGTTTGCAGATCGACCCGCTAAGCGGCCCAGAAGTTTACTAGAAGACATTATCATGATTGTGCAGGACATGCACTTCCCAGTGGATTTTGTCATCCTAGATATGGACTCTCCTGCACCGTTACTCCAAACTCCCATCATTCTCGGTTGGTCATTCCTTCTAACTTTTAAAGCAGTCATGGACTATGGGTCTATAAAGATTACATTAGGCTCATGTAGTGACAAAGTCGCTACAGGCATGATTGTTGAGCTGAAAGCCGCATCTGATGAAGGCAAGCCAGATTCAACAACAGAATATTGTGACATTATTGATATTATTGATTAACAAACTTCTTTCAATGATATTCTGACACAATAAATTCTCTCTTCAGAGGAGGACTTGGAAAGCATAGTCGACCCTTGCTCCTCTACCATTTGGGAGATAGAATCTAAACCATTGATCAACTTATTTGAAGAGAATTCGAGCCAAATAGAACAAGAAGACTTCATTGCAGGCATGTTTGGTACATTTTTATCAAAGCAAAGAGTGATAGAGGTGGACGATACCTCATTGATTTGAGCAAACCATCCATCTACCAACATAGTTTTTGAAGTGACCGTGGAGCAGACTCTACAATTTCATGAGTTAAAGTAGCTTCCGATGGGCCTAAAATATGCTTTCCTTATAAGTGCACAAAACATGTATCCTATCATCATCAACAGCAGGCTAACCTCGAATCAGGAATCTCGATTGCTTGAGGTTCTAGAGAAAAACCGCAAGGCACTTGGTTGGAAAGTCTGAGATCTCTAAGAGATAATCCAATCTTGTGTTCACACCACATCTATCTTGAAGATGACTGTAAATCATCCCAAGAATTCCAAAAAATTGAGCCCTAACCTACGGGATGTGGTGATGAAAGAAATCACGAAGAGGTGTGAGGCAGGCTTTATTTATCCCATCTCTGACTCAAAATGGGTGAGCCCCCTACATGTAGTTCCCAAGAAATCAAGGCTCATCGAGGTTACAAATGTCAAAGGAGAGGAGATTTCTACTCGAGTACCGACATCATGGCGTGTGTGTTGACTACAGGTGCCTTAATACAATAGCAAAGAAGGACCACTTCCCTCTACCATTTATTGATCAAGTTCTTGAAAGATTGGTCGGGAAGGAGTTCTTATGTTTCTTAGATGGGTACTCCAAGTACAACCAGGTGGCTATCATCCTTGAGGACCAAGAGAAAACTATATTCACTTGTCCATTCAGCACATATGCCTTCCGAAGAATGCCCTTTGGATTGTGCAACGCCCCTGCCACATTCCAAAGGTGCATGCTTGTTGCCTTTGCCAATATGGTTGGTAGTTTTCTTGAAGTTTGCATGGATGACTTCTCAATCTATGTCGACAGTTTTGATTCATGTCTTATGCACCAAGACAGAGTATTGAAGAAGTGTCGTGAAGTCAATCTGGTTTTGTCATGGGAAAAGAGCCCCTTCATGGTCACTAAAGGGATTGTGTTGGCCTCGTCATTTCTAATCATGGCATGGAAGTCGACCCGATGAAGGTGGATGTCATTGCTAAACTTGACCCATCTAAAAAGTCAAAAATTTGAGGTCAATCCTTGGGCATGTTGTATTTTACATAGGATTCATCAAGGACTTCAATAAGCTTGCTCGGCATGTTACTGAGCTTTTATGCAAGGAAACCGTGTTCATTGTTGATTAGTAGGTTCTCCAATCTTTTCAGCAGTTGAAAGATTTGGTTACTCAGGCTCTAGTCCTACAGCCGCCTGATTGGTCTCTTCCATTTGAGATCATGACGGATGCATCATACTTCGCAGTTAGGACTATCTTAGGGCAAAGAAGGGAAAAGTTACCATACACTATTCACTATGCCAGCAAAACACTTGATGAAGCACAGAGAAATTATACAGTTACAGAGAAAGAATTGCTGGCAGTGGTGTTCGCCTTAGAGAAGTTCATATTCTATCTTCTTGGATCGAAAGATAATGCTTTTACTGACTACTCTGCTATCAAATATTTATGGCAGAAGAATGATGCCAAATCACACCTAATAAGGAGGATCCTTCTCCTTCATGAATTCGACTTGGAAATCATAGACAAGCCTAGAGTTCATAACATGGTAGCAGATCATCTATCTAGAATTTAATGCCAAGATGCTCAACTGAGCGGTGCACCGATCACAGAGACCGTCCCTGATGAATCCACTCTCAACATTGGATCTCCCCCTTAGTATGCCAATATTGTGAACTACCTCATCTCTAGGGTCGTCTCACAAGATTGGACAAGAATCAAGAAGGACAAATTCATGTCAGATATCCATTTATACTAATGGGAAGATCCATACTTGTTCAGAGAAGGAGCAGATTGCATATGGCGTCGTTCTATTCCTTAGGACGAGTACACAAGTGTCCTCGAGCATTGTCATAAGCTCGAATCTGGTGGACACCATTCTAGAAGTTGAATGGCAGCAAAGATATTGCATTGTGGCCTCCGGTGGCCGACACTAAAGCTTGCAGTGGCTATCAGAAGATGGGAAAAACCCTTGGTGTTAAAGATTTGATGCCCCTCAAATTCATTCAGATTTTCAATGACTTCTATGCATGGGGTGTTGACTTCATGGGTCCATTTACTAGCAGTTGGGGTTATGAATACATCATGCTCGTCGTAGACTATGCGAGTCGATGGGTTGAAGCTACCCCTACTCGAGCCATCGATAGTCACACAATGTGTCGGTAACTAAAAAATAACATCATCTCGAATTTGGGATACCAAATATTCTGATCTCAGACAAGGGTAGCCACTTCATTAATAAAGAGGTTAAGAAACTTATCAAGGAGTACGTTATCGATCATTGAGTCGTATCTCCTTATCATCCGTAATCCAATGTCCTATCTGAATTATCAAATAGATAAATCAAGATAATCCTGCAAAAACTTGTGAGGTCGGACAGAAAGACCTGATCACAACTTCTGGAATGGGTTCTATGGGCTTACAAAACCGCCTACAAGTCGCCTTTGGACATGTTGCCCTATCATCTTGTTTATGGAAAGCAATTCTATCTGCCCGTAGAACTCATTCACAAGTCACTTTGAGCAGTAAATATTTATAACCTCGACTCACAAAAAGTGGTCAGAACAAAATGATAGATCTGAATAAGCTCATGAAATTCAAAAACTATGTGTATGACAACAGCTTGATGTACAAAGAAAAGTTCAAACGTTGGCACGACTGGTACATCACAAGAAAGACCTTCAAACCTGGATAGAAAATGTGGCTATTTGACGTGAAGTTTAAGACTTTCCCATGCAAATTAAAAAGTAAATGGGCAGGGACATACATAGTCAAAACTATGCGTGACAATGGAAGCATCTTGATATCGAAATTGTCATTTGACGTACAACCATTCACCATCAACGATCAGTTGCTGAAGCCATATTTAGAGCATGACACATTCTTGGATGTTATCAATTCAGTTCAAGTAATATTTGAGGAAGATCTCACAACTGTAGCATAAGAAAAGCCATATAATGCAGCCAAAAATATCTTTGATTGACTTTTTTCTTTTCTTCTTTTCATTTCTATTTGTCAATTTTTTCATTCTTCCATGTTGCACTCATCCCATTCATTGGTGTTATGCTTAGGATGTGCTTCATCCTAAGTATAGGTGGGATGAGTATGCCCAGAATATTCATATTTATTCTCTCGCTTGTCCTCTAACTTGTTTTTATTCTATCTATACTTAGGGATATTTTACCCTAAGTATAAGAGGGACAAGCCAATCCCATTGAATTTGTAAATTCTGATCCTCGATTATCCCCATTTTGTATACAGTTTGTCATACTTAAGATTACTTGATCTTAAGTATAGGGGGTGACCGACTTCTCCCTTATTTTAGTCGTTATAGTATAGGTTTTTCTGTACTCAGCACAAGTTGTCTTCCTTTTTCTCTTCGATCACTATGAGGACGTAACTTAAGCTAAGTATAGGGGGTCGTATGAATGTTGTATATACTTTAGCCATAACTCGAACTTTTGTATTTTCAATAAATATATGGCTAAAATACTATATGGGTAAGGGCATACGATTAATCAATTATAAAGAATACAATATAAATATGTATAAAAAAATTTTTTTAAATTCTCTATAAATAAGATCAATAAAATAGTAAAAATATTTTGCAAAATGATTTGAAAATGATTGGAAAGTATCTTGAAAAATCTTTGGAAAAACTTTTGTGAAATGTTTTCAAACCTTTATAAAAAATTCTTTTAAAATGTTTGTAAAATTATGTTTCATTTGTTTGAATAAAATGTTTGAAAATCCATTTTGCAAATGATTTGAAAAATGGTTGTAAAAATAGTTTGATAACATCCTATTTGAAAAAACTTTGCAAAATGGTTTTCAGAATTTTGTAAGTGTTTGCGAAAGTCTGTCAAATTATTTGCAAAATAAAGTTTTCAAAATGTTTGTAGAAATATTTTCAAACTATTTTGAGAACCTTGTATATGAATGTAGCAAATAAAATTCTTTGTACATAACCTTTGTATATGAAAGCCATTAAATAATAACTATACAAATTTCCAGTGTAAATCCTACACCCAATTCATGTAAATAAGCACACATTTCTGTGTAAATATTTGTATATACTTCTTTCACTAACTCTAATCAAAAATCCCTAAATTTTCAAAATCCGAAAAAATTTGCAAAATGTTTCAAAAATCGCAGAAAAATTTGCAAAACTTTTCCAAAAATCCATAAAAGTTCAAAAATAGAAAATAGTTTCACAAAAATATTTTCTTTTCATTGCATTGCACTTGCATTTTTCATATCGACAATGGCAACTAAACTAGTCTAAGTAAAATCTGAAGATTGGAGCTTGGTTGAACCTTAATCCACTCAATTACAAGAACCTTATATGAACTGGAATTGAGGCGCTTCAGCTCTGCTAAACTTAATTCTTTGAGACCACAATACTTGGTTTAGATGTCATATTGACTGCCTAAGTAGAATATTCCGAAACACACGGATGACTCTTGTCGACAGTGGCTAACTTGCACACATGTACCTTGCACTTTGCTCAACTCAGTTGAAGTGGTGGAGGGTTGGATTTGCCGGCGTGAGACACAAGCGAATGAAAACATACGAAGTCACAATATGTGCCCATTGTACCCCAACCTGATCCAGTAGCGACGAGATCCAAGGATAGGAGGTTGTGGGTTGCAATAGAGCTTCAAAAGATGGTACTCTACAGGTTCAAGAGGGAAAAGTCCTTATATAAATGATGATGTAAATAGAATTTAAAAAAAAAACAAAACCAAAAACCCAAAAAATATATGGGCAAAAATCAAAGAAAAATCGATTCCGGTCGGAGTATGTATAAGCTTGTCCTTTAAAGTTAAAGATACATGTGAGCCTGCAACTGGATGACTTGACTACACTAGGCAAGCATCCCAGGATAGGTAGCTTCACTGGATACCATCCATTCTCTTCTCCGCCTCCTCTTCTTGAGTTGGTTGCACTTGAACTTAGAAGGGAATACCCCACCCTCAAGGAAAGAGTTGTTCGAGTGGGGAATTAGGGTCACCATGTTGGAGAAGATTGTCTCTTTACCGCTTCAGCTAAGAGGAGTTACATATCACCTACACTGTACACGACAAACTCATAGTCATAAGGGTCTGCATATGAGATAGACTTGTTCTGACCTGGCTTTTGAGGAGACTTCAACAGAGCTTTGTGGTTCTCAGAGGATGTAAAGTTTCAAGTCTGCTTTTCAAAAAGGTTCCGACCAAAATTAATTCCAAAATGTCTGAGTGAGCTCCAAACTTTGATTTTATGAAGACAAGTTTAAAAGTGAAAATTAATCCAACTTGTTTCTTTTTCTTTTCTTTATTTTATTTTTCTGCACTCATTAGAATAAGTGTTTACTAGGGACTAGCAAATGCAAGTATATGGATGATGAATCTTCATTTAATCACCTTTATGCTTTCATTTTGGCCTTAAATTCCCAGCTAAATGCTTGTGTATAGCATTAACACTCCCTGAAAATACAATATAAATATTGTACTATTATATGTATTTAATCTAAAATAAAAGAAAAAGGGAAGAAAAGAAAAAAAATGAAGTGTCAAAGACACTAAATGACCCTAGACCCCTAGACCTAATCATCGTGATGATTTGGACAACAAGGAATAAAGTAGGAGGATATAGGGTTGAGAAACTATACAGAAACGAAATAAAAAACTCTAATTTTATTACCTAATAAACATCATTTGGGAACTATTCTATTTTCCCATTTTTTATCTCAAATAATAAAACCCAAACATGAAAGTTGTACACAAAAATATAAAGAAAAATACAAAATTGATTTTACATTAAAAAATAAACGGCGCACCCGGGATACACAAAATAAAAGGCAGCGAAAAACTTCTCAGACTTGTATCTCCTCCATACATACTCAAATTTTACTAAACCCACCTTTATTATTCATAAAATTAAATTATCTATTTAATGAAGTTTCACTAAATTTGGAGTTGAGATGAAAAAGTTAGCTTTTGGGTCCTTATTATATTGTATAATTGTATATAATATTCATTATATTTATTCTTTACATTTTTAGTTTTCTTATATTTTTATATACTTGTAAATATTATTCAAAATACATATAAATAATAAACATAAAATAAAAACATTAAAAATATATTATAATAAATAAAGTATTATAATATATAAGTAAACTATACCAATAATATATATACACCATGTCCATTTAAGTAAATAAATAAAGTCAAAAAATACAAATATATATATGTAATTAAATAGGTTATAAATATATAAAATATGTAAATAAAATACTAAAATACAATATAAAATAAAAATAAAATATTTAAAACGCACGTAAATATACATATATATACATGTAAATATGAGCACCTAATAAATTAGCTTATAAAAATAAATAAAAAATCATAAAAAATACTACATAAAATGATAAATATTATTATGTTTTAACTAAATTTAACAAAATCATTTATTACTTTATAATGAATTAATAAGGGGTCTAACTCCATATTTATTGGTTGGTCTACATGGACCAATTAGGGACCTTGCTTTGTTGGCCTCTGGTCAACTCTTCTTCAAAGGTCACCTACCACCATCAAAACGCATCCCATCCATTTTCTCCTCATTTTATCAGATGATCAATCACTCAATCAGACTCAATCCTTCATGTAAACTCTGCTTGGATCAACCATAATACACGCTTAATCCTTAGATCCACTGTACATAGACCTAATCGATCATAAACCCTATGTTTTTGAGCTTCCTCTGCTATATTTATAAATAAGACCCCCTCACCTCCTTCCTAATTTTTATCCCCCTTAGTCCTTCGTAATCCCAAACCTCATCGTGTTACCAAACCTCATCGTGCTAGAGCAACATGGAAAAAGCAAGGAGCTCACGGAGGCGTCGGCTTGGAGAAGAAGTGGGTGGAGGCGGTCCACCACCACCGAGTTTCACAGCTTCGACGAGGGTCTCCTACTCCTTGTGTTATGCAGGTATGAGCTGATAATTTAGGTTCATTGCAATTAATTCTAGGCATGTAATGTAGATTTTAATTCCATCGATTATCTTGTAGGTTAACTTAATTTTAGGATTTAGATCTATTGGAGCCTTAAGCTCAGGCTCAATTTCACCATGATACTTGACTTGTTCCGACCAAACTTTACTCCACTTTTCATCCATGTTGCCTTCTTCATCGATTCCCCTCTATTTGCCCCTTGATCCAGTAAGGATCAAGGTCCACCATGCTCGCTCCTCCGCCCATCAACAGAGCCCTCTGCCCACCGTTAGAGCTCAGCCATCCCACTCACCCTCTACTCTTCCAAATTCATCAGAAGGTCAAGGCCCTTCCCCTCAATCTCCTCAATCTTTTTGTTCATGAACTGGATCCCCCAATGCTTGGAGCCTGATCTAGAAGCCCATACCTGACCACCAGGCATCCAGAGCTCCAGGCCCCTTTCGATGGGCCCATGACCCCTTTGATGCATCTTGTAAATGTGGGGAGGTCCCAGGAAACTAACCAGTCAATCAACAGGGAAGGAGAAGGACAGACGAGGAAGAACTTCATGATCGAAGCTCGCCCGGTGTTCTTCCAGACTCCCTGAGAATTGTAGGATCACAAAGAGCAACCCAGAACTAATCTTGATCATCCACTCAAGAGACGGCATACTTCAAATTCCTGATTGAGCCACATGGGAGCAGCTCTGCAAGTAGGGTCCCTTACCAGGCCACCTCACGTGACCATCCATGTGAGGCGCCTCATGTTTTTGCGCAATGCCCTCCCGACTTTATGTATTTAATTTAACATTTTAAATTTTAAAATAAGTAATATTTTGGGGATAATTACATGCATGTACTTGTAGTATATTTTTATTGTAAATATGCACATATCAGCATTTATATGTTATTTCTTATCTTTTTATTTTTAGTAATTAGCACATGTACCTTAAAATTTATGGGAAAATTATTGTAAGTGCCTGATATATTTCTCATTTACATCTTATTTTTATTTTGGAATTTCTTTATTTTTTTCCATTTATTAAAAATCATTTAGGAGATAAAAATTTCCTATTTAGATATTAGAATCCAAAAAAATAGAAAGCCTACTTTAAATTTTCCAAAAATTTACAAAGTATATATTACTATATATTATATATAGATACCAAAAATCACAAAAACAAATATAAAAAAGCATTAGAAATTGAAAAACCCTAAAAATCCCTTAAAAATCAGTAAAAATTCCACAAAATGAAAAATAGTTTTTCGATGTATATTTCTATTTATATTTTATAGTATATATTAAAAATAGTTTTGATAAATTTAAGACTTGTTCTCTTTTTTTAATACCCAAAATAATCTGGTTTATTTATTATATTCATTGTTTGGCATATTTAAATACATAAAAATTAACAAAAACAGAGAAAAGGATAAAAACATAAAAACAATTTATTTTGAAAATTTGGTTACATATAGTTATATTTAAAATTGTAGGACTCTATGTAGACTATATATATCTTATATTACATGTATATTACTTAGTATTACCTATAAATACCTATTATATATTTAAAACCCTTAAAAATAAAACGGATCATGTATATATTTCTTTTATATATATCTTAAATTATACATATATTATACATATTATTACTATTATCATATATACATATATATATACACACTTATTATACCGTAAAAACAAAAAGAAACTAAAAATTTGCAAAACCAAAAAAATCAAAAAATCAAAAACATAAAAGAAACTTAAATTAAAAATCCATAAAAAAACTAAATATAATTAAAAGCCTACAAAATTAAAAAAGCTGAAAAATACAAAAGAATATTTATTATTTATTTTTATTAATAGATAATAATCATAGCTATCCACGTTTTCTCTCAATGGTTCAACCCCTACTACTTGTCAATGTACATCTTTTGTAGGGTATAATAAATTTCACCCTGTTTACATCCATTATTTATTCATTATTATGGGTTGATTGTTTATGACTTGATTGATTGGGATCCAAGTACTGTGATAGCATCCGATACAGCGATTGTCAGATCCGACTTATCAGCCACCCATGCCCTCCAAGACTGGGCGTTAGGAAACCTCGATTGATCGACTCTATCAATAAGCAAAGAGTCCAAGGTGAAGTACGTAGTTATAAAGGCAAAGACACTCACAGCTTTCATTTATTCTCACACTAAAACTTTGAGCTTGATGTGAAAGTTCATAAACAAGAGGAGCATTGCTAGACAATGACAAAGGATATTTGCAACTACTTTCCTCATGCTTGAAAGTATTCTTGAGAAAAGAGACAAGTTGAGGTTGATGATTTCCTCAGATGAGTGGAGGATTTGTAAATGGACGAAGACTAAAAAGGGAGAAGCAACGGGTTCCATCATTTTCAACCATGCTTTCTGGAACCACACTACACTTGTTATCCAAGCTTTTACGCCTTTGGTTCATTTATTGCATGTGGTTGATGCAGATCGATGCCCATCCATGGGATTTGTCTACGAAGGGATTAAAGAGGTCAAGCGGGAGATAATGATATCTTTTAATTGTGTGTAATCATCTTATAAGTTTTTTTGTGGACATTGTTACCTCCAACACCAAAGAAATGTTCGATACTCCATTACATCTAGCAGTTTATTTTTTAAATCTATACTTCTTCTACACGGAGTTTGGTGGTGATGCAAATATTTTGGTGAATAGAGGTTTTAATGATTGCAAGGAAAGATTTTATCCAGATTAGGATATACAAGACATCATCAACACGAAGAAGCTTCCAGTATACATACATGATCGTGGAATGTTTGACAAGTCATTAGCCATGAGGCAACAATCGAGAAATGATGACAATTACGATCCAGGTATATCGGTCATAATTTCTAATTCATGTTATGCAAATCATCTTTGACTTTATTGATGTAATAAATTCTTTGTTTTAATAGCTGATTGGTGGTATAATCATGTAATTGAAACACCGTGTTTAAAATTCATAACCATCAAGATCATGAGCTTGGCATCTTCATCCTCAAGAGTTGAGCATAATTGGAGTACGTTTAACTCTATAATGACTTTACTGACCCACAGAATTAGAATATTTGCATTATTCCATAAATGATAAATGTGCAATTTTACTTGTATTGTTGCTTTCATATCTGTGTCAAGAAGAGAGGCAGGTTGGGGACAAAGAGGTTGAACGATCTTGTGTACATGCGTATCAATTCCAACTTGCAAGAACATCAGCTTGAGAAAGAAAAATATCATCTTTCTTCTTGTGGCCATGCACACTTGGGTGAATGGACTGGAGATGACAATGTACAAGCTCAAGATGATGAGATTTTTCTAGGTTCATGATTGACTTGTGGTAATGTACCACGTGCTAGTGGTGCCAAAGAGAATTTGGAACCGAGAAGAAGCATGTGGGAAGGGAGCATCATCTTTAAGCTCAAATATCATGCCAGTAAATGAGGAAGAGGAGGAATTCCAGCTTGAAGACACTATAAATATATGGGACTTTCGGGACGTTGATAGGAGATGGTTAGTAAATGGCCTTCCTATTATAAACTAGAGGGGACGATCATTTGTTGCATGTCTCTACTTGCACGCATACGGGGCCTTCGTACGCCTTCATCCCCTATTCTAGAGATGGTCGGTAGAACGACCATCCCCTATGTCCATATAAGAAGGGACTTTGTTGGAACGTCCCCTATTCCAGGCCATGAGGATATGGTCATACTCATGACCGACCCTTAGGTCCATGTAAGAAGGGACAGTCGTTGTAGCCATCCCCGATGACTGCTAGCAAGCGATGGTCTCTCCTTATCATCTCTAGTGCTGATGGTCGGGGACAGTTATAACTGTCGCCTTTTCTTCTCTGTGTACATGATGATGAGGATTTTCCAGGTTCCGGATTGACTTGGGGTACTGTACCACATGCTAGTGGAGCCAAAGAGAATTTGGAACCAAGAAACAGCATGTGTCACGGGAGCTTTATCTTCAAGCTCAATATTGTGCTGGTAAAAGAGGAAAAGGAGGAATTCTGGATTGAAGACACTATAAATAGATGGGTCTTTTGGGACTCTGATAGGGGACGGTTAGTAAATGACTGTCCCATTAGAAACTAGAGGGATGATCATTTCCTGCCCATCTCTACCCACACACATACGGGACGTTCGTATGCCCTTGTCCCCTCTTCCAGGACCGGAGGAGATAGTCGGTATAACAACCGTCCCATATTCCATATAAGAAGGGGCATCCATTAATAACATCCCATATTCCAGGATATGAGGAGACTATCATACTCATGACCGTCCCCTATGTCCATGTAAGAAGGGACGGTCGTTGTAGCCGACCCATATGACTGTTAGTAAGCGACAATTGCTCTGGACCATCTTTGACGCTGGTGATTGGGGACGGTTATAACCATCCCCTTTTCTTCTTTGTGCATGTCGCCAATGGTTGCTTTACGCTTGGAGATATTTTATTTAGATGAGACAGTCACAGCTGTCCCATAACCTTTATAGAGGGAATGAACGGATATTGATCTTTGCTTCATGGTTCAATGGCTCGAAAATCAAGGAATATTTAAGGTTAATTAGTGACGATCTTTAGTTAACCATTCTCGATCATCATAGAGCTGACGGTTGATGATCGTCCCTTATGGTGATTTACCCAACCTTCGTCTAGCTCTTCGTCTCATTCACTACTCGCACCCATACCTCTCTCAACCTCCATTGTCCTCTCCCAAACCTCTGCCTGATCCCTCCAAGTTCTCCTCCGTGCCCGGTGCTCCTCTAAGGTTGGCGCTCCTCCTCCATCCCCACTCCTCTCAAGTAATCCCTCTCCACAACCATTCATCTTCCATGGAGTTCCTCCCACATTGGTTCTTGAGTACCGTCGATGCACATTTCTTGTTCTCCTTAGAATACAGGTATCTTTTCCACATAACTTTTATGATTAAAAGAAAGATTAGTATAAGTTTGCTGCTAATGTAGTGACTATTGGACATTTGTAACCTAGATTAGTAAAAGTTTGTAGTGATTGCATAATTTTGATTGTATAATGACTAAAGCTTGTTGCAACTTTAATTATTGTAGTGATTCAAAAGGGATGCAAATGTATAGATTCGAATGCAGTGATGCAAATGAGGAGTTAGGAACAAATATTTGATCTAGTAATGCAAAGTATTTATTAGTTTAGGTTACGAAAAATTATAGTGAGTGATTTGTATAGGTTTGATGAACTTGAATATTACTATATGTAACTTAGAAACATTTATTATTGATTGTAATATTTTATACAAGTTAGTATATATCCTAATAGTATTCTTAGAAAAAAAATAGGCACATGAATAGGATGTAGGACCAAATGGTTAATGAGGAAAATATGATGGATGTGAGACTTGGGATTGAGTCTTGATCGGTTGATTGGTGTCAACTGCTGGAAAGGAGGGAAAATGGACAAGATGCATCAATTGGTTGGAGTCAACTGATTGGAGTCATTTGATTTGATCATCACCCTAATCCTCTCAATCTTTAAAGAGTAACTATGATATATCTATTAACGTCTATGGTACATGAAAATAGATAAGAGTTGGATGAACAAAAAATTTGATGATTTTTTGACTTATAGGAAAGGTGTCGATGAGTTCTTATATTAGGCTTTTCATAGTGAATTGCTACGCAATGTTATTCGAGATGAAGGAGATAAGATACAATGTCCATGTGTAAGATGTAAAATCATATAACTAATAATTGGAGAGGAGTTTACGAGCATCTTATACTAAAAGGGATTTGGCTACATTATATAAATTGGGCGTACTGTGGAGAACGTCTTCAACATATCCTGAAATAAAATTCATGCAACTTATGACGAAGATCCAATGCAGACAGATGTTGGTGAGGGGATATTTGAAATGTTAGATGATATTCGAAAGCCTATTTCAGATGAAAGTACATAATTAGATCAGAATGATTTTTTTGAAAATATAACAGATGCAGAAACTTGTCTTGCTCCGAGAGTTGAAATGTCTCATCTAAGATTTCTGTTAGAGTTATTTAAGATGAAAGTAAAGAATCATTGTACAATAATGATGATGTTTGATGTTTTACATTTAATTTGAAAGTTATTAAGTTATCTTGACAAGTTTCCAAAAGATTGGAAGGATGCAAAATCAAGATCATGATCACTTGGATTAAATTATGAGACAAAAGATGCATGCCCAATTGATTGCATTTTATATTGGAATGAGAACTCAACATTAGAGGTTTGTGCCGAATGTAATGCTTCCAGATTTAAGAAGAATAATGATGTATCTATGTAAAAAAAACCTGAGAAGATTTTATGGTTCTTCCCTCTTATACCTCGTTTGCAACATTTGTATTCATCAATTAGAGTAGCTAAATGGATGATATGGCATAGTAATATCAAAAATAAAGATATGAATAGTATTCTTAGACATCCATAAGGTTCGGAGGAGTGGATAAACTTCAATGAAATATATCATTCATTTGCTGAGGATGTTAGAAATATAAGATTAGGTACTGCTTCTAATGGTTTTAATCTATTCGGAAATATGAGTACAAGCTACTCTATTTGTCCTGCAATACTAGTTACATATAACCTACCACCTTGGATGCCGATTCCGTATTAAGACCCAGGGGGAAAGGAGCAAGAAATGCAATAGACGTTTGTATGCAGCTTTTGATAGAAAAATTTAAAATCCTATGAAGTATCGGCATGCAGACTTATGATACAGTGAAGAAAGAATTTTTTACGATGTGTGCCTCTCTATTGTGGACCATTAATGATTTTTCAGCATATACGAGTTTATCGGTTGGAGTACTAAAGGCAAGCTCGCATGCCTGGTTTTTATGGAATACACACACTCTACATAGTTATCTGCGAGTATGAAACATTGTTATTTAGGTTATTTTCTTTCTTACCTATAAAACATAGATATCAGAAATGTGAGAATAACGGCAAGTTTGATGGCCAACCGTTCATATGTCAAATTGCCTTAATTCAAAAATTGAGAGACTTAATATGGTAAGAACAAGAAAAGATCGATAGATTCTGTTCGGGTAAAATGTTTAAGAGGAAGTTAGCAAGAGGTTGGTGAAAACAAAGTATCTTCTTTCAAGAATTGTCATGCTCAAAAACTTTACAGATTCAACATAATTTAGATATAATACACATAGAGAAGAATGTTATGGAAAATATCATGACAATACTTAATCTTTCAAGCAATGCGAAGGACAATCTGTGAACAAGATATGATTTGATACAATTCAGAATACGATAAGGGTTACATCACGTTGAGTCAAATAGTTGTAGAATTATATTACTTGATGTAATTTATACGTTATTTGATGATGAGCGGGATAAAATACACATTTTCTAAAAAAACATCAATCCCAACTTTACAAGTGCATAAATGAGGCAAAAAAGAAGATAACTCCATTGAAAAGTCATAATTGTCATGTACTTATACAAGCTAATTTTCCCTTTACAATCAGAATAATCCTCCATGAGTTTTTAAAGTAGTGTGTTTAAAAACTTTAGATCCGAAAGTATTATATCGATTAGAAACGAATGTAGCCATAACTTTATGTAAGTTGGAAGAAATATTTCCTCCATTTTTTGATATAATGATATATTTTATTGTACACCTAGCAAGCGAGGCACGAATATGTGGACATGTCCAATATTGGTGGA
This sequence comes from Ottelia alismoides, assembly GCA_037367405.1. Classification (NCBI taxonomy): domain Eukaryota; kingdom Viridiplantae; phylum Streptophyta; class Magnoliopsida; order Alismatales; family Hydrocharitaceae; genus Ottelia; species Ottelia alismoides. The sequence continues at coordinate 156,658 of JAZKJV010006829.1, forward strand.
TGCATTCGATTGAACAATACTTAAGGAAGTTAAAGAATATGATTTTTAATAAGGCAACACCAGAAGGTTGTATAGCTGAGGGGTATGTATGTGAAGAATGCAATATATTTTATGATATCTATACCAATGATGGAAATAGCATGAGACTTAGCATATTTGAACGAAATGATGATGGCGATGTAGGAAATGAAGATTCGAATATACTTCAGATTTTCTCAACAAAACAGGAGAACAATACTTAAAAGTATCCGTCGGTCAATTTCAGATGAAGAAAGAGATCTTATTCATTATTATATTATTTATGCAATTAATGAAGCTGGTTATTTTTTTGAACAATACAATTCAAGTAGTTCTAAAAATCAGACTTTCTTTTATGGTTCAAAGAAAGAGTGGAATGATTGAAAGAAGCAAACGATGATCAGTGGAGTACGACTCTTGATATTCTTAAGTGAAGTCCATATTCAAAAGTTGTTTTCTCGTTCTGGTTATATCTTAAATGGAATTAGATTCTGAAAAAAAATCATTCAATGAAAACAAGACAACACAACTTTCTGAGTGATAGTAAAAGCGAAGCTCTCATATGGTACAGACGGATATTACAGTAAGATTAATGATATATTTGAGATCAGTTTATACATGAATCAAGATATGTCTTATTTAAATGTATTTGGTTTGATATTGGTCATTAAGGAACTGCATTCAAGACAAGAATGTTTATCTCATTAAAACAAACAAGTCGATTGCAAACAAATGAGCCATTCTCTCTTGCAAGTCAGGTGGAGCATGTGTTTTATGTCCCTGACAACTCTATCAATGGATGGATTATTCCTATTAGAACAACTGCTGGGCATTTTTTTGGATGTAAATGAAGATTAAGAATTATTGGACATTGAGGATGCATATCAGAATTCTACCAATTATAAGATGGTTTTGTACCTGATAATGACATTTCTAGTACCAGTAGAAGATATTGCAACAACATTGTTACACATTAAGATGTAATTCATATTAATACTAAATTAATCTATTCTTTTCCATTATATTTATATAATGTTGACTGGTGTTTTGATAATTTCTTTAAATTATATTGTTATTTTCAAATATGGTTCCTCGTCCTAGGTGGATTCGGGAAAATCTTGAACCACTCCTCAACCACATGTAAAATCTTTTGATCCAGGTAGTGACGGTTCTCAGCGTCGATAGGGATCGTCCCAGTCTAGGTTCCTGGACTGCCTTCCTCCTTGTCGAACCCTACGTGTCAAGATTGTAGGTTGTGATTCGGTGAATGAGAACTATATTGAGTTTCAAAGTTACCATGAACAGGTGGCACGTGCCCGAGTTCCCATTACTACTCATGACTTCCGACAGCTTCCCCAATTCGTGATGATCCTCTAATCAACTAAGATAAGAGCAGCTTGTTGCAATACGACCGATTACATGCCTATCAAGGAATGAGCAAGAATCTCTGCGATGAGTGGCTCGGTCTAATTTCTCATGGATAAGTCTAGGGTCGAACAAAGGGACACTATTGATTAAATTGCATAATTGTTTCCTAAGATGAGTGATAAACTAATCTAAAGAGCTACCTAGGTCAAGCTACACATAAATGCACAATATGGATGCATGAATTTTTATGGCTTTTCCTATGAAATTTATTTTAATGCTACAAAATGACGACAAATGCAACTATCTCACAAAACGCGCATACATGCAAACACTCACATTCAATCTCCTGATTTGGTGATCTATGAGTGATTCTTATTGATTGTCCAAAGGGTCCAAATATATCATCAATAATTTAGCAATTATTGGCCTAAGTTATCGATGCATCATTAATTTCACTCATTTTTTATTTTAAGTCCATTTATTCACCCTAATTCACACTTAATCAGGAAATATTCAAAAATAATGTCTAGCATAAAGGTCTTAATTATACCATTAAATCATAAAGTAAATCAGGGAGACAAATGATGCATTAGGTTGGTAAATTATGCACTTATGAGGCAATTAATCAAGTTTCTAAAAAACCTTTAGAATACTCTGAATTTCATTTAAATAAGCACAAGTCACATCAAGTATTTAAACATATCATGTTAAATAGCACGACATAAGATTTCCAACAAGACCAAATTTACTAAATTTAGATTTAAGGTTCACAAGTTATTAATCATGCAAGACATGGACTTAATTGCGATAAAAACTTAACAAAACATATCAAAAAGGTCCTGAAATTGATAAAAAAAAATACAAATAACAAAAACCATTTGGGTATACAATGCAAATTAGCTTGTGCGGGGTTATAAAATGCAATTACAAGAAGTTGGGGCTTATATGCAATTTTCCCAATCGGTACAGGCTTTGCATGCATTAGATCTAATTGCAATTATTGAAACTTTGGGCTCAAGCACTGCAATTTGCCTAGTCATGTGATATAACTAACGTGGGGACTAGGCTCGGGCAGGCAACTGCTTCAGGTGATGTGGTGTGTTAAGGTGCGTCGGAGTTGAGTCGGGTCGTCCAAATCTCCAGTTTGAATCGATACTTCGGGCCAGAGCTGATATATGATCATGATTGTTGGATCGGATCAAGAAGACCTGATCTGATGGTAGCTGCTCGTTGATGTTCCTCCCTCTCCTCCGAGTACAGTAGAGGTCAAGCGGATCTCCAATTGTGTATTGTTACTACTCCATTGCTTACACATGAAGACTGAAGGTCTGAGTAGATTCCCTAGGCCCTCGCAAGAATGTTAAAGGTATGGATGAGGCTTGAGAGCCTGGAACTCCTTGGCGATGAGGGCTTCCAAAGAAGAGACTCAAGATCAAAGTTTAATTGGAATTCTGATCAATCAAGTAATCAAGCACCTACAAAGGTGAGCAGCATACACTGACTACTACGAATCTTAGGATATGTAAAGGAGTGGGAAATGGTATCTTTAAAAAGGTGGAGGAGTCGGAGCATGAATGGGTCTACTCCTTTGCAGGGAGGTGAATTGGATCGAGGTGGGAGGAACTATTGAGAAGCAGAGGAAGAAGGAGAGGTGTGCATGAAGATCATAGGATAACGGAGAAACTCAAGAGGTGATCAGATGTCAATGAAAATGCATAAGAAAGTGAAGGAAATAGGAGAAACATAGAAGAAAGTGAGATAAAGATTACCTGGAGAAGATGATGGACACGGAGAGGGACTCAAAGGGGTGAAGATAGGCAACTGAGAGGAGGCGGAAGCTCCTTCGTCGTCGCTCTACACAGGGGTTGGCCATGGAGCTCAAGCAACTCCGGTGAAGGACTACAGCAAGGTGGCGAACACCTTGGATCATGCAGGTTGTATAAGCTCGATCTTTGCTCAAAACCTCACACCTAGTCTGTCACAGGATGTGGGATGGGCTTGGAGATGTCTCACATGAGGGCGGATAGGGCTAAATCATGGTGAAGGAGAAGTATTTGAAGGAGAAGAGTAGTAATTCCCGGTGGTGGACCACTGATGTTCAACTGCCTCCCACGACCGATGGTTGGGGGAAATTTGAGGGCCAGGTGGCAATCATGGATAGTGGAAGTTAGGTCAACAACGAGGCAGTGGAACGAAGTGGAGAGATTGACCCTAGGAGTGGGGGAAATGGGAAGAAGATGGGCAGTTGCAAAGTTGGGCATGTGAACGAAGGGTGTACTAGAGATAAAAGATGGAGGGTAGCCGTTGGATCAGGGATCCAACGGTTGCGAGCGAGGCGGATGAAGGGCCCTGATTAGATCAATCAAGGCAATCGAGGGGTTGAAAAGGCTAGTGGGTGGCAGAAGAAGAAGGGGCCACATGGGTAGTCCATATGGTGCCACGTGGTCCAATAGAATAAAAGAAAAAATGAAAAGGCAAAGGAAATATGAAATAAATATCTACATGGCACAAATTAAGAAGTGTTCAACATGAAAGTTGTAGATCTTTTTGAGATCTACAACCTTCATGTAAACTTAAAATGAAAATAAATAATATGTACAATATACGATTGTTGTGAGTATTTTTAAGTAATTAAAAATACTATTTTAATTTAGATTTAAGGTTCAAAAGTTATTAATCATGCAAGACATGGACTTAGTTGTGATAAAAACTTAACAAAACATATTAAAAAGGTCCTGAAATGGATAGAATTTCAAATAACAAAAACCATTTGGGTATACAATGCAAATTAGCTTGTGTGGGGTTATAAAATGCAATTAGAAGAAGTTGATGGAGCTTATATGCAATTTTCCCAATTGACACATGCTTTGCATGCGTTAGATCTAATTGCAATTATTGAAACTTTGGGCTCAAGCACTATAATTTGCCTAGTCATGTGATATAACTCACGTAAGGACTAGGCTCGGGCAGGCAACTGCTTCAGGTGATGTGGCATGTTAAGGTGCGTCGGAATTGGGTCGGGTCGTCCAAATCTCCGGTTTAAATCTATACTTTGGGCCAGAGCTAATATCTATCATGATTGTTGGATCGGATCAAGAAGACATGATCTGATGGTAGCTGCTCGTTGATCTTCCTCCCTTTCCTCCGAGTACAGTAGAGGTCAAGCGGATCTCCAGTGGTGTATTGTTACTACTCCAGTGCTTACGCATGAAGACTGAAGATCCGAGTAGATTCCCTTGGCCCTCGCAAGAATGTTGAAGGTATGGGAGAGGCTTGAGAGCATGGAACTCCTTGGCGATGAGGGCTCGCCAAAGAAGAGACTCGAGATCGGAGTTTAAATGGAATTCCGATCAATCAAGTAATCAAGCACCTACAAAGATGAGTAGCATACACCTGACTACTATGAGTCGTAGGATATGTAAAGGGGTGGGAAATGGTATCTCTAATAAGGTGGAGGAGTCAGAGCATGAATGGGACTACTCCTTTGCAGGGAGGTGACTTGGATTGAGGTGGGAGGAACTATGGAGAAGCAGAGGAAGAAGGAGAGGGTGTGCGTGAAGATCATAGGATAACGGAGGAGCTCAAGAGGTAATCAGATGCCAATGAAACTGCATAAGCAAGTGAAGGAAATAGGAGAAACAGAAGAAAGTGGCATAAAGATTACCTGGAAAAGATGATGGACATAGAGAGGGACTCAAAGGAGTAAAGACATGCAACAGAGAGGAGGCGGAAGCTCCTCAGTCGTCGCTCTATACAGGGGTTGGCCATAGAGCTCAAGCAACTCCGGTGAAGGACTACAGCAAGGTGGCGAACACCTTGGATCATGTCGGTTGTACAAGCTCGATCTTTTCTCAAAACGTCACACCTAGTCTGTCACATGAGGTGGATGGGCTCAGAGATGCCGGACATGAGGGTGGATAGGGCTAAATCATGGCGAAGGGGAAGTATTTGAAGGAGAAGAGTAGTAATTCATGATGGTGGACCATCGATGTTCAACTGCCTCCCACGACCGACGGTAGGGAGAAAGTTGAGGGCCAGGTGGCAATCATGGATAGTAGAAGTTAGGTCAACAACAGGGAAGTGGAACGAAGTGGAGAGATTGACCGTAGGAGTGGGGAAATGGGAAGAAGATGGTCAGTCGTGAAGTTGGGCGTGTGAACAAAGGGTGTACTAAAGATAAAATATGGAGGGTAGCCGTTGGATCAGGGACCCAACGGTTGTGATCAAGGCGCAGGTGAAGGGCCCTGATTAGGTCAATCAAGGCCATCGAGTGCTTGAAAAGGCGAGTGGGTGGCAGAAGAAGAAGCGGGCCACATGGGTAGCCCATATGACGCCACGTGGTCCAATAGAATAAAAGAAAAAATGAAAAGGTAAAGGAAATACGAAATAAATATCCACATGGTACAAATTAAGAAGTGTTCAACATGAAAGTTGTAGATCTTTTTGAGATCTACAACTTTCACGTAAACTCAAAATGAAAATAAATAATATGTATAATATACGATAGTTGTAGGTATTTTTAAATAATTAAGATACTCTTTTAATTTCTTTTGTGATTTTTTGGCATTTTGATTTATAAATAAATAAAAACAAATATATACAATGTTAAACTAATTTTTATGGTATTTTGATGTTAAGAAAATAAAAGAAATACAAAGGGTGTTATTTATGTATACATAATTTGGGTTAATTAATTACAAAGGGTTAAATGTTAATATTGTTGAATTAATCAAGTATTTTATTGAATAATATAAGTAAGAGGGATAATAATCAAATAATGTGATGATAAATCATGGATTCATCACCCCTGTATACTTAAACCTTGCTCGTCCTCGAGCAAATAAAGAATGAATAAGTAAGATTAATTCATGACTGTGCATGTGAATTACAAGACTTGATCCGTTTAGGAACTCTCGATTTTTGCGGTACTAAAGCTCTGAGTTGGAAAAAAACCCTAGTTAAAAGGTATTAAACTTTCCTACTCATGAGACTGTCTTTGTAGTAAACATATATAATAAGGATGTGGCGTGAAGTGTGGACTGCATTTACAAGAGTAAAGTCGAAGCGTCACTCAAGGTTCCAATCTAAGAGACTATCCTAAGAACTCAATCCTCAACATTAGGAATAAATTATTTCTTGCATCCAATTCACACTCTCTTTAGTTGTTAGTCTTAAAAGTGAATATGGAAGGTCAATCGATGGAGGGCATAGGATGGCGTCTTTTCTTCTCTCACTCTCATTGGAACAAAGATCCTCTTGATTGCCTTATTAAACTCAAAACATTTTTTTGTTGCTGATCAGTGTGTCTGTCAAGAGATCGCCGAGTCGTCTGCACTTGTTTTCCTGGGAGTACACGGGGTGTGTATTTGCTGAGTATCTATCATGCTTTTATACACCCCGGCTTGTACTACTATACGATTTAGAGCATTTTTCGGTGCTAGCCCAAGTCATAAAAGCCCAAGATTGCGGTCCAAGTGGACACTTGGAAGGTTAGGAATGGTCGCCTTTGATGGAAGCTCTTTTGAATGTAGCTTTGTAGTATAAGAGATTTTATTTCATCAATACATTTTTCTAATTTGGCTAGCTCCACTGCTTTTACCAAGTTGGTGCACACTGATCAACAATTTATTATGTTTCATCACACCCTGACACTTAGGTATATATCAAGAGATAGTATGAGAACCATATTCTCATATTGTCTAAGGTTGCTGACTCTTAGGTTTCATGAAGCCTTCATCGATTTTATCTCATCTTCGAGTATCATAGAACTAGGTCCATACTCAAATCCCCCATTCCAGATCCTTAAGTGAAACCTCAACTCATCTTATCATAACTATAGTCATGCATGTGAAGTGTCGATCATATTCTTTAAGGTAGAGACTAAGTATGCAATATAGTGCATGCATTTTCAAACTAGGGAACTGTGAATAATTAAGTCATAAACCCTAATGACTAAGGTTGATTAACTCCGAATCTTAAGACCTCGTAAACCAAGTGTTCTTAAACTTCTCAAGTTTTGTGTGAATGTGTAAGTGGCTGGGACTAAACCAACTTATTAGTTTTTTTAACATTTTTATTATGTATATACAAAACTATTATTTATATACAAAATAATGTGTCAAAACAAAGTGTACCCTTTTTCAAAATAATTTGTAAAACATTTGTACAAACCATGTCAAATTTATAAATTTTCCAAATATTTTACAATTTAGTTTCAAAATATCTATACCCATAGCCCATAATAATATGTAAAATATGTGAAAGACGGGTTATGTATAAAGTAGATATGCAATTACATACATACAACCCCTATAATTATCTTGTGTTATGTCCTCATGGCACAAAGTGGAATGAAAGACATAGCTCGTACTAAGCATAAAGAGGAGTAAAGATATGAGGAGAGAAATCGGTAGACCCCCCCCCCCCCTTACACTTAGGCTTTAAATATCCTACGTGTAGGACAGAAGCACTAAGGACAAGGATAGAAAAGAATATAATAGAAGATGACAAGGATAGAAAAGAATATAATAGAAGATGACAAGGTCTTGCCCCCCCCCCCTATATTTAGACCAGAAATGGCCTAATTGTGAAATTTATATGTACAAAGGGAAGGGGACGAGGGAACAACTCAGGAGACTGACAAGAATGTACAGAACAGAGTAGGGGTTCCCCATATACTTAGGCTCTAAATAGTCTGAGTGTGCAACTGTAAGAGAGGGAACCTAAACTCTAAAGGAATGGGTAAATTAAGTGTGCGTAAGCAAGAAAGAATAAGTGAATATTCTCTGTTGTTTATATGTATGATGCATCTTCATGTACGGTGTTCTGAAGTATTTGCACTATACTTGCTCTGCATGAAGTTGATGACCTCAACTTGGACTATATGCTCTTTGGAATCAACGAAGTGCTTCAATAGTTGCCTATTGACCAAGAAGGAATGCACAGCATCTATGAGATCAACTATCTCAACACTTCTGTTGTTGTGTACTTCCTAAACTATGTAGGGACCCGTCCATTTAGATTTGAGCTTCCCATGGGAAATCTTTAACTTGGCGTTGAACAACCATATCTTTTGTTCCGGGACAAAGTTCTTGCACCAAATGTGCAGATCATACCATACTATTGTCACATGCCTGATTTCGGATTTCACAAGCTCATTCAAGTTCAAGTCACGACAAAGCTTCGCTAGGTGATAACTCCAGTTTACTTGCTTGATTGCCATTCTAACGTATGAATTAACTCTACGGGAAAATGGCATGGCTTGCCATAGATCATACGAAAAGGAGAAGTATGGGTAGAATCTTGTAGGTCATCCTATAAGCCCATAGAACTTGATCCAATAGTTGAGATCAGTTCTTTCTATTGGGACGAACCAACTTCTGAAGAATGCTCTTCACCTCCCTATTAGAAATATTTACCATGCCATTAGACTGTGGGTGGTAAGGACTAGTAACTCTATGCTCAAATTCATAGTCGGTATCCAATGATCGAACATCTCGGTTCACAAAGTGGCTATCCCCATCAGAAATCAAAACCTTTAGGACCCCGAACCTAGCAATGATAAGGTCCTTTGCAAACTTACAGATAGTATTCATGTCTGCAGCTTGGGTTGGAATAGCCTCCACCCACCTAGATAAGTAGTTAACCGCCGACAAGATGTACTCATATCCTTGGATGTTGGGAAAGGGACCTATAAAATCCATGCCCATGTGTCAAAAACATCACAGAAAATCATTGGTTGTATGGGCATCTCATCTCAGTATCCAATAGTCCCTCCCATCCTCTGACAGATCGGACATAACCGTACATAATCAATAGCATCTTTGAACAAGGTTAGCCAGTAAAATCCACATTGGAATATCTTGTGAGCGGTTCTCTTCCCCGAATGGTTTCCTCCAGCCTCAAGTGAATGACAATATGTGAGGACACTTCGGTATTCCTCATGAGGAATACACCTTCTACAAACACAATCTGACCCTCCAAAGAAAAGGAACAAATCCGCCCAATGTTATCTCCTCAATTCCAACTTCAGTCGGTCAATGCAACTCCTAGTCCAACCATGGGGAACCTGCTTGGAGACAAGATAGTTCACCATGTTGGCATACCATGGGAGTGAGTCAATAACGCAAATCGACCCGTATGAGAAAGTCTCACTAATCAGCTCAATATCAAGAGAATCCTTCTGCTCAATGTGGGAAAAGGTGATCAACCACAACATTCTTCACTCTAGGTTTTTCCTTAATCTCCAAATCAAACACTTGTAGTAACAAAATCCACGTAAGAAGACGCATCTCCGCATCCTTCTTTTCCATTAAGTATCAAACGGGTTGTGTGATCAGCAAAAATTATCACCTTAGAGTCCAAAACATATGACCTTAACTTCTCAAGGGCCCATATTACTGTGAGCATTTCCTTTTCAACCACAGTGTAATTTTTCTATGCAGAGTTCAAAACATTGCTCATGTAGTGGATCACATACGTAATCCCTTCTTGCCTCTGTCCTAACCAAGCTCCTATGGTAAAATCTGAAGCGTCGGTCATAATCTCGAAGGGAAGAGACCAGTCAGGAGCTTGAAGGATCAGCGAGTCACAAATCTTCTTTTTCAAGAGCTCAAAGGCCTCCAAGAACTAGTGATCTACAATAAACTCGGTGTCTCTTCCTAAGAACTCAGTCAGTGAGCAGACAATATTTGAGAAATCCTAAATGAATCTCCTATAGTTACAAACATGCCCTAAGAAAGACCTCACTGACATTATGTTGGTTGGTGGATCAAGTTTCTTGATCACATCCACTTTGGAAGGGTCAACCACCATTCCCTTTTTGGAGATGACATGCCCCAACACGATACCTTCCATCACCATAAAATGGCTTTTCTCCCAGGAGATTACCAGTCTACCAGATTCACCTCTCTACACATCTTGAGGATTTAGTCCAAGTGTACTAAACATGTATCAAAAGATTCGCCATGGACCAAGAAGTCATCCATAAAAACCATCAAAAAATCTCCCACCATCTCGACAAATACGATTATTATGCACCACTAAAATGTGCCCAAGGCATTAGAGAGCTTGAATGGCATGTGTCTGAATGTGTAAGTGTCGAATGGACATGTGAATGTGGTCTTTTCCTGGTTCTTGAGGGTGGTGGCTACAGTATTGTAGCCTGGGCCGCGCGCTGGGCCAGGCGGTGGCGAAGCGCGAGTGGATGATCAGAGGAGCGGCCGAGGGGCACGGCTGCGATATCGCCTGGAGGTCGCCGATGCGGGGCACGGGTCTGAAGGGTCTGCAGTGCGGGGTTGCGTCTTCGTGGCGGGGGCCGGTCGGGGAAGCGCAGGTACGAGCGGCTCCACGCGGCTGGAGGACTAGGCCGCGTGCGGGCTGCGGGTGTCGGATGCGGAGGGAAGCGCTCGGGCGGCGCTGCGCGCGGAGCTCCTCCTAAACAGAGGACGATCGCGCTGTAGCGGAGGCGGAGGGGCGGCCCTGGGCGCCTGGAGGGCGTGCTCTATTTTTCTTTTTTCTTTTTTTGTTTTATTATTTTTTTATTATTTATTGTAAATAGTGAATAAAAAGAAATATTTTTTTGTAAATCTGAAAAAATAGGAATTAAGAAAAAATAGGATAGAAAATTTTTTTATTTTTTTATTTTTATTTTTTTAATGACCCTGCAAAACCAACGTTAAAGAAAAATGAAACAAAATTTTTTTTATTTATTTACAAATTGGAAAAATGAACGAGGATTCGGTGGAAATGAGGGATTCGAATCCGATCTTTGTCCACCGTACGCGGCCGGAGTTGAGAGATCGTGGACGATAGAATAAAATGTGGAGAGATCGAAAAAATGAGATGAAAACTCGAGATCGATGGCAAATCAAAAACGTGACAGATTTTAAGATCTAGATAAACAAAAAAAATGACAACGAGATAAAAATGCGAGAAATAAACTACGATTAACCTAGATAAAAAGAAGAAGACAAATGTGGATCTCACCTTAGGAGCGGAAAAGGACCATGATCGCCTCGACAAGGCCGACTCGCTGTCACCGGATGGCTTGGAGACTAGGCAACTTTCTCGACGAAATCTTCACTCGGAGATCGGGCTCCTCTCTCTAAAGATTGATCAAGTTGAAATGAAGGAGAAGGAGCCATATAAATAGAAAAGATGGAATGAAATTTGAATTTTTGAATTTTTTGGATAAAGAGATAAGAGGGATGAAAATTGAAATGAATTTTTGAATTTTTTTGGTGGAAGAGATAAGAGAGATGAAATGAGAAATGAGATAAAATAAAAGAGATATAAAATTATTTACAAAATTAATTAATTTTTTTGAAATTTTCGCAAAATTAACTTTTTTTTTTGAAATTTGCGTCACTTTATTTATTTGAATTAAAAAATGTTATTTTTTATTTTTTTTATGGAGTTTAATATAAAATAGCAACTATATACATATACTATATACATATATGACATTATATACAAGGGTAAATGAGGAAATTAGCCTTTTTTGTTTTAAGGATTTTTTTCATTTTTATTTTAAATAACTAATCAGACTAATTTACAAATATACAAAATACAATATGCACAAAATACATGGGAAAATTGCACAAACCACCCCAGAAAATTGACTTTTCAACCGTAACTCCAAAATTTTATGAAAATACAGCCATTTTAAAGATAATTTAATTTCGAAACTAATGGAAGTGAGATTGATTCAATTTGAGCTCATATGGAGCCGGAATTGCTCTTTCAATTAGTGCTTAGTGGCTTTTTCCAAGTGTGGCTACTTTTATTCTGTACATGATTTAATTGTGCAATTATTTTTATTAATTAGGACACATTTTTATTTACAACTTTGGTTTTGAAAGTTGTTTTACTTGAGGTCAATTAAGGCACAAATACATTAGTGTTAGTTTTATACAAATATACACAAAATAAGTGAGAAGTATTTACAACAACACACACACATTTTTTCCGACTTTCTGCTTAAGGACCCTATCTCCCCCTACATTATTCCCAGTCGATCAGGTCAAGTCTTGACCTTCTCTCGGGGTTCGGGTCAGCCTGTATACAGTCTTCCTTTTTATTTTCTTTATTTTTCCTTTCTTTCTTTATTTATTTATTTTAGGTTAAAATTAGTAAGAGGTGTACAATATTTACACACTGATGCAAGTTAGTAAGAATATGGAGTTAGTGTTATATGCAGGTGTTTTATAAGGGATTTTAAGCTAAAATAAATGAATAAAGATGATGAATCGCAGATTCATAACCTGAGTACCCGTCAAGAAAATAAAAGAACGCTTTCCTACAAGTCTCTCCAAAATTTGATCAATGAATGGCAAGATAAAGTGGTCTTTCTTGGTCGTGGAATTCAGATGCCTGTTGTCGATACAGACATGCCACGATGTGGGTACTCATGTCGTGATTTCTATCCCCTCTTCATTGGTGACCATCTGAATTTCTGACTTCTTCGGGACAACATGAAGTGGGGTCACCTGCTTGAATACAGAAATAGGATATACAAACCCTGCTTTATAGCATTTATCAATTTCTTTCTTTACTACTTCTTCTAGATTAGGGTTTAGTGTCCTCTATAACTCGTAGGAAGTCTCTCATTACCTCAACAAAAATGCAATGTGAGCATAGAGTGGGGTTAATCCCCACGAGATCTGACACCGTCCAGCCTATCGCTTTGTAGTTCCTCTCTAAGACATCTAAGAGCATAGCCTCTTGTTCTAAGGTTAGGTCAGAACCAATGATGACAAAAAATCTCTCCTTGGGTCCCATAAGAAAGATGTACTTTAGTATAGGAGGGAGCAGCTTCAACTGTAGTAGTGTTGTATCATCTATTAAGTCTGGTTGAATTGCATCTGAATCTGGTCGCATGTTGCATGAAGATGGGTCTAATTATATGGTACTCACCATCGACTCTGTTGTGTAGGGAGTCGTATCGCCAAAGAGATGGGATAGTTTGGCTAAAGCAGCATTCAACTCATCACTATATCCCTTGAGTGTTCCAAAGGAGGTGGAATCGACAGATCCAAAGGGATCTCTGAGTTGTCAAGGGAATAGGGGATGCATATCTCAAGATATCAGGAAACACCTGACAAACTGCATCGTGTACTAAATCCTCTCCAGATGAGAGGGTCTCGCTCTGCCTTGCTAGGATCTGTCTCCAAATCCCAATTGTGTTGATCATCTTGCAATCTGCCTCTGAAGATGAGTATTCTGTGATGGTCTCGGAGTTAGATCGTTGCCAGTTCATATGCTTCATCTCTAAGTTCTCTTTTCCACCTGGAGAATGGAACTTCATCATTCTCATATGATAATCAAATGTTGCACGGGTGGGCCTAAGGAATGGTGGTCCAAGAATGATTTGATACTCTCTCCAATGATTAGGGTTCTCCATGTCAAGGACCATGAAGTCCATCTTGAAGTCTTGTCCCTCAATTAAGACACTTCTCCCATAGGTATCTTCATTGACTTGTTTGCGAATTGGAGTAAGGCTTGTGATTTTCGAAGTGGTCCTAACTCCAATTTCTCATAAAGCGCTAGGAAGAAGGTTGATTGAGGAACCGTTATCTAGGAAAATGCGTGCAAATGCAATGTCATCGATATGACTCTCCACATAGTGAGCACCCATGTCTCTCTCTTCTTCCTTAGTAATTGATGATTCTTCAGACAATAGGTGGTGGCTACTGTTAAGACATGAGTCTTCACATATGGGTTTGGTTTCTTCCTGTTAACCCTAGAGGCATGCATCGCACCTTAAGGTATTTCTAAAATGCGGGATTGTTAGCCACATGCTCTTCAAATGGCACCTTAGCCATGATGTTTTCCTTACAAAACCATGCCATTTCAGAGTCCTCCTTATGAATCTTTTTCATGGTGAACTTTCCTACCATAAGAACAAGGGGGAAGTGATTTAATCTAAGGAAACATATAATGAAGAATCTGAATCAAAAACATCATTCTTTGCATCAAGTGAAACAACTTATTTATACATAAATCTTTATGATACAACTAGGAGTTCAAATTTAAGTTTTCTGCTATAGGTTGGGGATAGCCACTGAAGGTATATCCTACACAACTGGAGGTGCAAGGTCCTTCGTAGACTCTAGGGTGTCTCCAAACCGCTGCTGCTATGCTTTTGTTCACCTCCTCCTCTCTGTCCCTTAAGTGGATATCCTTGTCATTTGCTGAAGAAGTTGCTTCAAGTGACGCCTCTCCTCCTCATCCTCTAAAGACTCCTCAGGTCGAGCTCCAGAGATGACCCTCTCCACATCCCTTCCCCGATCAGGTACGACCATGGTCCTTCCACTCATGAGTGACATATTGTTAACATCACCACACAAAAGAATCTCATGCTCATATCTAAAAGTGTTCGAATAGTATACCTGACCAAACTGCTACTACGATTGAGACCTATTCAGATTATTGGGATTAGTCTGAACTTAGGTGATAATGAAGGTAGATGGTGTTGACTGCTCGTCTTGCCATCAGGACAAGCCGTTGATGCCGCATGTCCTGAATCTCATTATGTAGGAACAAAGCTCATTAAGGATCTAGCGATGAAAGTTCGTGGGTCCGAATGAAGAGGGATGCTGCTGTGAAGAATATCATGAGGATGGACCCTGATGACCATGATGCTATTTTTGCTAGTGGTGGTACTGGTGGTGGTGCTAGGGGTGATATAGGTAGTTGAAGCACTGTTGGCCCACCTGTTATTGGCCCTGACGACCGTATTGCTGGTGCGATTGCCTTTGTTGTTGTGGTTGGTAAGGTCCATGCTAGATTGTGCAGAATGAGGTGTGGAGATGAATGCGATGTTGTAGAAGGTCAGGGAATGCTAGTATGTTTGTCGATCCTCTATACTTCTCTTCCTGGTAGGGTCGGGGGTACCATACACCGTTCACATGGGGAGGTTCCTCCGTCACTGTCTCCGTTGATGGTGGTTGTTGCTGTAAGAATGGTTGTAGGACTAGTCCTCAACCCACGGCTGAAGTGGCTCTGACATCGATTGTTCCTGTACATGGTGTACCCAGAAAACGGGAGTAGCAGATGCAGTCGTGGAAGGTATCTTAATCTTGCATACCTTTTCTAACAACTCCTCCATCTAATTCAGAAGCTTGGAAAGACTAATGTCAAGCTCGTTCATCCTCTTGTCAATCCGCTCAACAACTGTCAACTTGTCAGCTATGATCCCCATGTTAGGTATCAAGTCCTCTACAAGATGAACCATAGTCTTATTCCCATCTGCTCGAATACCTTCCAGACGGTATCTGCTCCTCATGATGTGTAGTTGCCTCCACAGGCATCATTCAATAAACCCTACACCTAATGGTTGAGACCGATGTGAAGGGATTGGATTAAGATGTTGTCATCCATGCCATGACACAGATACTTCTGCAGTATGTACTTGAACCTTTCGTAGGTATCATAGAATGGTCCATTAAGTAGTTGGTAAAAACTCATGATGTGTGCCCTCAGCTAATTAGTTCTACACAATAGGTAGAACTTCTTGAAGAAAAGGTCCTTAAACTGGTCATAGGTGGTCACCACTACACATAGGTTCTTGAGCCAGTAATCTACCTTACCACCCAAGGCAAATGGAAGAAATATAATCCCTTCTAACCATAAGATGCCTGTGGTTAGCATATACGAATTCAAAGTCCCTTAGGAATGCATAAGGTTCCTCATTGGCATTCTCACTGAAGAGTGGCGGCAAATTCGCAAATTGCAGCTTCAACTCAAATTCAATCTTTGGCTATACATGACTAGGGTAATTTTGCACTCTAAATTGTCTTGATTTGCAGGTTGCATCCATGGGTGCATCAACCCCTACATTCAACTATCCAATCTGAGCTTATGCTGCTTAGATACGATAAGCAAATCTAGTGCCATATGCATGGGGTACTCATGTTATTCCTTATCATCATTGTGTTTCTTGGGAGGCATCTTGAATGAATCTTCTTGAAAACCTTCATCAGCAAATGGGTTCTAACTAGAAGAGGTTGTTGAACTTAAATCAACCTCACCGAGGTAAAGGTATTCCTCGGTGAGTAGGGAAGAGAGGAAGGGGTTGGTCGGTGTGTGACCATCCCCAAAGTGAGTGAACCTAAACTCAAGAGGGTCATGAGTCCAGGAAGGTCCAGGAAGTGAAGGGACCTCGGAAGACATACTCTTTGGAGGGTTCAATGATAAGTTCAGAAAATACAAACAAAAATCCCCCAAAGTAGTCATCTTCGATGTCAAAAGGAACGTATAAAAACATGAGTAGTAAGGAGAATCTATGCACTTTAGAGCACTTAAATGTGTGGAGAGGACTCATGCAATTCAAGCACAATGCAAACCCTTTGAACTCACCAAATTCACACATGAAGGTCGTAAAGGTTCGACCAAATTATCTTATCAATTTTGGTTGGTGGTAGTATAATATTTAGTCCATTACACACATGGCATCGCCTTACATCTAGAAATGCTCCTATATGCTCCCAATCAATGAGGTGATATGTTTGGGTTGTCGGGTTCAATATCACACTCCAAAGGAGACACATATGCTTACACAACCGAAACGTACAATAAGGTCAAAGGCAAGCCATTACAACTCCTAAGCCAGCAAGAGTAAGACCTGGAGACTTAAGGAAAGTCCAGGGATTCGAGCTCTAACCTTAATGTGTGCATCCTCACCCACCATGTATGGGGTTAAGTATCTGCGTAGGGCTTTATGCACCTGTAAAATAAGTGTTCATTTTATTCCAAGTTGCTTTAATCAACTTTCTCAATTCAGTCACAATTTTAGAGTTAGGGTTATCACTTGATATTAGTGTGAGCACAAAATATATATGCCACTCAAGTCGAGAACCACTCTTGACACAACCACAATAATAATAAAGAATAATAGAGTCCAATCTCTCTTATAACCACGCTCTCAAACAAGAACCGTTGTAAAAGTTTGATTACTTAAATTATTACAATCATAATTACAAAAATAATTACACTAATGAAATGAAATTAACTATTTATCTAGGTAGCTAAATTTCTCTCTAAGTGGTTGAGTTGACCCCTTCAGCTCGAGCACCGAGCTCGAGCCTCTGTGTCACTCCTCGTCGAGTTACTTCGTGGGCCCCCTGGTCAAAAAAACATATGGTCATATAGTCTCAAGAGACATATAGCTATCCAAATATATAATTAATCAAAACAAGATAAGGACAAAAATAACACAAAACAAGCTTAACTTAAATAGCTCAAATTTCACTTAATCACCTAAATTGAGCCTAATTAAATAGTCTAATCAAGTTGTGTCCCTGACAACGGTGCCATATAATGATCCCCTAATCAGCTAAGATAAGATCAACTCGTTGCAATACTGCCAATTATGGGTCCATCAAAGACCGAGCGAGAATCCCCGAGAGGAGTGGCTCAATCTAAATTCTCCTAGATACGTCCATGATCGAACATAGGGATACTACTGATTAAATTATCCAATTGGATCCTATGATGAGCGATAGGCTACTCTAAAGAGCTACCTAGGTCAAGTTATGCATAAATGCACAATATGGATGCATGAACTTTTATTGCTTTTCCTATGTAGTTTATTTTAATGCTACAAAATGATGACAAATGCAACTATCTCACAAAACACACATACATGCAAACACTCATAAGTAATCTCCTGATTTGGTGATCTACGAGCGATTCTTATTGATTGTCCAATGGGTCGAAATATATCATCAATGATTTAGCAATTATTGGCCAAAGTTATCGTGTGTCATTAATTTCACTCGCTTTTCATTTCAATCCATCTATTCACCCTAATCACACTTAATTAGGAAATAATCATAAATAATGTCTAGCATAAAGGTCATGATCATGCCACTAAATAACAAACTAAATCAGGGGGTCAATTGATGCATTATGTCAGTAAATCATGCACTTATGAGGTAATTAATCAAGTTTAAAAAAACCTCTAGACTTCTCTGATTTCATTTCAATGAGCACAAGTCACATCAGGAATTTAAACAATCACGTTAAAAAGCATGAGATAAGCATTCCAACAAGACCATTTTTACTAAATTTGGATTTAAGGTTCACAAATTATTAATCAAGCAAGACATGGACTTGATTATGATAAAAACTTAACAAAACATATTAAAAAGGGCCTGAAATGGATAAAAATGCAAATAACAAAGATTGTTTGGGTATACAATGCAAATTAGTCTATGCAGAGTTATGAATGCAATTACAAGAAGTTGACGGGGCTTATATGCAATTTCTCCGGGCAGCATGTGCTTTGCACTCATTAGACCTAACTGCAATTATTGAAACTTTGGGCCCAAGCATTGTAATTTGCCCAGTCATGCGATATAACTCACGTAGGGACTAGGTCGGGAGGGCATCTGCTTTGGGCGATATGGCATGCTGAGGTGCTTCGGAGCTGGGTCGGTCACCCGAACCTTCGGTTTGAATCGATGCTTCAGTCTAGAGCTGAGATATGATCCTAACCATTGGATCAGATCAAGAAGACTTGATCCGACAATAACAGCTCGTCGATGTTCCTCCCTATCCTCCAAGTACGACAGAGGTTAGGCAGAGCTCCGATGGCATATTGTTGTTTCTCTAGTGCTCACGCGCAAAGACAGAAGGTGCGAGTAGTTTCCCTAGGACCTCACGAGGATGTTGAAGGTATGGCTGAGGGCTGAGATGCCTGGAACTCCTTGGAGGTGAGGGCTTGTCGGAGAAGAGGCTCGAGATCGGAGCTCGGTTGGAATTCCGATCAATCGCGTAATCAAGCACCTGTAAAGATAAGCAACATACACCCGACTACTACGAATCATAGGAGATTTAAGGGAAAATGGTAGCTCTACTAAGGTGGAGAAGTTGGATCCTGAATGTGTGTACTACCTTGCAGGGAGGCGATTTGGATTGAGGTGGGAGGAACTGTGGAGAAGAGGAGGAAGAAGGAGAGTGTATATGTGAAGATCGTAGGGTAATGGTGAAACACAGGATGTGGTCAGATGCTAATGAAAATGTGTAAGCAAGCGATGGAAAATAGGATAAATTAAGAAGAAGTGAGATGAATATTACCTGGAGAAATGATGGACACTGACAGGGACTTAGAGGGGCAGAGACAAGCCACTGAAAGGAGGCGGAAGCTCCTCGATCGTCGCTATACATGGGGGTTGGTCGTGGAGCTCAAGTAGCACCAGTGAAGGACTGCAATAAGGTGGAAAACACCTTAGAACATGTCATTGATACAAGCCTGATCTTTGCTCAAAACCTCACACCTAATCTATCATAGGAGGTGGGGTTGGGCTTAGAGATGTCGCACGTGAGGACGGATAGGGCCAAATCATGTCGGAGGGGAAGTATTGAAGGAGAAGAGTAGCGGTTCCTGGTAGTAGAACACTAATGTTCAACTTCCTCCCATGACCGATAGTTGGGGGAAAGTTGAGGGCCAGGAGGCATGTGTGGATGGTGGAAGTTAGATCAACAACTGGGCAATGGAACGGAGTGGAGAGATTGCCTGTGGGAGTGTGGGGAATGTGAAGAAGATGGGTAATTGGGAAGTTGGGCGTGTGGACGAAGAGTAGACTGGAGGTTGGAGATGGAGGGTAGCTGTTGGATCCAAGGATCCAATGGTTGTGAGAAGGGTGCGGGTGAAGTGGCCCTGATTAGATCAATCAGGGCCATCAAGCAGCTGAAAAGGCAGACGGGCGGTAGAAGAAGAAGCGAGCCACATGGGCAGCCTAGGTGGTGCCACGTGGTCTAATAGAATAAAAGAAACAAATGAAAAAGCAAAGAAAATACGAAATAAATAACTACAAGCCTCAAATTAAAAAGTGTTCAACATGAAAGTTGTAGATCTAATTGAGATCTACATGTAGAACTCAAAATGAAAATAAATAATATGTACAAGATATAGTTGTTGTAAGTATTTGTAAGTAATTAAAAGTTCTCTTTTAATTTCTTTTGTGATTTTTTGGGTATTGTGATTTATAAACAAATGCAAAACAAATATATGCAATGTTAAACTAATTTTTATGGTATTTTTTACATTAAGGAAATAAAAAATAAAGAAATACAAAGGATGTTATTTATGTATACATAATTAGGATTAATTAATTAATTACAAAAGGCTAAATGTTAATTTGAATTAATTAGGTATTTTATTGAATAATCTAATTAAGGGGGATAATAATCAAATATGATGATAAATCATGGGTTTATCACCTTCCATTCTATCGGACTTGGAGGTAAAAACTTAAAATGACAAATAAATATTTTAAGGTTGTTATTGCGAATTTATGCTTTTATTGTAGGCTGCATTTTCTCATGATCGAGATTCTATCGTTGATGGATAGATACATAGTCACGCTACGGAGATGTTGTGTCATCATAAAGGATACATTAAGTCAAAGGTAACATATTTACTTACATCATATCAGTGATTGAGTGACATTTTTTGTGATAATATATTCCTATCTACAGTATTATAACCCTCAGATTCCTTACGAGCAATTACTTGAGAATGTTCCACCATGTGTGACTCTAGAGAAATGGAGGGAGTTCATTAACTTTTAGTCTAGGGAGGAGTTTGCAGTATTAATGTATTGTGTCTTTATTTATTACTTAATTTTACTAATTTAGAATGATAATATGTAATATCGATAAAAAAATATTGTGAACCGTACGATGGATTTCAAGTCGACCCATAAGATGGTGAGGAAGAGTACTAATCAATTCAAGCATGATTTTGTAAGTTTGTTTCATTTGTTATAGATAAATAATACAATAAAACTCCAATATATAATTTCTAATTTATTTTAGTTAAGGCCACCTAGATAAAGGTTTTTGCGGGGTCAAAGAGTCGAGACTTCAGGGGAGAAGTGCAATGGGTCGATGGTGCCTGCAATCCAATTCATGTAAGCTAATTACGACATACAATAATTATCCCTAAGATTTTTCCTTTATTTATTTATTAACTAAATATGCATAAGGAAATGATCAAACTCACTATGACCAGTTCCCTAGATAGCATGGGGATGATCATCTTACAGCTATGTGCTGACGAGGCGTTCGTCCAAGCCACAAGTCTAGAAAATTCTGGAAGTATACGCTGCAGCAGATGGGGAGTGATTATCTGTATGTGGTATGAATCAGTGCTAGTAGGTCTCGCTCATCGTCCTAAATAAGCAAATGAGAGAAAGAAATGGAAAGAGAACTACTTGAAGTGAAAGAAAAGATGTCAGCACAGGATGAAGAAATGGACAAGATGCGATCTGATATGGCCAACGTCGGCCTATATTAATCGGCTGCTAATGAACCATCAATTCACCATCTTTATCTATTTTGGCTTAAAATCCCTTACAAAAGACATGTAAATAACATTAACTTTCACTTCTTAATAATTCATAATCATCTATTGATAGTGTATTGTTATCATTATTTTAACATAAAATAAATAGATAAATGAAAAAAGAAAGAAAAGAAGGGTATATATATGTAATAAATACATACTGATTATGACCCTGAGAGTAGGATAAGACTTGACCTAATCCATAAGGAATAAAGTAGGGGGGATAGAGTCATTAATGTATAAAAATCCGATAAAACCAATTTACATTGCATATGTTCATCACTATTCTTTATGTATATATCTTGTACTATTTTATTTGTCATCAATTCAACCTCAAATAAAAATATTTTCTTTTTAAATTTGTATATAAAAATTAGTTTTAAATAATAAAAAATAATTTCAAAAAGAAGCCATGTATAGAATAAAAGGGACACCAATATGAAAAAAAGTCGTAAAGCTAGAATTGAAATATCAATATCTACTCCATATGAACTCAAAATGAATCAAACTCA
Organism: Ottelia alismoides; assembly: GCA_037367405.1. Taxonomy (NCBI): domain Eukaryota; kingdom Viridiplantae; phylum Streptophyta; class Magnoliopsida; order Alismatales; family Hydrocharitaceae; genus Ottelia; species Ottelia alismoides. The sequence goes on from JAZKJV010006829.1 coordinate 178,909, forward strand.
CTTTCATTGTGTTTAAAATAAAATAAGCTTTAAAATAAAATGGTTTCATAAAATTTGAAGTTAAGATGTGAAAGTCGGCTTTTTGGAGTGCCATTATATCTATATGTATATAGTGTATTTATTTATCTATTTATTTATTTATTTGCACATATTGTATTTTATTATTATTTACATATTTTATATTATTTATATAAAATACAAATAAAAATAACAAAATTAAACAGAATTAAAAATAAAATAATTGTATTTATTACATAGGCATAATATACCTATATTGTATATAGTTGTATTTATTTATCCCATTAAATAATATCATAAAATAAAGATAAAAATATATTTAAAGTACTCTAATTATTCTGTAAATAAATAAAATATAAATAATGTATATATTTGTACAAATAAATAATTAAAATTGTGTGTATTGGGTATATAGGGATTTTATACAATAAATAAGTGAATTTTAATTATTTAACCAAATAAATTAACTTGTTTAAAATATTAAAATCATTAAAAAATAATTTATTAGATTATAAACATGTTTATGTTGAAAACTTTTTAAATTTAAAATCAATCTTTATTATGTTCTATTTATTTCTATGTATTTTATTTCGTTTTGTCATTTAGTGTTTGGCCCTAATTGGGTTGCAATCTGATTGGTTGGGCTCGGGTCCGTTGACCCCGGTCAACTCAGTCCCTTCTTCCCAATAACTCGATTCCAACCTAACCCACCTTCTTCTCTGATTTATTGTACCCGATTCATTCCTTCTTCAGACCTGAATTCTTCGCCTAGTGATCCATCGAATAACATAGATCCACGCCCAAATAACTCTTCACCTGATTCACCTCAATTTGTGAGCTTAATTTCCTTTTCAATTTCTTCCTCTTTAGCCTTATAAATAAAGCTCCAGGTGCTTTCTTCACGCCTGATCTGTTTTCCTCTGTTTTCCTCCCCGAGATTGGCTTTTGGTGTTAGAGGCTAATGACAAAAGCCTCTGCCCACGATCAGGAGAGCGAGAATCAGAGGTTGAGTGCAATCCACATCACCATCGAAGCTTGATTCTGAAGAGTCAACGCTTCCAAGTCTAGACCCTTGTAGACGCCACAATCGCCCCATTTCTATCGCACTTCATTTGTATATAATTGTAGTTTAATTTTCTTTTGCAATGCATTTGATTTCATCAAGTTTCAATTGATTTCTATTCAGATCAGTAGGATTTAATTTCTCCATTCGATCTGCTCGATCGGAGATCCATCTCATCGATTTTCAACCAGAATTCGATCCTTCACCTCATCCGCGATATCGTCCATTTCTTCTCACCTACAAACCACAATCTAATCCTCTCAGATCTGTAGATCTGAGAACTCGATTTCTCTATTCCATCCACCTAAACCCAGTATATTCCCTGATCCATTTTCGGTGTTTTTGAATAACAATTACGCGAGGACTTCGTCTTTGAGCATTGGAATAATTTACATGTGTCAGAGGATTGATATGGAGATTTGATTGATACCTGGAGATCCACCTTCACATGGACAGGAGCCTCATTTCCGTCTCCGATCAGCAAAACATGGATCTGATTTTCATCTTAGGGTAACGTGGAATTAGATTTGGAACCTACTGGTAATATTGCAGCAGTGATTGAAGCCAGATCGAAGGAGATCAAGAAGTTCGAAGCTCATTAGATGAGACCTTCTTCAGCATTCTTCCATCAGCCTTCTCTGATGTCCGACCAAGAATCGAAGTCCCATATCGCATCCAAGTCGTTTATTCATACCCAAAAGTTCGTTGTCAGATTAGATCCAACAGGCGATCTCATCTGCACTCTTAGCACGTACATTGCACGGTTCATTGGTGAATTTGCACTTTCCACCCTATTATTATTATTCGTAAATAAATCCAATTATGATATGTGTCGTGTTGTTATTGATGGATAATGTCTAGTTTAGCCATCTTGTTTATCCAATTTGCATTTCAGTCATGAAATTTTGCACTCATGTGGTCTAACACGTGCACTTTGGTGATTTTGCAATGAATACATTGTGTTTCTATTGGTAATAATTGATCCAATATTTTAATTAATTGTATTTTAGTCCCTGAAATTACAGATCTCGTGTATCATCATGTGAATTTTTGGTTAAATTGCAAATTTCATCATGTTCTTTATTTCTTTATTAGTAAAAATTATGTTATCTTTTGTAAATTGAATTTAGGTCCAATTTTTGTTAAATTTTTATTCTTTGTTAATTGTGTGAATTAATTTGTTAAGTAACTCTAACAATTCCTAAAAATTAGAGTGAGCTCCTGATTAAGTGTTCTAATACATATAAATTTGTTTTACAGAATATCTTTTGAATGTTATTTTAAAAATACATACAAATTTATATATTTTTGAGTATTTTTTGTATATTTTAAAAATACAAAAAGGTCAATTTTCGCTTATATATATATATAGTATTCATAAATTGATATTCAAAAAATAATTATATAAAAATTTGCAAAATTAAATATCAATTAGAAATTAAGAAATAGAAAATATAAAAATATAAAGCATTTAAAAATACATAAAAATATAAAATCATTAAAAAGTATAAAAAGTATAAAAAGAAAATAAAAATCTTTCTTAATTAGTAATAATTAATTCCATTATTGCATTGTAGCCTCCCTGAATTAGATCTTGGAAGCTATATCAGGTTAATTTGTAGCATTTGTTCTTCATTAGAATAATAATACTTTTATTCTAATTGGTTTTGGGTTGCAATGACACATTGATGTTATTTCCACTTCTTAATTTATTTTCTTAAAATGTGAAAAACCAAGTTCAACAAAATGACGTCGTTATTAGGGAGACATGATAAGGGTAGATAGTTTTTTATTTGTTTTTTGTGCTTAAGCTCCTGGTTTTAGGTTTCTATTTCCGGTTGAGCCTGGAAATAATTAGATCCAAACCCTAATAGACTTTCTTTTCCTATAGTTCATTTGGATTGGACTTAGACAAATAAATCAGTTCTTCCCGTTAATAGAAGTTCTTGATAGGACGGTTCCCATTTTTGCATTCATATAGAATAGATTTACTTTATATGTGTGGATTGTTTTGCATGTAGACTACTAGAGCAAGGTATGCATCCTTACTCCTGCATGCTTCATTTACGCACGTCAGCTTTTCCAACTTCCTCCCTTGATTTCTTGGACTTAGGAAGGAATTGGAAAAACCATTAGGAGATTTTTATTGAAAAATATCCGAAAAAAGTGATAACCAACTAAAATTGGGAATGTTAATTAAACTTGACCCTTAAAATTAAGCGTAAGATTCATTTTGTATTAGGGAGAGTAACCTCCTCATTTATCACAAGTACTTAACTTCGGAAAGAGAATGTGAGGATGTAGGCTTAAGGACTAGAGCAAAAAATCCTTGGACATGTGCCCTAAGCACTTGTGTATTACTCTTTGATACACAGTCAAGCTGCAAGCACTTGCCTCCAACCATAGAGAGTCATTTTGGTGTGCTCCGCTTCACATTTACCTTTGAGCCTGATATAAGACGGCGGCTCGGGTAGATAGTTCCACTATACATTGGGCGATAGGGCGACACCACTTGTGATTTTGAATTAAGTAACTGTGTGAATCACTAAACTCTAAAAATAAAAAGATAAATAATAGAACTTTCAGGTCATCATTGTGTCGAGTTGGTGACTTTGAGGGTTTGATTTGGTTTTTTTGCTAGAATAAACATCCTTTTGCACGCTTTGTGTATTTCTTCATTTTCTTCTTTGCTTTGACCTTCGTGTTCTCGCATATTCCTTTTGTATCAAAGATGTCGAATCGAAGTATTTTTTTGTTCGGACTTCGCGAATTTATCTCTTTACTCTATAGTTTGATCGTCTTCACTTCGGGATGACTCTCTTCCCAAATTTTCTTCTTTTTCTTTCACACCATATCTTTCACCAATAAATCCTTTGTTCGAGATGGATTTTCCCAACTCGAGCTTTATTTTGAGTCTCTTCATTTTTTATGAATGATCGAGTGTCTTTCACTCTTACAGAGACCGACTCAGATTCTAATAATTTGATGAAATCGAAGGGCAAGGGACCTCTGATAAGACTAAGATCAACAATACCATGGTAGCTACGATTCTATCTATGCAGGCTCAGCTTATAGAGTAAGCCAACATGTAGAAGGACTGAGAGATATGATCTTAGAGATGAGGAATGGTAGAGAGAGGATAGAGGAGGATCAACAGAGAGGAGGCAGGAATCGGGGAGAACCCAAGCAAAATAGAGTAGATCATGAGCAGAACCGTGTAAAGGATAAGCTTACTCTTAGAGATTCCTATAACTCAGGAGCGGTATAGATAATCAATTGGATTCAGATTCTTGCAGTTCAAGGGTATTTCAAGCTGAAGCCTCAGCTACTTCCACTTCTCCCCATTTTCCATGGACATACCAGTGAGGAACTTTATATACACCTCCAGGAGTTCAACCGCATATGCAACACGATGAACTACCCTAGCATTCCATTAGAGCTAGTGAAGATGACATCTTTCCTCTTCAGCCTTATGGATAAGGCGCTTTGTTGGATTAACCATTTAGGAAGGGTGGTGACGTCTTGGGAAGAGCTGAGATTAGCTTTCCTGAACAAGTATTATCCCCTAGGATGATTGAATCAGATGTGGTTGTCGATAGCCATCTTCTCCCAGATGTCCCATGAGCCTATTCATGAGGCATGGGAATGATTCAAAGACTTGACAAAGAAGTGCCCCCATCATGGTATACCAAAGATGAGCCTAGTGCAGAATTACTTTGGGGTTTGAGCTTAGAGAACCAGAGGTTAGTAGATGCTGCTTGTGGGGGTTCACATTTCAACAAGGATGAGGATATTCTATGGCACATCTTTTAGGAGATGGCAGAGAGTTCGACAACTTTATCATCTTCTCACGTATTTCAGAAGCATCCTTCTTCTATTTCCCACAAGACCGTCAACATGACAACATCTCGTGATGTGGATAGAGTTGATAGTTCAGACGAGCATTATTGGAAATCACATATCCAAAGTTGAATTATTAAAAAACGATCACAAGAACTTAAGAAATTAAATGTGATCGAGTAGAGGACAAAGCAACCAAATAAACTGGATGAGATTACCAAGCATTTGGAGTTGCTAGTTAGCACTATCCATTCATGTCAAAGTTCGAGTGATGCAGCTGAGACTTTTGTACCCAAGCATACTTCTACTTCTACTTTAGCCCAGAAGAGTTCTCGAGCACCTCCTACCATTCAACACGTGTACTACATGCAAACTCCAGATTAGGTACCACAACAGCAGACTCATGCATACATGGGTCGTACTATCTAGATATTCAATTCTATTCAAATCCACAGTTTCCAACTCCATCTCAAATACATGAGGTGAATGGTATTTGGAGAAGTCAGGAGCGCAGCTAGATCCCCCTGCAAGGGCCACCTCAATTGGGTTCTCAGGCTACCCCTAGGCATGTTCACCGGTTCGATGGAGGTCGACCATATTAGCACCTGCCTCAGTTTCAATCTCCACCACATTTTCAGACTTGGAGACCTTTTTACCAGCGGACGTAGCATGCCCATTCATATCGGTTGTATCATCAGTATCAGTATTCATCTTATTTTGGGTACCGGCAGCAATAGCCTCAGACACACTTCCTACCTCAGCGACCCCCAATTGATGAGCAACCAGAGGCACCTTCGGTGAACCTAGCACTTTATTACCTGGATCAGTTGCTGAAGGATATGAATGGCATCAATCAAAGGCTTGATGACCTGACAGCGACAAAGACGATTATCCCAGCTCATGTAGAAGCCAATTCCAATAATATCTGCTATAATAAGGAGCATGTAGCACGTCATGATCCATCCACTCCAAAGACAGGTATGACTTATGATTTTTCATATTTATCTAATGTCATTACTCTTAGTAGCAGTAGGAGATTGCAGCAACCAATACTAGTGGGATTGGGGAATAAAGCCATTGATCGAGCTTCAGCTTTACCTTCTTCATCTAGTGAGCCTAGTTCGAGTGTTGCAGCTGATGGAAGAGAATCTACATCAAAATACCAAAAAATGAAGAAAACCAAAAAGTTCAAAAACACAATAATGGGAGATGTAGAGTCGAGTCAGCAGTTGAGGAGAGAACAACTGTTGCAGGTCCATTTTCTTCAACAGCAAACAGAGCATCCCAAGACAGTTCTTTTTATTTTCCTATTATTGATGACAATGTACAGTCTGAGTCTGGTTGTCCATTTGTACATGTTGATTCTAATATGTAAAAATGTTGATTCGGATTTTGTTCCTTTTCTTGATGCAATGAATAAAAGCAAGAGTATTAGAAAATAAAAATAACATTATCTAATCTTGGAGTGGTAGAGATTTTACAAAACATATTCCTTAAGATGCCACTCTTGAAGGCCATGGAGTACATGTCTGTTGTGAAAAGAGGAATGAAAGAAGCATGTACCTCGAAGCATCAACCCAAGCAGAACAAACACAAGAGAACTGAGAAACGCATATTGATAATGGCCATTGTTGATGCCATCAATAACCTCCCACTTGAAAAGAAAGACAAGGGAGCACATATTATTCAATGTGAGATCTTTGAATAAGAATTTTATAATACTCTTCTTGATAGCAAATCCCCTATCAATATTATGCCAACCTCGCTACTCAAAGAGTTTAGGTTGGGGCTGCTCGGATCAACCAGGATGATTTTTCAGTTTGTTGATCGATCGATCAAGTGACAGAGTGACATTTTAGAGGATGTTATCGTAATAGTACAAGGAATGCAATTCCCAGTGGACTTTATTGTCCTGGAAATGGACACCTCTGCTCTGTTACTCCATACCACAATCATACTAGGATGGTTGTTCTTTCAAATAGCTGAAACAATAGTAGATTATGATACTGAAAATATAACCTTTCGCTCCCACATTGATAAGGTTGTAATATAGATGATCCTGGATCAGAAGCTAGCATATTCCATGTCAGATGAGAGAGAGAGTCAGTTACAAATGAGATGGAGAACCGTGATTTTTAACTGAGATCAAAGACACCGTACTTTCTTGTATGACATTGATATCCAGAAATTCCTTTCCCAAAAGGAATGCTTGGAAATCACAGTCTATATTTTCTCCTTTGTTGATGATGAATCATATGATGATGAGTTGACTGAGTTATTTGATGATCCATCCCAAGCTGAACAGAAAGAATTCATTGTAGATATTTTTGATACATTATACTCAGAGCCATTTTGTAGCTATGGATAAATATCACAGTTGATAGATCATTCACCTACCACTAATGTAGTTACTGAGGTCATTACATATTAGATTCAGACCCCACCATTCAGACCCCACCATAACATAAAGTATTACCTTCAACACTGAAGTATTCCTTCCTTTGCGGGTGAGCTACAAAGATTTCTGGTCATCATCAGTTCACAATTGACCGATGATCAAGAATCTCACTTGCTAGAGGTTCTATAGAGAAACCGTAATGTCATAGGCTGGATGATTTCGGATCTCCGTGGGATTAATCAGCATTGTGCTCGCATCTTATCTATTTAGAGGATGACGGCAAGCCATCCCGTTAGTTTCAGTGTTATCTGAATCCTAGTTTCCAGGAAGCTGACATGAAAGAGATCAGGAAGTGTTGTGAAGCTGGCTTTATTTATCCCATATATGATTCTAAATGGGTCAGCCTATTACATAAGGTCCCGAAGAAATCTGGGATTAGAATGACAAATGTGAGGAGATTCTGACCCGAGTACCCACTTCATGGAGTGTCTGTGTAGATTACAGGTGCCTGAACTCATTGACCAGGAAAGATCACTTTCTGCTACCCTTTATTAACCAGATCATTGAAAGACTAGAAAGTAAGGAGTTCTTTTGTTTCTTGTATGGGTCCGGGGTAATCAGGTTGCAGTTGCTCCGGAGGATCAAGAAAAAAACTACTTTTACTTATCTGTTTGGCACCTACATGTTTAAACAGATGTCCTTTGGATTGTGTAATGCTCCTGCTACATTTCAGAGGTGTATTTGGGTCGTTTTTGCTGACATGGTAGGTAGTTTTCTTGAGGTCTTCATGGACGATTTCTCGATCTACGGGGATAGTTGTGATTCATGTCTAGCTTATTTGGATTGAGTACTTTATCGTTATTACGAGGTGAATTTGGTGCTCTCGTTGAAGAAGAGTCACTTTGTGGTGACTAATGAGATTGTGTTGGGCCACATCATCTCCAAACATGGAATGGAGGTCGACTCGGACAAGGTGGATGTGATTGCCAAGTTAGAGCCACTGACAACATTGAAATAGTTAAGGTCTTTTCTGAGGCATGTGAAATTTTATAGACGATTCATTAAGAACTTGAGCAAGACCGTCCGACCTTTAACTGAGATTCTGTGCATTGAGACAGGGTTTATTATGGATGATAAGGTTCTCCAAGCATTCTATTAGATGAAAGATTTGGTTACACGAGCTCCTGTCCTACAGCCACCAGATTGGTCTCTTCATTTTGAGATTATGACAAATACCTCAGATTATGCTATTGGAGCTATATTATGGCATAAAAGGGATGGGGTACTGTTTGCCATTCATTATGCTAGCAAGACACTTGTTGAAGCCCAAAAGAATTACATTGTTATTGACAAAGAGATGTTAGCAGTTATGTTTGCTTTGGGAAAATTCAGATCGCACCTACTTAGTTCTAAAGTAATTGCTTACATTGATCAATATGCCATACGATACTTACAATGCAAGAAGGATGCCAAACCACGTCTATTTAGAAGGATCCTTCTATTCCATGAGTTTGATTTGGAGATACGAGATAAACCTGGAGTCAAGAATGTTGTGTCATATCATCTTTCCCAGATTACATAAGCATAGACTCCTGAGCAGCCAATTCTTCATATCACAAAGACTTTCCTAGATGAGGCGATCTTGTCTATCACTACACTCCCATGGTACATTGATATTGTGAACTATCTTGTCTCCAAGAAAGTTCCACAAGATGGTCCAAAGATCAAGGTTGACAAGTTTTTGTCTGAGATTCATTTTTACTAGTGGGAGGATCCGTATCTATTTTGTGAGGGTGTGGATTGTATCTGAAGAAGGTGCATTCCTCAGGAGGAGTACACTAGTATCCTTGATCATTGTCACAAATTAGAAGCTGGAAGACACCATTTTGTGAAGCGTACATCAACAAAAGTGCTTCATTGTGGCCTTTGGTGGCCAACTCTTTTCAGGGATACTACAACTTATGTGAAGGGTTGTACCAATTGTCAAATAATAGGAGGAACCATCGGTTTGAAAAATACAATGTCACTCAAGTATATCAAGATTTCAGATGTTTTTGATGCTTGGGGCATTGACTTCATGGCCTCATTCCCTAACATCAGGGATACGAGTACATCCTGCTTGCCATGGATTACGTTAGTCATTGGGTGGGGTCTATCCCCACCTAACTCATTGATAGTCATATTGTTTGTCTCTTTCTCAAGGATAACATTATCTCTCCGTTTGGGATTCCCAAGACTCTAATTTTAGATGGGGGAAGCCACTTTATAAACATAGAGGTCATAAAGCTAATGAAGGAGTATAATATAGAGCATCGTGTTGTATCTCTTTACCACCCATAGACTAACGATTTGGCTGAGAATTCCAATAGGGAGATAAAGATGATTCTACAGAAACTTATTTGTCTAGATAGGAAGAACTTGTCGTAGTTGCTTAACTTAGTTCTATGGGCCTATCATATGACTTACAAGACTCCTCTAGGTATGTCTCCCTATCATTTGGTATATGGAAAGCCTTACCACTTACCAGTAGAGTTAATTCACAAATCATTATGGGCAGTCAATGTATGCAATTTGGATTCACAAAGAGCATGATAGAGTAGGAAGGTTGATCTGAATCGATTATTGGAATTCTGAGACTTCGCTTATGATAACAACCTTATGTATAAGGAAAAGGTCAAGAGATGGAATGATAGACATATCAAGAGGAAGACTTTCAAGGCTAATCAGAAGGTGTGGTTGTTTGATACAAAGTTGAAGCTATTTCCAAGAAAGCTCAAGAGTAAATGGTCAGGACCTTTTATGGTGAGATATATGCGTGACAACGGTAGCATTGCCATTTAAGGGTTGTCGTCTGATGCACATCAGTTTGTAGTCAACGGATAGTTGTTGGAGCCATACTTAGAGCACGTCACATTTTTGTCCGTTGTTGATTCTATTCATGTGGTATCAGACGATAATTCCTTGATTTCTTCGACGTCTGATGCATGAGCTGATTTTCACCTTGTATATTCCTTTCGTTTTATTTTTTCTTTCTTCCATTTTTATCATTCACCTCTTTTTCGTGTGTGTGTGTGTGTGTGCTATACTTAGGATGACTAGATCCTAAGTATAGGGAGGTAAAAGACTTGAGTTGTTCTATTTTTGTTATGTTTCATCACTCATGTTGTTGCTTATACTTATGGATCCTTTAGTCTAAGTATAGGGGTAGTGATGTCATTCTTTTCGTCTTCTTTATTTTTCATTTTAACTTTCTTCTGTTCTCTTGCATGTTCCTCAACTCGTTGATATTCTTTTCTATACTTAAGGATCTTTTACCCTAAGTATAGGGAGGACAAGTCGAGTCGTTGAGTTTACACATTCTTTTCTTCGATTTTCCTCGTTTGTACATTCTTTTATACTTAGAATTTTTTAATCCTAAGTATAGGGGGAATGACCGACTTCTATTCATTTTATTATTTATTCTTTGAGTCATTGTAGGATTCATTTTACTTTTCTATACTTAGCACGAGTTATTTCTTCCTTGTCACTTCTTGGTCAATATGAGGACAAAGTTTGAGCTAAGTATAGGGGATGTTGTATATATTGTATATATACTTTAGCTATAACATGTACTTTATTGTGTTTTAATAATATAGCTTGTGTGTATGAAATTGGAATAAAAATGTTTTGTAAAATAATTTTTAAAAAATCTTTTGTAAATTATTTTAAAAAAATAACTTGCAAAATATTTTGTAAATTCTTTGGAAATTTATTTATGTAAAAATAGCTGTAAATTCTTTTGTAAAAAATCATTTTGTTGGTAAAATGTTTCATAATTTTTTTATACATAAATTAATATTTTGTAAAGTGTTTGTAAAATTTTGGAAAATAAAATATTTGGAAAAATTGGTTTGTAAAATATTTTTAAAAATAGTTTAAAAAGTTTTGTAAAAATATTTGCAAAACATTTGTAAGATCTTTTGTAAAGTATTTTGAAAGGTTTTGTAGAATTATTTGTAAAACTTTTTTGTAAATTATTTTCAAACATGTATATAAATTATGTGTGTAAAATTGTGTATATAAACTTGTTGTAAAATTCATGAAAATAAAACCTATAATTACTTCTAAATTATGTGTATAAAAGGCTTTTGTATTTAAAATTTTGTCATAAAAGTTGTATATAAAATTCTCTTGTAAATAATATCTTCTTGTAAAATTTGTATATAAAACTTTTATAAATAATATTCTTTTTGTAAATAAATTCCTTTATAAAATTTGTATAATTCTTGTTTATATTTTGTATAAAATTCTTTGTGAATGTGTACAAAATCCTTGTTAGTCCTTGTAAATACATTTGACCCACTAAATCTTTCAAAACATAAAACATAAAAAGCTAAAAGTCATAAAAAATTGCAAAGCTCTTTAAATCCCATATAAAATGTTTAAATCAGAAAATACATTTCATTATTATTTTTTTGCTTTTGCATTAGCATTCTTCAAAATGATATTGATAATTAAACTGGTCTGGAATAAAGTTTGAAGAATGGAGCTTGGTTATCTTAATCCACTTAATTTCAGAGGAACCTTATAGGAACTGGAGTTGAGACTTTTCAGGTCATAGCAACTTAATGCTTGGAGTCTATAAGACTATGTTCCCATGTCATCTTGATTGGTCTAAGCAGAATATTTCATGACACACACATGACTCTTTTAGATAGTGGCCTAACTTGGACAAGCACTTTGCACGTAGCTCAACACAGATGAGGTGGTGAGGGGCAGAATCTGCTAGCTTGAGACACATGCGAATTGAAACATGCGTAGCCCTAATTGGAGGCCAGTAACCCCCAACCTAGTCTAGTGGTGTCGACGTCTAAAGACGGGATGTTGTAGGTTGCAATAAAGCTTCAATAGAGGGATAGTCTGCCTGTCCAAGAAGAAAAACTCCATGTGTAAATGATGAATTGTATATGTATGAAATAAAGTCTCCAAAAAGTTAGACGGAAAAATATTAAATAAATAAAAAATTATTCCCATCAGAGAAAAATATTAATAAGCAAGCATATGTTTCAAAGTAAATGATTTCAAGGAACCCTGCAGCTGGACCTTGGCTATACTAGCCAAGCTCCAAAGGATATGTTGCTACACTAGCTGCAATCCATTATCTTCTCTACCTCCTCTTCTTGGATTGGTTGAACTTGAACTTAGAAGGGAATACCCCACTCCTCGAAGAAAGAGTAGCTGGACTGGGGAATTAGGGTCACCTTGCTAGAGAATGTTGTTCTTTGTGATTTCAGATATGGGAGCAATATTTCACATTCACAGTACAAGTAAGATTCATAGACATAAGAGTTTGTGTACGTAGACCTTTTCTGACCTAACTATCAAGGCGAACTGAATTGAGACTTATGGAACTTAAATGTTGTTGAGTCTTAAATCCTATTCCCAATAAGGTTCTGACAAACTATTAATCTAAAGGTCTGATCGAGCTCCATACTTTTATTTTACGAATATTAGTTTAAAAATCAAAATTATTCTATGTTCTTTCCTTTTCCTTTTCCTTTTCCTTTTTCTATTTAGTCACTTATTCTTCTAATAAATGTTTGCTAAGGGACTAGCAAAGGTAAAGTATAGGTGGATGTGAATCACCAATTCATCATTTTTTATTCATCTATTTTGTTTAAAAATCCCTTATAAAACACATTTAAATAGCGTTAATCATCACTTCTTAATAATTCATAATTATATGTTGATAGTGTATTATTATCTTTATTTTAACCCAAAATAAAACAAACAAATGAAGTAAAAAAGAAAGAAAATAAGGATGTATATATGAAATAAATATACAATGATCCTGACCCCAAGAGTAAGTCAAAACTTGACCTAATCAACAAGGAATAAAGTAGGGGGATATGGGGTCATTAATGTATAAAAATCCTAGAAAACCAATTCACATAGTACATATTCATCATTATTCATGTATATATATTGTACTATTTTATTTATCATCAATTCAACTTCAAATAAAAATATTTTCTTCTTAAAACTTGTATATAAAAATGAGCTCTAAATAATAAAAACAATTGCAAAAAGAAACCATGTAGAAACTAAAATGGACACCACTCTGAAAAAAGGTGTAAAGCTAGAATTAAAAGATCAATATCCACTTCATACAAACTCAAAATGAATCAAACTCGCTCTCATTGAGTTCAAAATAAAATAAACTTTAGATGAAAATGGTTTCATAAAATTTAGAGTTAAGATGTGAAAGTCAGCTTTTTGGAATGTTATTGTATCTATATGTATATATTGTACTTATTTATCTACGTATTTATTATTTATATTTTCCACATATATTATATTTTATTTGTGTACATATTTTATATTATTTATATAAAATACAAATAAAAATAACAAAATAAAAGAATAAAAACAATTGTATACATAAGCATAATGTACATATATTATATATAGGTGTATTTACTTATTCCATTAAATAATATAAAAAATAAAATAAAATATATATTTAAAATACTCTAATTATTCTGTAAATAAATAAAATATAAAATAATGTATTTATTGATAACTGCAATTTTACGGAGGTCCTGTTAATCCATAAGGCAGATCAACAGTCGTTGAGATGACCTCATACGAAACCTCAATTAATCAACAATTAACCCATAATATAAATCAAACAATGAATAACAAAAATGTGGAGTTAAAATTTATTATAACTCTACAACAAATGTGTACATGCGTAAGCGTGTGTAGAGGTCGAACACAGGGAGCAAACAGTAGTCAGGGCAATTAAGCGCAAAAACTTGTCCTTTTCTCATGTCCAATTTATTACTTTTGTGGGTTTTTAATTTTTATATATTTTTTGTTAGTTTTATAATTTTATTGTCTTTTTATATTCTCTTATTTTTATTTTTCCTTTTCTTTTTAATGTATAATAGAATATATAAGACTATATATACAATGTAGAATAATATATTATAAATACAAGTATAAATAAATAAAATACAGGAACTAAAGTGTTTTGGGGTTTTATATAGTTTTTTTACTGTTTTTATCATTTGTCATGAATTTTTGCTAATTTTTATGCATTATAAAATTGAAAATATCCCAATCGGGGATTTAATAAATAGGATGGGTTGATTTGAATATTAAAAATAGCAATTAAGGTCCAAAATTACCCAAATAAATTTTAATATATATCTACAAATATAAATGAAATTAAGAAACAAAAAAACATATTTTTATAATTTTTGAGGATTTTTAATATTTTTTGTTGGATTTTAGAGCTTTTGCTTTTTTGTCTTTTCCTTTTTCTATAGGGATTTTTAGTCTGAGTTAATAAATACTAAAATACACAACATATATTTTTTGGAATTTTTCAAAGCATTTTTCTATTTTTTGGTATTTTCTAAGTTAGACAGGGACAAAAGCATGCTTATTTTAATTTTAATAAATAAGAAAAATGTCAAAATGCTATGTTAGAAGGTATCTAACCCTATTTTTGCATAATTTTAGGAGCACGGGTGCTATTTTTAATAAATGAAATTCAAGCACCAAAAATACATGTACTTGAAAGGGCATAATTACAAATAAAATAAACATCAGGGGCTCGTGTGCAATATTTCCAGAAATATACAACATATATTAAACTTTTATGGACTATTAAATATAACAATCGTAAGGGTCCTTGTAATTTGCCCAGCTCACATGGGACTACATGTGAGCTGAGCTGGACATGAGCCATATGCAATTTATAAGAAATACAAGGGCTTTTCTGCAAACTTTCCTTTTTATTTACACTATCTACTTTCTTTACAGGATTAATTAATAAATACAAAAAGAACGGGGCAAGATGTATAAATTGCCCCTACTAGCACGCCATCGTGCAGCTGAAGTTCATTCACTTAAACATGTGGTCGTGCGTAGTGCGGTGATGACGCTTCGCCGTGGATGGTCCTGATCAGATCTCAAGGATGAGATCTATGGTGGAGGTGTTGCACATCTGACAGTGACCGATCAATCTGGAAGGTGGTTTTTGATCCAACGACGATCGAGGTGGTTGGAAGAACGGCTGAGGAACTCGACTCTGACGAGCTTTGATCCAATTATGCATGTGCTTCCGGCCACCTGCAAGCCTGTTGATGGTCTCTCTACTCTCCTACAAGCCTCTCGAATATGTTGGACACCTCAAAGAGCTCCGGAGCTCGACGGAGGAGCTCTGGAGGGCAAGGGCACCTGGAGGTGCAGCTGAAGCCTTGGGTCCCTGAAAAACAGGGAGACGAGAGTCGCTAAGTAATGGCCTGACAAATCAGGCTCACTGTCGCTGAGGTGACTACTCAAACCTCCTTGTTGATCAACAATTATCTCACACCAATAATCAGGCAATTAAGAGCAAGAGTTAAAATTTATTATACCCTACTCAGCATGTATAGTGGCAAGCAAGTAGAGGTCTAACACAAGAAGCAAGGTGTAGAGCAAGCTAGATAAAAATATCGCACATCCAAGATCCTTTCACACACTTAGCCAAATTGAAACTTTTTGTGGGTTCTTAATTTTATATTTTTTATTTTATTTAAATTTTATATTTTTATATTTTGATTCTTAATTTCTGATTTTGTATTTTATTTTTATAATTTATATTTTTTAATTTCTTTTTCTTTTAATTTATATATAAGGTAATATAAGGGATATATATAGGAGAGGTAAAAGAGGGATAAAATAGGTAAAAATATCCAAAATTCAGGAACTAAAATACTTTTGTGTTTTTTATAATTTTCTAATGTTTTTGAATTTTTCTATATTTTTCTAATTTTTTGGTATTTTTAATGTCACAAAAACTGAAATTAATGAATAAAATAAAAAGCTGAGATTAAAATGGAGAAATAAAATACAAATAGTAACAAAAATTCTCCAAATTAATTTCTAATTGAAGATAAGAAAACAAAGAAAATTTGGAAACAGAGATTATATTTTTAGGATTTTTTAGGAATTTTTCATATTTTTATAAAGGTTTTTGGAGTTTTATAATTTTTAGGCGTTTTCTTTTGTAATTTTTTAATGATTTTTGGATTGAATATGAAAGACACTAAAATACACAAAATATAATTTTTCTAGAATTTTTAAAAAAATGTTTTATAATTTTTATGTATTTTCTAATGCAAACAAAGATGAAAGTGCATGTTTTTTAATTTTTAAAATATTAAAATGCAATAAATATGCAAACTAAAAATATGGCATGGTAAAGGAATCCAACAAGGACCTCAGGTAATTTTTAGGGATTTTTTTGTGTTTTATAGATGCATTAAATAAATACAAATATCAAAGAGAAATTACACTGTTGGTAGGGGCATTTTGTAAATACGTAAAAGTTTGAGGACCAACTTGCAATTTTCTCAAAATATTAAATGTACTCAAAAAGTTTCAAGATTGAATATAAATACATAAATCCTTGAGGATGTCCCTGCAAAATGACCAAAATCACGTATCCGAACGCGCGCTCTACTAGTAAGGACTAATTTACAGTTTTTACAAATGCCAGGGACTACCTTGCAAAATGTCCAAAAAGTTTGCACTTGATATTCAAATTTACCGACTAAATACAAAATAGCCAAACCATCAACGGTTTGGTTGCAATTTCACCAGAGTTGGTCAGCCCATGTGGACGAGGGCTTAAGTGCAAATGAAGAAAACACAGGGTGCTTTTGCAATTTTTATAAAAAGTAAATAATGGCAGATGACTGTTTTAGGTCTAGTTAATAAACTCAAAAAAATGGCGAGGATAGGAAGGCAAAATACCCACGCCTAAAGGAGAGCGAACGGCTGGATCTTCATGGCAAGGACACGTGTCACCCTCGTGACGGTCGATATCGCTTCACCATCCACGGCTAGAATCAGATGCATCTGGATGATCCAACGACTGGCAAAGAGCGCGATCAGACGGTGAGGAGCAGACCTAGCGGTGCGACACGATCTGACGGCGGTGGACTGTGCTGGATGAACAAGGAAGAAGGTCCACCGCAGCGGACTTCCTCCGAGGATCTCGTCCTCCTCCGATGCTCCAGGCAGCTCCATATAAGCTCTCGTTCCCGGGAGGTCCCTTTGTCGGATGGTGGATCCAGAAAACTCCGGTGATCACCGGAGAGCACGCGTGAGGCCGGCGGAGCTGGCTTGCCACAGGAACCTCCTCCGTGCGCCAAAACAACCCCCAGGTCTTTGATTGGCTCTGGACCTGCATGAAATAAGTGAAAGGATCGAGGGCAAGTTGCCTCGACCCCGCGGGAAGGTGGAAATGTGTGGGATGATCAGCGGTGGTCGGAAGAACTCGAGCTCCAGCCATGCTTGGTTGATGCAATTTTGTAGCGATTCAGATCAGATCGATGGTCTTTTTTAGCTAAGTCCGACTACTGATGTCCTAAAGAACGCAAAGGATATGAAAAAGAATAGAAAAAACTCACCGAAGGTGCACTAACAACGAGCTTGGGCGACTCACTCCGGCGAGGTGGATCAGCCTCGATTTGACACTTTCTCGTCCTCCCAACGGGCGCAACTAGTTCATGTTGTCACCAGGAGGGTCGTTGAAGCCCTAGGTCAAGGATAGAGTGGTGGAAGAGTGATCAAGGTGTCAAGGAAGGTCGGGGGGTCCTTTTGAAGGAGTTGACGGAGCGGCAGAAAGAACGAGGAAGATTGGCCAAATCGACGACCCAATCCCTAAGGGAACACAAGGGCGTGAATCATCGATATGTGGAGAACAAAAGTCAAGAAGGCACTATTGCGAATGGGTGAAAGACGCATCCTCAAAAAATCGGAGAAAACGGCCAGAAACCACAGTCTGACAGGGACCAGACCTCGTTAAAAGAGGTGACCGAGGTCAATTAACGGGGGATTCTGGTTGGTCCACGTGGACCAACCAGAAAATTCCCTGGAAAAAAGTCTTGTAAATTTGTCTAAAAATAAGAAACGATTTTATTAATTTTTTATTATAAAATAAAAAATGTTAATTATTTTTTTAAGTATTTTATTATGATTTTTATTTATTTTTTAGAGGTTTAAAATTACAAGCTCTCTTTTAAGGGCTATATAGGTATATTTATCTATATATTTTTAATATTTTATTTTTATTGTGTATTTTTAATTTTATTTATTTTGTTTATTATTTTATATCTTTATAACTTATTTTTAAACTTAAATATATTTTTATTTTATTTTTCTGATGTATTTTATATAATTAAATAAATATAAGTGTTAATTATATAGGTATACTTATTGGTATTATACCTATGTATTTTATATAAGTATTTTAATTTTATGGTTAATTTAGTACTTTATTCCTATTTTACTATACACATGTATTATAAATAATATTTATAAAATTATAAATATAAGAAATTATAAAAAATGAATAATAAATAAAATGAATATTTTAATCTGTATAAGTATACAATAGGGGTCCAAAACCTAACTTTCAAACCGTAACTCCGAAAAATATGAAACCACCTTCATTATATAGCTTATTGAAAATTATATACAATTAATGTGATTTTGATATATTTTGAGTTTTTATTTGAGAGATGCAGGTCTGGGAAGTTGGGATTCTGGAAACTTATTCAGATCATAGTTTTTTATCTGTACATTCTTTTTGTATGAGATAAATTCTGTTTTTTCTATATTTAATTATCGACAACTTTCATGTACAAAGTTTCTTTATTTGAAGAATAAAAAGTGGAAGTAAAAATAGGTTACAAAATGAATAAAGAATGAATTAAATAAAAGGTAATTTTATTATATTTTGGCCCTTATCTCCCCCTTCTTTATTCCTTGTCGACCTAGCCATCGAGATGCCTAGGTCTCGGGGTTTTGAGTCATAAAATATTTGCAATATTTTACTCTTTTTCTTTTATTTTCTTTATTCTATAATTTTAGCATTAAAAACAGTATTTTATACAATATTTACATAAATATGCATGGATGATAAAATGTATGAATTAACGTTATTTACACGCATTTGCTAGGGTTTTTAAGGCCAAAATGATAGAATAAAGATGATGAAATGTAGATTCATCATCCCCCTATACATGCCTTTGCTTGTCCCTAGCAAACAATTATGCAATAAGTGCAGAAAAGAGAAATAAAGAAAAGAAAATTAAGAAAATTGGATTAAGTTTAATTATCAAACTTGTCTCCACAAAATCAAAGTTTGGAGCTTAAGTCAGACCTTTAGAATTTAGTGCGTGCGGAACCTTAATGGGAATCGGATTTGAAATCCAACAGCCTTCGAGAATCCCAAAACTCTGCTCAAGTCTCCTCAATATCCAGGTCAGAATACTTCAACTCATACGCAAACCCTTACGGCTATGAATCTGACTCGTACAGTGTAAGTGATAGTGGCTCTCCCCAACTAGAATGACAAAGAAACTGACTTTTCCAGCATGACAACCCAATGATTCCCCAATCCAATAACTCCTTCCTCGAGGAGCGGGGTATTCCCTTCTAAATTCAAGTAACAACCAGCTCAAGAGGAGGGGTGAAGAGAAGAATGGACAGTAGCCAGTGTAGCTACCTATCCTAGGATGCAAGACCAGTGTAGTAAAGTCATCCAGCTGCAGGCACACATAATTTGACTTTGGAACTCAAGCTTGCTTATTTTCTATACAACATATGTACACTCCGGCAGGCATTTTATTTTTATACAGGCATGTCCATTTTTTTGGAGTTTTTTTGAAATATTGTTTACAGCAGCATTTACACAAGGAGTTTTTCCTCTTGAGCCAGTAGAATAGCCCTCTTTTGAAGCTTTATTGCAACGCACACTCTCAAGTCTTTAGAATTCCTCATCACCGGATGGGTTAGGGTGCACTTCCCTCCCTAGAGGAGGACAAATGTTTCCACTTGTGTGCGTCTCTTACAGGCAAATCCAACCCCCTCACCACTCCAACTGAGTTGAGCCATGTGAAAGGTGCAGGTGTCCAAGTTAGGTCATTATCAACACGAGTCGTGTGTGTGCTCCGAAATACTCTACTTAGGCAGTCAAGAATCCATTGAACAAAGTCTCGTGATCCTCAAAGAATTAAGTCAATTAGACCCGAAGTACCTCAATTCTAGTTCCTACAAGGTTCCTGTTATTAGGTAGATTTTAAGGTCCAATCAAGCTCCAATCTCTGGATTTTACTTAGACTTGTTCAACTATCAAACTCAATCCGAAAAATGCTCATGATATGAAAATGCTATGCAGAATGCAGAAAATATTTTTGTGATGAAATTTTCAAAGATTTTGAACTTTTTATGGATTTTTGGAAAGATGATGCATATGCATTTTTGGTATTTTCAAAAAGATTTTTCGAATGATTTTGGTATTTTAGTTTTGCAAATGTTTTTGGGAATTTTTGAAAACAAAATATTTTGGCTAAAAACTAGATATAAATATTTACACAGGGATGCATCTTATATTTACAAGAAATAGATTTTTAAGAATTTACAAGGGTAAGTGGTCGATTTTATAAATACATATAATGGATTTTGGTGTGATGTGTATATTCCTCAAACTTATTTGAAAATCATTTTACAAACAATTTTGAAAAACTATAGTCCAAAATAATTTTTACAAGCATTTTTACAAACATGTACACACGTTTGAAAATCATTTTTGCAAAGGTTTTTCAAACAGTATCTATAGATTTTCAAAATATTTTTGCAACCGTTTTCAAACCATTTGCAAATAATTTTTCAAATATTTTTATTTCACACAAACACAATAAATTTTTCAAACCAAAATATTTTTACAAAGGTTGAAAACATGTAATAAAACATTTTCAAAATAGTTTTCAAAAGATTTTTCTCAAAAATTTTCAAACTATTTTTCAAACATTTTGCAAAAAATATTTTCAGCTGATTTATTAATCAGTAAATACAAGAAGATTTGAGGAATAATCAACATCTTTTTATTAAGATTTTTAATGAATTTTAGTAGTATAATTAGCCATAATTATTTGTAAAAATACGAAAGTACGAGTTATGGCTAAAATATATACGTAGTATATACGACCCCCTATACTTAGCTTGAGCTATGTCCTCATAGATCAGAGAGAAAAAGAGAAGACATAACTCGTACTGAGTATAGGAAAGTCTAAAGAATCAACGAACGAGTGAATAAATGAATGAACGAATGAGAAGTTGACCGTCCCCCCTATACTTAGGATCAAATAATCCTAAGTATAGCAGACTGTACACAAAGCAGGGAGGGTCAAGGGTGGGAATGAATAGATCGTACTCGGACTATCTCCCCCTATACTTAGGGTAAGATATCCCTAAGTATAGACAAGAAGAGGAGACAATGGAGAGGATCAAAAAATAGAACGACTCGGGGTGCACACCCCCCTATACTTAGGACAAAGTACGTCCTAAGCATAGAAGACTGACAACAAGGGGCGACACCTTTTCGGTAGAAAAAGAAAATAGAAAAGGAAAAGAAGAAAAGAAGAAAAGAAATCGGAAGATGGAATATGAACAACTCAGGATGTACATCCCCCTACACGTATGATAAAGTGCATCCTAAGTATAGCAATGATGAAGGGGATGACATCATGTCGGTAGAATAAGATAGAAGAGAAGGAAAAGAAGAAAAGAAGAAAAGAAGAAAAGTCATTCAAAAATATTTGCTCTACTCTGTCTTCTGTTGCCGCTTCTGAAATATCATGTTCATCCTTGTAAATTACTTGAATAGAGTCAACGACAGACATGAATGTATCGTGTTCAAGGTAAGGCTTCAAAAGCTGTCCATTGACCACAAATAGTTGTGTGTCAGTTGACAAACTAGATATTAATACACTTCCATTGTCACGCATATGCTTTACCATAAACGGCTCAGTCCATTTGCTCTTCAATTTACCTGGAAAGATATTTAATTTCGCATCAAACAACCACACCTTCTGACCCGGCTCGAAGGACTTACAGCGAATATGCTTGTCATGCCATGTTTTGACCTTCTCCTTGTACATCATGGTGTTGTCGTATGCATAATCTCTGAATCCCAATAATCTGTTCAGATCCAATTTTCGGCTCTTCCCTACTTTCTCAGAATCCAAGTTACAAATGTTGATGGCTCATAAAGATTTGTGAATTAATTCAACGGGAAGATGACATGGCCTGCCATACACAAGGGCGGTAGTGAGACATTCCCAAGGGTGACTTGTACATTGTTCTGTAAGCCTAAAGAACTGAATCAAGCAGCTGAGACCAGTTCTTGTGATCCGGACGCACAAGCTTCTGTAGAATTGTCTTGATCTCCCTGTTTGAACATTCAGCTAAGCCATTGGACTGCGGGTTGTAAGGTGAAGCAACACGATGTTCAATGCAGAATTCTTGAGTCAGCTTCTTCACCTCTATATTTATGAAATGGCTACCTCCGTCAGATATTAGAATCTTGGGGATCTCGAACCGTGCTATGATGTGATCTCTCAAAAATCGAAAATAGTCCTACTGTCAGTAGTTCGGGCGGGGATAGCCCCCACCCAACGACTTACATAGTCGACAGCAAGCAGAATATATTCATAGCCCTGGCTGTTGGGAAATGGGCCCATAAAGTCGATGCCCCATGCGTCGAAGACGTCTGATATCTGAATGAATTTCATAGGTATCATGTCTCTCATTCCTATGGTTCCACCCATCTTCTGACAGTTAGTGTAGCATTTGACATAATCATCTGCATCTTTGAATAGTGTAGGCCACCATAGGCCACTCTGAAGAACTTTTGTTGTCGTTCATCTACCTGAATGATGTCCTCCAGAATCTTGATCATGGTATAAGGCAAGGACACTTGGAACTTCCTCTTGAGGAATGCACCTTCTCCAGATACAGTCTGCCCCCTCACGAAATAAGTATGGATCCTCCCACTGGTAGAAATGGATTTTAGATAAGAATTTGTCTATTTTCAACTTCGGCCAATCCTGTGGGATTTTCTTGGTCACGAGATAATTCACAATGTTCGTATACCATGGAAGCGAGGTGACTGACAGAATTGCCTCGTCTGGAAAGGTCTCTATGATTGGTTGCAGGCTTAGCTCAGGAGATTCCTCTCAGAAAGCCTCGATAAATGATCGGCCACCACATACTTTACCCCAGGTTTATCTTTAATTTCAAGGTCAAATTCCTGGAGGAGAAGGATCCACCGAATAAGACGTGGTTTGGCGTCCTTCTGATGTAGGTACCGGATGGTCGAATGGTCAGTGTAGATGATCACTTTGGATCCGAGGAGATAGGATATGAAGTTTTCTAAGGCAAAGACCACCGCTAACAGCTCCTTTTCAGTGGCAGTGTAGTTGCGTTGGGCTTCATCGAGCGTTCGACTAGTGTATTGAATTGCAAACGGTACATTATCTTTCCTCTGTCCGAGTACAGCACCGATGGCATAATCTAAGGCATCGGTCATTATCTCAAAAGGCTGAGTCCGGATCGGTGACTGCAAGACAGGGGCCTGAGTGATAAGTTCTTTCAGTTGATTGAAGGCAAGGAGCATACGTTCATATACAATGAATTCATTCTCCTTGCCGATGAACTCAGTCAAAGGTCTGGCCAATTTGCTAAAATCTTTGATGAATCGGTAAAACTGACATGGCCCAAGAATGACCTGACTTGCTTGATTGTTGTAAATGGTTCAAGTTTAGAAATCACCTCCACCTTGGCTGGGTCAACCTCCGTGCCACGTTTAGAAACAGCGTGACCCTGCACGATTCCTTCGATCACCATGAAGTTGCTCTTCTCCCACGAGAGCACCAGATTTACTTCACAGCACCTCTATAAGACTTGGTCTAAATAATCTAGACATTGATCGAATGAGTCCCGTAGACCGAAAAATCGTCCATAAAGACCTCAAGAAAGTTGGCCACCATGTCGGCAAAAATTGTTAGCATACACCTTTGAAATGTGGCTGGCGCGTTGAAAAGCCCAAATGGCATCCGTCTAAAGGCATGTGTACCAAAAGGACAGGTGAACGTGGTCTTCTCTTGGTCTTTAGGAGTGATAGCAACTTGATTATACCCAGAGTATCCATCCAAGAAGCAGAAGTATTCTTTAGCGGCCAATCTCTCCAAGATCTAATTGATGAAGGGTAAAGGAAAGTGGTTCTTCTTGGTGGCGAGATTAGGTCTTCTGTAGTCCACGCATACTCGCCAAGAAGTGGGTACTATGGTTGCGATCTCCTCTCCTTTGTAATTCTTTACAATGGTGATCCCTGATTTCTTTGTCACCACATGCAGAGGGCTCACCCATTTGCTGTCGGAGATGGGATAAATAAATCCCGCATCACACCATTTATGGATCTCTTTCATCACAACCTCCCACAGATTAGGAGTTAATCTTCTCTGAAGTTCTCGAGAGGGTTTGCAATCTTCCTCCAGGAAAATGTGATGCGAGCATAATGATGGATTGATCCCATGGAGATCCGAAGTTCTCCAGCCTATCACCTTGTGGTTGCGTTCAAGAACCTCCATCAGACGAGATTCTTGGTCTATGGTCAGATACGCATTGATAATTACCGAGTACATGTTAGGTTATCCTGTAATAAAGTCATATTTCATATTGGAGGGCAAGGATTTCAACTCTGGCGAGCTAAGAGCTGCTTCAGAAGTGACTTCATCTATTAATTCTGGTGGTGACTCTTTCGTCTGTTTGGCGTCCACCATGCTCTGTTCGACTTCATCATTCAATAATTTACAGAATGTTTCAATGATCTCTTCTTCCTTGCAGAACTCTTCAATAATCTGCTCTTGATCTTGAACGCACATCATCACCACATGGGTCTCCCCAAGTAGACCATTAACTATCTCATCATGCTTGATAAAGGGAAAATGACTGCGGTCTCCAATCCTTCCATGGGAGAGAGGAATTCATGGATCTCGTTGGCATCCATAAAGAGATGGTATCTTGAATTTCGGCTAAAAAGTCGTAGTCTTCGTAATACTCAATCACCCTTGCACATGCTGCAGATGTTCCTTCAAACGATCTTGTATCAGACAGGGTTTCTATTTTGATCGTTTCGCCGCCAGCACCGAAAGTAATTTCTCCAGTCCCATAATCACCACTGCGTTAGACGTCTGCAGGAATGGTCGTCCAAGTATGATTGGGGTAAGGAGCAAAGGTGCAGAGACGTCCATGTCTAATACAACAAAATCAGCTGAGAAATGCTTCCCTTGAACCATGACTATCACGTCCTCCAATATGCCCCATGGCCGCTTGACTGATTTATCTACGAACTGTAGAATCATCTTGGTGGGTTTAAGCGGTCCTAGTCTGAATTCTGTTAGTAATGAGGATGGCATCAAGTTAACAGAAGACTCGTTGTCTAGCAGAGTGCGTTTGAACTCCTGATTGAACATCTGACAGCACACAAGAGGCCGGGAGATTGCTGATAGCGTTGACTGTGGCCATTATAAGGATATGCTTCTCAAGCTTGCCTCCTTTGTTTCTAGAGTTATGCGGATGAGACCTATGCTTATTTGTACATGCATCTTTCAGTCCTTTCTTCACAGTTGGCATATACTCAAGAGCTTTCATTAGTGGCATATTCAAAACCAAATTCTGAATAATCTCAATGATGGTAGGGTCAGACAAAGCATTTTTCAAAATTTCCATTTTTGTGTTTTTTCATTGCTTCTGGGAAAGGGATATTTACAGAATCTCCAACAATGTCATTCAAAATAGTGTCCATATTGTTGTTTACAGGTAGATGGCAAAAAGGTACATAATTATCTGCAATGTGTGGACCAAAAAACTACAGGCTCGGCTTCTGGTGTTGGTTTTGGCTTCGCTGCAGATGCAAAATTCTTCACGGCAGATGCTCGTTCCGGAACATGTGCATTCATCTCCAATGCCGGCTGATCTCCACCGAGGATGTTGTCATCTCTTTGTGTTTTTGTATTTTCTTCATTTTTTTTGAATTTTCTGCAGATGGTGCTCCTCCAAAAATGTTGTGTAGCCCTTGTGCTGGTTGGGCTGACGACTCCCTGTCAGACACAAAGTGCTTTCCCTTCACAGCTGTTGATGGCTGCAGCGTTCTACCGCTCCTTGAGAGTAATAGCGTTAGATATAAACAAATCAGTTCTACCTGAATTGGGCAGATCACTGCAAGCTACCTGCTCCTTGTGTCGGAAGTTATTCGGATTGGCCTCGACCTGGGCTGGAATGACGGTTTTGACAGCTGTCAGGTCGTCAATCTTCTGGGTCATCTCAGTCATGTTTTTGACAAGTTGTTCAAGACAAGCGAGGGTCGGGTTCACTGGTACAATCTCAGATGAGTCGCCCCCTTGGGGCCTCTGGTGTTGATACTATGAAGAGGGTTGTTGTTGGTATCCTTACGAAAAATGGTGGGGAGGAAAAAGAGAGGGATAGTGTGAATATTGTTGGGAGGGATATGAATTATGATATGCTGCAGCCAGTTGTTGTGGAGGGTGGCTTTGATTACGGTAGACGAATTGTTGCTGCTGGTATCCTTGCCTCCATGAGTTTCCATATTGTTGTGGTTGTTGATTCTGAGGTTGGAAGGGCTGGAAGTTCTTACCTCCTTGTTGCTGCTGGTGAGGGGGCCGGCTGGCCGAGTTCTAACCCTAAGAGTGTCCCTGAGGATGGGTCAGCTGTTGTTCATGTTCCCATACACCGTTGATTTCTTTGTGGTGGGGGAGGAGGAAGCTGCTCTGGATAGACTGGCTGCAGCTATGGTTGATAGACAATCATCTGGTTCTGGGACTGCGGGGGCTGCTCCGGCACCTACACGTAGTAGACGTGCTGAACGGGCTGAGGCTGCGGTGTTTGATACGATGAAGACTCCTTCCTCTCAGCGGACGGCTCGACAGTGGAAGACACAGAGTTGCACATATTGGCATTCAGGGTTCGAACTAGCTGCTCCAGTTGTTGAGAAATCACGTCGAGCTTCTCCAGACCTTGGGTCCTCTTCTCGATGACGGATAATTTTTCGAGGTTCTTGGGACCTCTTCTCAATGATATCAACTTTAGACAAGTGGCTCCCGATAATGTTGAGGTTGGAGCTCTCGTCCTTGTCTTCAGTGTGGGTAGCCATGTTCACTGGCTTGTTAATGGTGGCGGACATCTTA
>JAZKJV010006830.1:0-89164 GCA_037367405.1 Ottelia alismoides
TATTCAAGCTGCCGGCCACTGGCGTTCGACAAGGTCAGTGTCGCGGTGACCGTGGCGCTATCGCTGCTCGTAATAACGATCGGCGTCAGGCTAAGCGGCGCATCTTCCGTATACGTCTGCGCGGCGCTGCCGTTGGTGACCGTCGGCGCATCGACGACATTGGTCAGACTAACCGTGAACACCTCGCTATAGGTTGCCCCGAAAGGAATCGGTCACCTGCACGGTAATCGAGTGACTAGTGGCGGTTTCGTATCCAGCAGGGTGCTATCGGCGACGGTGATCGTGCCGTTGCTGGCATCGATGGCGAACCGTCCGCCGGCGCTGTCGGTCAGCGCATAGGTCGGCGAGGAGCTGGCGTCCACGTCGGTGGCGATCACGGTCCGACGACCGTGCCGTTGGCGGAATTTTCCGCAAGCGAAAAAGCCGGTCGTCTGCGCGTAAAGCGCCGCGGACATCAGCCGCGCTCATCGCGCCATTGGCGACCATGAGTTGTCGATGGCACCGTCGAAGAGCGCGTCGGCGTTCGTATAAAGCGGACTTGCCGATGTAGTTGTTGGTACGCACGCCGGTTTCGGGCACGACCCCGGTGGCTGAGGCCGCCAGAGTGCCGTTGATGTAGAGCTTCATGTTGCCGGAAGCGTCCACCGTCGCGGTGAAATGCATCCAGGTTCCATTGGTAATCGCATACGCCGGCGCCGTGGCAGTCGCGCGGTGGGTATAACCCCCCGTTCCGGTCTTTTCGATCGTGAAGGTCAGGTTGCTGGTATTCCCTTCGCGACCCACGTAGATGTTGCCGATGCCACCGCTGACAGCTTGCCCGAAATCAAAGACCCGCTGCCAGTCGCCGAGCGAATCGAATCGCACCGATGCGGCAAAGGTCATGGCGCCGCGGTGGTGATGCCGACGATGTCGCCATACTGGCCAGACGCCCCGCCGGCCAGATCCAGTGCGCCCGTTCCGTTTTGTCCGGCAACCTGACCGGGATTGCCATTGAGCGTGATCGCCGTATTGCCGGTGCCGTTGCGGCCGAGATTGTTGACGTGTTGAAGCTGAAGAAGCCGAGCAGGTTCGATGCCTGCACGCCTCGGAAGCTGATCAGGTCGCCCGGCGCGTCGTTGACCTCGGTGACGCTGATCGACGCGGTCTCGGTGGCCGAACTGTATTGGGTCGTGCCACCGTTGGCGGAAACGTCCACCTTGGTGCCCGCCGTGCCGCTGGTGCGGTCCCACGCACGGAAGGTGAAATCGGCGTCGGCCGCGTTCAGGCCGTTGGGGACGAAGCGCACCAGGTCGGTATCGCGCAACAGCAAGGCCGAATTGTTGGACACCGTGCCGATCGCGGTCCAGGTCGAGGTTCCGCTCAATTGGTACTGCCACGTCCCGTTGCTGCTATTTAGGGCGGTGATGGCAATGCCCTCGGACTCGCCCGCATCGACGGTGATGCGATCGCCGCCAGCGCTGGCGATGATCGAGCCACGGTCTGGCCGGCGTTGTTGGTCTGATCCTCGTTGATGGTGGTCAGGGTCATGGTGCCGGAATTGTCCAGCAGCGGCGCGTCGTTGGCATCGGTGACAGCGATGCTCATCGCCTCGCTATAGCTGTTGCCGGCGGCATCGGTGACTTGCACCGTAACGTTGTGAGACGTGCTGGCCTCGTAGTCCAGCAGGCTGCCATCGGCGACGGTGATTTCGCCGGTGTTGCTGTTAATGGCAAAACGCCCACCGGCCGAATCGGTCAGCGAGTAGCGATAGTTGCTGAGAACTTCGCTGGCGTCCCATTCGATAACGTAATAACGATTCTGGTTGTCCGGGACATCGATCCATTGCCCGCTAGTCTCGTTCATCGCCAACTGGTTTTCTCCCGTGCCCCAGCGGGCTCACCACCCGACCAGTGGTATAGAAACCCACTGACAGCGGTACTGCCGGTCGAAAACTGGACACCGTCGGAGGAGCCGCTTAGGAACCGCCACGTGCCTTCCGTGGTGGAGTCGCGGCCTCCCAGGTAGACATTGCCGTTTAAGGTCCGGGCGAAGCCCCAGATCAGGTCGTTTTCGTACGTGGAGCGAACCGTGACGAGTTGTCCGGAAACGCCGTTCAATTGCGCGGCCGTGGCGTTGGCGATCGCTGTCGTTGCCGTCACCAGGGAATTCACAGCCCGATAAAACTTGCCGGTCGCGGCGTCATAGCTGAGCGTTGGGTCATTGCTCAGGAGGGTGGTAACCGCAGCGGGAATTTCGATGACACGCACGTCGGCGATGCCCGGACCATGGCTATCGGCATCCAGCGATTGGAAGACCAGCTTGGTGCTGGTCGAGTCCGCCGTAAAGGTCATGGAGCGGCCGCTCCACAGCGGGTTGGACGTCGACCAGCCGCTCGGTTGAGTCAGCGAAAAGTCTTGGCTGGCTCCCGCGGCATAGACCCGAAAATCCTTGGTCGCCTCGCCGGCCTGCCAGTCGCCGGACACATTGAAGATGACCTGATACTGGCGGCCAGCGACCGTTGTCAGTGTTTGCGAAATCGCCCCGGCGCTGGTTCCGTTCAGGGTGACGGATCGCCCACCCAAGGGTGAGATCACCTGAGCGGCGCCAACATAGTCGACATTGCCGCTTTCCACCGTCCAGTTGCCGATCGTCTGGCCGGCGTTGTACTGAACCGTCGTCACCGGGTTGGTGCCCTCGCGGAACAGCCCGTCCTGCACGATGTCGCGGTGCAAAATCCGGATCGGTGCCGATCACCTGACCCACTCGCGTGCCGTTGGCGGAATTTTCGGCGACGGTCAAACCCGTGCTCGCCGTGCTGGCGGTAAAGCCGCCGCCCACCGCGACGCTGGACAGCGTGAGATTGACTCCGGCAACCGAATCCACCACCGTCGTCCCGCCGCTCAGGCCACTCATCCGCCAGTTGGCGATTAGGCCGGTTTCGCTGGCGCCGGGAACCTGCTGGTAGTTCTGGGAAATCTGCTCGGAACTGATAGCGCTGTTCCAGACCCGCAGGTCGTAGATAGTCCCTTTGAACACTTGCGTCGTCTGGTATCCACCATCAACCGAGTCCTGATCCTGGCCGATCACCAGCGTCCCGCCAGTGCCCAGGGTAGTGCCCACTTTCACGCCCGAAACCTGTTCGACGAACTGTCCATCGATGTGGAATCGCACATCGCCGGCCGTGTTGTCCCAGGTGACGGCGACGGAATGCGCCTTGCCATCCAGCAGTTGCGAATAGGCGGCCGTCGTGGTGATCGTGGTGACATTGTTGATCGCGAACAGGACATTGCCGGTGGGCGACACGCGCAGGCTGACTTCGTTGTCCACACCGGTTATGGCATAGGAAACCAACGAGTTGTCGGTCGAAGACGAACTACTGATCGCAAACGTCGTTTCGATGGTCAACGCGGTACGCCCGCCGAACACCGAGCCGCCGCTGGTGGACCTCAAATAGGCGTTATTGCCGCCGTCAGTGTTGAGCTTGATGCCCGCCGACAAATCGGTGGGTGCGCTGTTCTTCTCGTCCAGATTGTTCAGCGCAATGCTGAACGCCTTGTCATAGGTGGCGCCGCTGCCGTCGGTCACGCGGACCGTCAGCGTATGGCTGGTCGCGCCTCGTAATTCAGCAGATTACCGTTGGCGACGCTGATGACACCGCTGTCACTGTTGATGCTGAAGGCGCCGGATGCGGTTTGCGAGACGATGGAAAAGGTCAGCGCATTGGTCGCGTCAAGGACGTCGTCGGCGTTCCATTCGACGACATAGGCATTTTGTGTTTGTGTTGATGAACTGTCGTTCCAACGGCCGGCGGAATCCATCTCCAGGAAATCTCGTTGCCACCAAAGTCATTGGGTTCACCACTATTGAAGTTGGCGTAAGCACTTGTTGAACCTGTATCCAGATCCATTGCCCTGCCAGATCGATCGGATGCCGAGCTACCGCTATACCAGCGCCAGACTCCTTCGCTCAGTGTATCGCTACCACCAATCCAAGTTGTGGTAGTGATCATGCTTGTCACAAATGCGTTTTCGTTGGCGGATCGAATCGCTACCAACTGTCCGCCAACAGAATTCAGTGTTGTCGCAAGGGCGCCGGTTTGAGCTGCCGACCAAGTGCCTGAGCTGGAAATCACCTTGTAGAATTTTCCGGTCTCCGCGTTGTACCGCAGCGACGGATCGGCAGCCAGCAGCGCGCTGATCTTGGCTTCCCGCTCGATGTCGGTGCCGTAGATCGTCCCGACCACCGTTCCCGCCGCGCTGTTTTCATCGATCGACAGCTTCAGCGACGGCGTGTCGGCAGTAAAGCCGGACAGGTTGAACTGTTTGACCGTCAGGTTGTTGCCGCTGACCGAATCAGTAGTCACCCCCGCCGGGACCAAGTCGTTGAACCGCCAGTTGGCGACCATGCCGCCTTCGTTAAAGGGCAGAGTGGAGCGATAACCTGCCTGCACCTCGCTCGCGGTGCGCACGTCGTTGAAGATGCGGGCGTCGAGCAGCGTGCCCTTGAATTGGCTCGTCGTATTGGGCCGGAACGTATTGGCGCCGACATCCAAATCAGTGCCGAGGGGCCAGTGTGCCGCCGCTGGCGAAAGTGTAACCGGTGGCCAGCCCCGTCCCAGAGCCGATGGAAACGCCATCCAGGTAAATCGCCTCAGCGCCGTTGGTTTGTGTCCAAGTGAAGCCCACGGCGTGGCGATTGCCCGTCGAAAACGGCGTCAATGTCGGTATTAACGGCTACGGTGGCCCCATTGATCTGGAACGTAAAATTCTCATTAGCGCCCTGTTTCCAGCCTCCTAAATAGAGCACGTCTCCGTTCGTCGACGTGATGTAGGACACCAGCGAGTAGCCTAGCCCGTCGCTGATCGGCGTGGCCTGGAACTGAAACTCCATCGACAACGAGGTGCGCCCGCCGAGAATCGTCCCACCGTTGTCGGCCAGCAGATAGGTACTGTTACCCGAACCGGCATTGATGGTCAGCCCGCCGTCGGTGGTCGCGGTGGCCTGGGAACCGGTCGGCGTGGAATGCCGGAGGCGCCGTGGCCACGAAGGCCTGGGAGAACTCCGAGGTGCTGCTGGAGCGTGTCGCCGTGGCGGTGATCACCTGGCCGGTGGGAACCGTGGCGGACAGGGCAACGTTGGTGAAGGTCGCGTTGCCGCTGGCGTCGGCATTGACGGTGGTCCGAACCCAGGTAGGTCTGGCCTCCCGGTCGAAAAAATCACCGGTGTTGGGTGTCGCGTAAAAATGAATCACCACGCCGGTGGAATTGGCGTTGGTATTCAGCGTGCCACTCACGGTCACCGTGCCGGTGCCGTTGGTGGTGGCCGAGGTGATGACGGGAAATTCTGCAGGTTGTTGGCGCCGGTATCGCCATCACCCGCGTCGTTGAGGGAAATCCCGTTGTCGGCCAGATCGATGCCGAGACCGCGATTGCCGAGATCGAGTTTCCGCTGATGCTGACGCCGGTGGCCGCGCTGTGACCCACGATGCCGTCGGTATTGGTGCCGCCCTTGCCGTTATAGGCGATGACGTTGCCCGCCGTTGCGCTGCCTATGGTGGCCGAGGTATCGTGTAGACGCATTCCAATCGTTGCCCAGGTCACCGCTGCCGGTGGCATCCACCCCGATCAGGTTGCCGAGAACCTGTACGCCCGAAGTGCCGAGATAAACACCGTAGGCGCCGCCTCCGGAAATCAGGTTCCGATCGGCCAGGGCCGTGCCGCCGACAACGTTACCGCTGGACGTGCCATCCAAGGCGACCCCCGTGGACTGGTTGCCGTAGTCCTGCAACCGGTGTTGTTGGTGCCGTAAAGTTGCCGGCGATGGTGTTGTTCGAGCTGTTGCTGACGGCAATGCCGAAGCCGTTGGCAGTGACGTTTCCGCCAGCCTGCATGCGATTGATGATCAAACCGCGGATGGTGCTGCCGCTGGACCGGCCCCGCTCAGCCATAGGCCAGTCGCCGTACCGGCACTGGCACCGTTGATCTCGATCATCAACTGGGCATTGTGCCGACGCTCGCCGTGTTGACCGTGGGCGCCGGACTGCGAATAGCCGTCGATGCTAACCTGATCCGTAATCGTCGGCAGCGCGCTGAGCAGATTGATCGTCTTGACGCCGCTGCCCGCGATATTGAAAGAGATCGTATTCGCCCCGGCGGTGCTATTGGCATCAAGGATCGCCTGGCGCAGGGAGCCGGCGCCGGAGTCATTGGTATTGGTGACGACGATGGAGCCGACATAGACGGTGAAGCTGTCGCTATCGCTTTTCGCCCCGCCGCTGCCGGTATTGCCCTGGTCGTTGGTGGTCAGAGTGAGCGTGGCCTGGCCGTTGAAACTGGTCGTCGGCGTGAACGTCAGCCCAGCGTTGAGCGCGGTATTGAAGGCGCTGACGGTGCCGCTGTAGGTCATGGTGGCCGAACCATTGGTGCCGCTGACCAGGGTTAGGCGGAGGCTGCTCAGCGTCAGCGTGCCATTGGTGGCGCTCAGGGTCACTTGCACGGAACTGCTGGCCGCATCCACGTCGGCGATTTGCAGGGCATTGCCGTTGCGGAAGAGAAGACTTTTGCCGTATTCAAGGCAGTGGAGGTGGAGGCCGGAACGGAGTTGACCGGCGCGTCGTTGACCGCCGCCACGGTGATGGTCGCGGTGGCGGTTGTTCCGACCAGGCCGGCGTCGCCGTTGTGGCGGACGACTGCGCCGTGAAGCTGCCGTTGCTGGTGGAGTTGGCGCTGGGGGTGAACTTAAGCCCGGCGGCACCCTGGGCAAGGGTGATGAAGTCGCCATTGCTGATGACCGTGGTGCCGTCGTTCTGATACAGCGTGCCGCCGCTGATGCCGGTGATCTTGAAGTAGGCGCTGGAGGTATCGCCCGCGCCGCGCGCAATCACAAGCCAGTCGTGGTTTGCGTATCCTCGTTGGTGGAGGCGTTGGTGATGCTGGGCGCAACGTTGATCGCGTTGACGTTAGGGTCGTTGCGGCACTGGGAGTCAGGGTCTGGTCATTGGCAGCGCCCAGGCTTCGCCGGCCGACAAGGCGCGATCATAGATGCGGACGTCGTCGATCAAGGCGTTCGCATTCCAGCCATTGGTCGGGTGACGACCAATGGATGTCGTGGTCGCCCCGGTCCAGTAAATCGAACCGTTGTTGGTCGCGGAGGCAACCAGCGTCCCATCGAGGTAAAGACTGTGGACGTTGCCGCTATCCTGAAGGTATACAGCACGTGATGCCAACCGGTACCAGCAATCGATTGACCCGACGTCAAATCCAGCCAAGTGGCCACGCCGGTTTGAATCGACCCTTTCACGCCCAGCGCACCGTCGTCCAAGGCGATATGCACGCGGTCGTTCAGCGAGATGAATTCCTTGCGTCCCGTCCCACTGGCCAAGTTCACCCAACCCCCGATGGTCACCTCGGAAGGATTGGAGAAGGTACTGCTCACCTGCACGTAGTCGTCGACGCCATCCAGGCTCAGCACCTGGCCTCGGGTCGCATCATTCACGTAGGTCGGCCCATTGAACGGTGTGCCGTTTTGCGCCGTGCCCGCGGCCACGTCGTTGGCATTGCCGTCGAAGGTATAACGCGCCTGGAGGTGGCGTCGAAATTGAGCGTGGTCAGGACCGAATCCTTGTTCGACACCGTCAACGTCGCGCTGCCGGTGTAGCGACCGTCGGGCTGAAGCTCATCCCATTCAGCGCCGTATTGATGGCGCTGGCGGTACCGCGAAAGGTCATCGTCGAATTGGCCGTGCCGGTGCCAACCGAAACCGTGAGGCCCGTGGTACCGGCGAGCGTTAACGTGCCGTTGGTGACCGTCAGGGTGATTTCGTTGCTGGCGGTACCGGCGTCGGTGTCAGTGAAGGAAATCAAATTGCCGTTGCCGCTGGAGAACACCAGCGAGGTGTTCTGATTGGTGCTTCCCGAGCCCGGCGCGCTGACCGTGGGAGCCACATCGGCCAGGAAGCGCTGGCTGAATACCCCGGCGGTATCACCCCGAGCCGCTGCCGCTCCATACGGTGACAAATTGCGATCCGCCCCACGCCACGTCGGAATAGCGCTGATCGCTCGCCGTGGTCGAGTTCAGACGGAATTCGCCGCCATCCTTGACTCCAGCCGACGTGAAGAGCTGACCGTAAACGCGTAGCCGCCGCCGTCCTGCAAATTGCCATCCCAGGTAATGACAAACGCGCCGGAAGGTCCGTAAGCCACGCTCGAATAGATTTGCTCGCTGTATGTCGCTGCTGTCACCAGGAACTCGCTGCCTTGCGGTGTCCCAGAGGAGTTGAAGCGTTGGGCAAAAATTCCGCTTCCCGAACCGTCGGCCGCGGCATCGGTCCAGGTCACCACAAAATTGCCGCTGGCATCGATGGCGACGCTGCTGTAGCGCTGATCGAAGTTCGTGGTGGTATTCACCCTAAATTCCGCGCCTTGCGCCACGCCGCTCGCGTTATAGCGCTGGCCATAAACGCCAAACCCGAGCCGTCCTGATAGCTCGACCAGGTCACGACAAAGTCACCGTTGGCATTCATCGCCACGGCGCTTTCGAACTGATCGTTACTCGTGGTCGTGTTCACCCGGAATCGCTGCCCTGGGCCACGCCGCTCGCGTTGTAGCGCTGCGCGTAAGACGCCGCTGGAACTGCCGTCCTGAGCCCAGCTTCGCCAGGTCACCACGAAGCCGCTGGCATTCATGGCGATGGCGGGTTCGGTTTGATCGTTAGCGGTCGTGGTGTTAACCCGGAATTCGCTACTTGGGCGACGCCGGCGGCGTTGTAGCGCTGGGCGTAGACACCATAGCCGCTACCGTCCTGCGACTGGCTGCGCCAGGCGATCACGAAGTTACCGCTGGCATCCATCGCGACCGTCGGCTGGTCCTTATTGAGCGCTCCGGTTACGTCGGTATTGACCCGGAACTCCGCGGTCATCGGCGTTCCGTCGGCGTAATACTTGCGGGCGTAAACGTAGTCGGTGATGGTGTCTTCCCATACCAAGACGTAATTGCCGTTGGCGTCGGCCGCGATCTGCTTGCCCCCGGTAGCAACGGTCTGCTGGGTATTGCTGTTGGTCTGGTTCGCCAGGGTCTCGCTGCCCACCCGGATGACCGATAGTCCGCCGCCGGAGGTGTAGCGCTGGGTGAAAACGCCCGCGCCGTCGCCGCTGCCTTCGCCGCTCCAAGCGGTGATCACGTTGGTTCCACCCCAGGTTACGTCGGCGCTTTGCTGATGGTTCGTTTGCGTGCTGTTCAGCCGAAACTCGCCGCCGTCCTTGGTGCCATTGGCATTGAACAACTGTCCCCAGACGCTGTAGCCGCTGCCGTCATACGGGAAATTTCGCCAGGTCACCACAAAGGCGCCGGATGAGCCATAGGCGATGTTGGGATAGTGCTGCTCGTTGTCGGTGGTGGTATTGACCAGAAACTCGCTGCCCTGGGCGGTACCCGAAGCGTTATAGCGCTGCCCGTAAATGCCCCAGCCGCTGCCGTCCTGGCCGTTGCTGGCCCAGACGACGGTGAAATTGCCGCTGCTGTCGATGGCCACGTCCTGG
This sequence comes from Ottelia alismoides, assembly GCA_037367405.1. NCBI lineage: Eukaryota > Viridiplantae > Streptophyta > Magnoliopsida > Alismatales > Hydrocharitaceae > Ottelia > Ottelia alismoides. The sequence goes on from JAZKJV010006830.1 coordinate 9,514, forward strand.
TAGCGCTGATCCAAGCTGGTGGTGGTGTTGGTCTTGAACTCCGCACCCTGGGCTGTGCCGGCGGAGTCATAGCGCTGCCCGTAAACCCCGTAGCCGCTGCCATCCTGGGTATTGGAACTCCAAGTCACCACGAAGGCGCCGCTGCTGTTCATGGCGACGGCACTGTCGATCTGATCGGAGGAGGTCGTCGTGTTGATTCTGAATCCGACCCTTGCGCGGTGCCGGCCGCGTTGTAACGCTGCCCGTAGATGCCGTAACCCGAACCGTCCTGGCCGGTGCTCGACCAAGTGACCACGAAGCCGCTGGCGTTCATGGCAATGGCGGGATGGTCTGATCGTTGGCGGTCGTGGTATTGACGCGGAATTCAGAGCCCTGGGCCACGCCAGCGGTGTTGAAACGCTGCGCGTAAATGCTGTTGCTGGCGGTGTCGCCGGTATTGCCAAAGCTGCGCCAGGCGACGACGAAGTTCCCGCTGGCATCCATCGCGACGGTGGGCTGATCCTGGGTGTTCGCCGTAACCGTGTTGACGCGGATTTCGTTAGTCAGCGCGGTGCCATTAGCGTTGTACTTGCGCGCGTAGACCTCCGACGAGCCGCTGCTGATGTCCTCCCAGACCACGACGTAGTTGCCGCTGCTGTCCGAGGCGACCTGCTTGCCGGAACTGGTCACGGTCTGCTGGGTACTTGTGGTCGTCTGGTTGACCGAGGGTTTCGCTGCCGGACGGCGTCAGCGCCAGGGTGTGATTCCAGTCCGCCTGCGCTTGCGCATCCACCGCCAAAGCCGTCTCGATGGAGCCGGTTTGCGCCTCCAACACCCAGTCGCCGCCCAACGCGCCGGTGCCGGTGACGTCATCGCTGGCCGCCACGTCCGCGCCGGAAAGATCGGCCAAGCGCTTGAGCATGTCCTGCCCGGTTCCGTCGGCCGCCACGTCGCAGCCATAAAGCAGGATATCCGCTTGCTCGCTCAGCGCGGCTTGCCATCCCGTGACGTCGTCCTTGCGCGCCTCCAACTCATCCAGGTTCAACCAGGTCGACCCAAGTTGCTGACGTCCTTCCTCGCCGTGGGAAAGGATATGGATAGCCGCAACGTTGCCCTGCCCCGCCAAAACGTCGCTGATCTGTTGAAAGCCGTCCCGATCCGGACTCAAAAAAATAAACCGCCAGATCCCGCCCCTGCCCCGTCTGCGCCAGCAGATCGTTCACCAAGGTCTGGTTGTCGGCGACACGGACATCGATAAAACACCAGCTCCTTGGTCGGCCGCGCCACAACCGCCGGTGTAGTGACCGTCGAAACATTCGCGGATTGCTCCGGCGATGCCGGCGGAACCGGCTCGGCGGGCAATACCTGCACGGTGACGCCATGCTCCGGGCTTAGCGGTTGATCCACCAGCAACGAGATTGAGATCGGCGGAATACAGGACGCGCGCTTCCAACTCCTCGACCATGGCGCGTCGCTCGGTTGGACGTTTCGACTTCTTCATTAGTTTGAAAGGGGCAGTTCAGGCGGATAGCCCTGAGGGCATGCAGGGCCGAGCAAGGAGGCGGGGACACACCTCCCTGATTGTTTCGGCATGAATGGGAAAAAGTTTAGGCGGGTTTTGGAGAGTTCTCTTGGCGCCGGTTTGGCTGCCCCGGCGGCTGGCCCAAGGGGAAGCTGGCACTTCCGAGTGTCTGGATGCGATAACCCGTAGGCCCTCATATGTCGCTTTCGGACCCGAGCACTTCGGCAACACCCAGCTTGACGCGCTGCCGATCGCTGCCTGCCGGCGAACCGCAAAACGACCCACGCCTGAGTGATTTGCCACAGTGCCGAGTCATTACACACACTCCTTGAGGCAACCTAAAATCCAAGTTCCTGCACGGCTGCGGCATTCCAAACCCTGAAGGAGTGGCATTTTCCTTGAATCTGCTGAATCCGTTGCCCGCCTCCAAGAACCCCTCTGCGAGATCCGCCGGATGTCGAAAACTATCCCTGCCGAAACGTCCAGAACGAGGACATCATTCAGAATCTCGAGGACGATGCCGAACTCCATCAGGCCTTGCCGTCGGTTCGTTACTTCCAGATTCACTTCGAGCATTTGCACGATCTGCTGAGCGAAATTCGCCGTGATCTTGCCGACATGCGCCAACGACTCGTCCACCAGGAAACCGACCTTAACCCGCCACTCGGCAACAAGCCCGCGCTCGTCACCATACCAATCCGTGGCCAGATGCGACGCGGTAAACGTTCGCAATCCAAATAGACCCACCCGCATCCGTAACGGGGTGCGTTCACGGCATCGATGAACCGCCCAAGTTTCTTCGGAATCTCCACCATTGGTGACGATGGCGCTGAAGTCAACGTCACTGCCAGGGCGTAAGCCCCGCGAAAGGTCTGCCGCCGGCCTTCCCACGCCCAACTCAAGCGAACCGGAATTCCGTCCCGCAAATTAAGCCATTTTGGCCGGCCGCGACCGTCGCGGACATGTCGACCGCTTGACGCCAGGTCTCGGCGCAGCAAACGCGCTAATCCCTTTACGGTACAGGCGTATGATCACGGAGTAGGATTCGGGTTGACCGGTCGATGGCACAGCCCATCCGAATTTGGGACGGTGACCGTAGGGAGCCGTCCTTCGGCCTTACCGCGCCACCCGCCCAGTTTTACGCCATTCTCGCCGCGATGGTCTCAACCGACCTGGCCACGATCGTAGTGACCAAACGCGGCCTTTACCGCTGGCATCGGCCGCGCGCCGCTCGACCTGACCGCATAGCCATAAGAGGAGATTGACGCCTTGGAAACAAACAACCTGCCCTGGCAGATTCAACTGCCGCCAGTCCGCCCGCCGGTGCCGGTCGGCTATATCCTGCCGGCGATCGTCGTGATCGCGACCCTGTGGTCGTGCTACTTCACCATTCCGGCCGAGTCGGAAGGCGTGGTCCTGCGGTTTGGCCGATACATCAACAAGGTGCCGCCCGGCTTACACTTCAAGCTCCCTTTGGGCATCGACCGGGTCATCGCCGTGCCGACCCAGCGCCAGCAGAAGCTGGAGTTCGGCTTTGCGACGCGCGGGTTCACCAACAGCGATCAGGCGGGCATCGAGCCGGCGAAAGAAAAATCCATGGTCACCGGCGACCTCAATTCGGCGTTGGTCGAATGGATCGTGCAATACCGCATCACCGAGCCGGAAAACTACCTGTTTGACGTGCGCGAGCCGGGGCAAACCCTGCGCGATCTCTCCGAGGCGGTGATGCGCGAGGTGGTCGGCGACCGCACGGTCGACGAGATCATCACCATCGGCCGACAGGAGATCGAGGACAGCGCGCTGATGCGAATGAAGGAACTGGCGACTCGCTACCATCTTGGCGTGACCATCAACCAGGTCCAGTTGAAGAACGTCAATCCGCCCGAGCCGGTCCAGCCTCCTTCAACGAGGTGAACCGCGCTCAACAGGATCGCGAAATTCGATCAACCTGGCCAACGGCGAATACAACAAGGCGGTGCCACGCGCGCGCGGCGAAGCCGATCAGAACGTGCGCGCCGCCGAGGCTATCGCTTCAAGCGGATCAACGAGGCGGAAGGTGACGTCAATGCCTTCAGCGCGGTGCTGGACCAATACGTGAAGGCCCCCGATGTGACCCGGGCGCGGATTTATCTGGAAACCCTGGGCGACATCCTGCCGCAGGCCAAGCAGCAGATCATCGTCGACGACACCGTGCAGCAAATCCTGCCGATGCTGCCGCTGCCAGCGCAACCCTTGGGAGATGCCGAAATGAACAACGCGCTGAAATCGGTCCCATCGTCGCACTCCTGATCGCTGGCGTCCTTCCTGTCGGCCTACACCATCGACCAGACCGAACAAGTCATCGTCACCCAGTTTGGCCGGCCGTTGGCCAGCCGATCCTGGAACCAGGGCTGGCATTTCAAGCTGCCGTTCATCCAGGACGTCAACCGTTTCGACAAGCGTTACTTGGCCTGGGATGGCCGATGGTGGAGATGTCAACCAAGGACAAGACGTACGTTCAGGTCGACACCTTCGCCCGCTGGCGGATCGCCCAGCCCATGCAGTATTACCTGCGGCTGCGCGACGAGCGCAGCGCGCAATCTCGCTTGGAGGACATTCTCGGCAGCGAAACTCGAACCGCCATCGCCCCGTCATGAATTGATCGAGGTGGTGCGCACCGACAAGGACCGCCAGCCGATGCAGGATCAAAGCCTCATGGCCGCAGCTGGCGGCGTCGGCGGGCTGGGGGTGCTGCGCCCGATCAACTTCGGACGGGCCGCGATCGAAAAAGGCGTGTTCGCCTCGGCGGCGCCAAAGCTGGCTGAGTTCGGCATCGAACTGCTGGACGTACGCTTCAAGCGCATCAACTACAACCCGCAGGTGCTGGAGCGCATCTACCAGCGGATGATCAGCGAGCGCCTGCAGATCGCCCAGCGCTTCCGCTCTGAAGGCGAAGGCGAAGCGGCGCGCATTTCCGGCAACCGCGACCGGGACATCAAATGAGATTGCCTCCACCGCCTACAAGCAGGTCCAGGAAATCCGCGGCGAAGCCGACGCCCAAAGCCACCGGCATCTACGCCAAGGCCTATACACAGAAGCCGGAAGCGGCGGAGTTCTATCGATTTCTGAAGAGCATGGAGACCTATCGCAAGGTCATCAACGGCGACACGGTTCTGGTGCTGTCGACCAATAGCGACCTATTCAGCTTGCTGCGGCGGGTGGATGGCAAGACTCGGCCATGACCGGCTCAACCACCGCCCATGAATAAATGAACGCCCGGCGGACCAGATTCAGTTCGATCATCGCCGTGCCCCGCATCTGACTGATCGGCCTGAACACCGCCTCATGAGGTTCGAGGACCTCGTGCGGCGCGTCCTGAGTCGTGAACTGCGCCAGGTGGACGCGGATCGGACCGTCGGCGCTGCTCATCCACTCCTCAAAGTCGGCGACCAGCCGCAGCTTCGCCGCGTCCAGTCCATAGCGAACGGTAAGCGCCCGCAACGCGGCGGCCGGTTCGAACCGCGCGTCAGCGGCGCATCGGCCGTCAACGGCGCGGCGTCCTCGGGTAACGGCGACGGCAACAGCACGCTGGTCCCAACGCGCGCAACAGCAAGGCGGTGCTGTAGCTGTCGAAGTGGCAGAGCATCAATCGATTTTGCGAAAAAGTATCGTCGTTCATGCAGTGGACTCGTCCTGGCGGGCGGTGAGTTCGTTTCGAGTTAGCCGATGCGAGAAGCGTGGCCAAGACGCCAAACCGACCCGCTTCGCGGCCACGATCTAACCATAGTTGTGGGGGTGCCTTTCGGTAAATTCTGCATAGCGTGAAAGCGCCGGACCGCCTCCAAGACCTTATGGCGCCTGAATTGATGCCCGGTTCTAAAAGCCAAATGCGGGTAACCGCCCCGATCGCCCAATCTCTGCTCGCTAGCGTGCTTGATGGAACCCAGGGCGAGTTGAGAGTAAGGCAGCGTGAAGCTCAGATCGCCTAAAAGCCATTAGAAACTCCATTTTTGTAGATTCTGTTCCGCGATTTAATGTCGGCGCCACGATCTAAGACAGCGTTGAGTGTTACGTCCAACCTACGTCCTATTCGGGGTGCTGCAAGAAAGCGAGTCGGTCGAGTAGCTAGTCGTCCCTGCAAAATCCTCCGCCGCCCATCACAGCAAGGGCTACGACAAATTGGGGGACTATCCAGATCCCCCGGAAAAAGATCTAATTGCCCCAATTTCTGGAAGATTTTGCGGAGTTTCCTGTGACCACCGACGACTTCTTTCGAGCCCGTTTGGATCAGATGATCGATCTGCGTCATCCCTTGGCGGTGCTGGCGCGGCGGTTACCCTGGGCCGATATCGAAGCCTATCTGGCGCCGTCTTTCAGTCATCGCGATCGCCTAGGCCAGACGGTGGAACGCGACGATCTCTTCGGTCCCAGCGTGCAAGTGGTGGGTGCCGGGATCGGTTCGGGTGGGCGCAAGCGCTTGCCCATTCGCTGATGGCCTCGCTCCTCTACCTCAAGCACGCCTTCAACCTCAGCGACGAAGCGCTGGTCGAACGCTGGGCCGAGAATGTCGTCTGGCAGTACTTCAGTGGTCTGGACTACTACGAACCGCGCCTGCCGTGCGATGCCACCCAGATCGGCCGGTTCCGCACCGCCATCGGCGAAGCTGGCGTCGAATACCTGCTCAAGGCCACCGTCGACACTGCGGTGGCCGAAAAGGCCCTTTCACCGCGCGAGTTCGAACGGATCATCGTCGACACGACCGTGCAGGAGAAGGCCGTCGCCTATCCAGTCGACAGCCGGCTGTTGGAAATCGCCCGCTATCAAGTCGTCAAAGCCGCCAAACGGGCCGGTCTGTTCCTCAAGCAAACCTTTGCCAAGAGGGCAAGACCCTGCGCCGCAAAGCCTCCGGCTATGCCCATGCCCGCCAGACGAACCGGCTCAACCGGTCCTGAAGCGGCAACGACGATCCTCGGTCGGGTAATCCGCGCCGTTCAGCGCCAGCGAGCTCAGTGCCCCGGAGCCGTCAACGACTGGCGTTTGAACACCGTACTGGAGAGGGCTGAACGCATCCTCTGGCAACGCCGCCACGACCGAAACCAGCTGTACGCACTGCACGCGCCGGAAGTGGAGTGCTTGCCCAAGGGCAAAGCCCACAAGCGCTATGAATTCGGCGTCAAGGTCAGCATCGCGACGACCCATCGGAGCAACTTGGTGGTCGGCGCGCGGAGCTTTCCCGGCAATCCCTACGATGGCCATGTGTTAGCCGCGCAACTGGAACAGACATCCACACTGCTCGAAGGCCACGGCGTCACCCCCAAACAGGTGGTGGCGGACTTGGGATTCCGGGGCGTTGACGACGATAACCCCGATGTCCGGATCATCCATCGCGGCAAGTTCAAGTCCTTGAGCGCTCAAGAACGGCGCTGGCTGAAACGGCGCCAGGCGGTGGAACCGGTCATTGGGCACTTGAAGAGCGATCACCGCATGAATCGCTGCTGGATGAAGGGTGCGATCGGCGATGCGATCCATGCGGTTCTGTGCGCGGGTGGGTTACAACCTGCGTTGGTTGCTGCGGGCGGTGGTTCGTTTAGGCCTAACCGGCTTTTCTTGGCGTCGATTTGGCGGGGGCTGATCGACTGGATGACGCGCTTTTGGCCAAACGAGGCCTGGATCAGACCGGTTCAGATTCGTCTCGCCGCAGCGTTTTGAGTTTTGCAGGGGCGACTAGCTAGTCGTCCCTGCAAATTGCCGAATCAGCTGTTTTAGCAAGGCATACAGCCAATTTAGGGCTAGCCGGATCTCCAGAAAAAGATCTAATAAGCCCCAATTTCTGGAAGATTTGCGGAGCGTTCTCTTGACCACCGACGACTTCTTTTCGCGCCCCGTTTGGATCAGATGATTGATTTGCGCCATCCGCTGGCGGTACTGGCGCGGCGGCTACCTTGGGCCGACATCGAAGCCTATCTGGCGCCGTTTTTGACTCATCGCAATCGGTCCGGCCAACTCGTGGAACGCGACGATCTGTTTGGTTCAAGTATCCAACTCGTCGCGGTTGGCATCAGCCCCGCCGGACGCAAAACGCCTGCCCATTCGTCTGCTGGCGTCGCTCCTCTACCTCAAGCCACGCCTTCAACCTCAGCGACGAACAGGTCGTTGAGCGGTGGGCCGAGAATGTCGTTTGGCAGTACTTCAGTGGCCTCGACCTACTACGAACCGCGCCTGCCTGTGATCCCACCCAATTGGGCCGATTCCGCAAAGCCATCGGCGAAGCCGGCGTGAATACCTGCTCAAGGCCACCATCGATACCGCCGTGACCACCCAGGCCGTGCGACCCAGCGAGTTCGAACGCCTCATCGTCGACACCACCGTGCAGGAAAAAGCCATTGCCTTCCCGGTCGACAGTCGGCTGTTGGAGATTGCGCGGTATCAGGTGGTGAAAGCGGCTAAGTGCGCGGGTATTAGCCTCCAGCAGACCTTCGCCAAGGAAGGCAAGTGGCTACGCCGGCAAGCCGGGGGTTACGCCCATGCCCGGCAGATGAAGCGGCTCCGGCGTACGCTCAAACGTCAGCGCACGATTCTCGGCCGGTCATCCGCGCTGTTCAACGCCAGCAAGCCGAGCATCCCCAAGCCGCCACTGATGTTCGCTTGAACACGCTGCTGGAACGCGCGAGCGCATCCGCACGCAACGCCGTAACGATCACCACAAGCTTTACGCGCTGCATGCGCCGGAAGTGGAGTGTTTGGCGAAAGGCAAAGCGCACAAACGCTATGAGTTTGGCGTCAAGGTCAGCATCGCGACAACCCATCGGAGCAACTTGGTGGTGGGCGCGCGGAGCTTTCCCGGCAACCCCTATGATGGTCATGTGCTGGCCGCGCAGATGGAACAAACCCAGACCCTGATCGAAGGCCACGGCGTCACGCCTCGGCAGGTGGTGGTGGATTTGGGGTTCCGGGGTGTTGACAGCGATAACCCCGATGTCCGAATTATCCATCGTGGCAAGGCCAAGTCGTTGACCGGCCAGGAACGGCGCTGGCTGAAACGCCGCCAAGCGGTAGAGCCGGTCATTGGGCACCTAAAGAGCGATCACCGCATGAATCGCTGTTGGTTGAAGGGCGTGATCGGCGATGCGATTCACGCCGTGCGTGCGCCGTGGGTTACAACCTGCGCTGGCTGTTGCGGGCCATGGTCCGTTTGGGCCTAACCGGCTTTTCTTGGCGCCGAATTTGGGTCAGGCTGCTACGTCGATTCGCCGACCCACGACGATGGCTATCGCCTATTGACCCCTTTCACACCCTCTTCAGAATCGCGTATTGAATTTTGCAGGGACGACTAGCTAATTCCAGCGCGACAATTTAACTTCGCACCCTCCGGTAATGTCGGGCACGGGTACCTGCCCGACGTACTAGCCGGACGCGGAGTCAGGGGGGAATGCAGTGGGCGGGAAGTTGTCTAGCCGGGATCCTACCCGCGCAGCAGGCAAATCCAGATCGGATTACCGATTGATCAGGAGAAGGGCCGGCCCGGTCCCGACCCGACGCCGTGTTCCGGTAAGCTCATGGATTGGGCTCGTCGACGATGATCGACCCGATGGAACTCTGCCGCTCTCTGGGCCACTTCATCGTCCTTATCGGTCAAGGGTGGCAGGGTGCAATCAAGCACATAGCTGCCCTCCACCGCGGCCTGATCCGCGTTATGGAGGGTCCAACCCAGGTTGTGCCGACCGCCCGACGGATCGGTGGAAATCGTTTCGAGATCCTTGACTTGCCGCCCGTAGCGTTAGCGACTCGCAGGGTGCAGGTCAGTTGGCCGACCTTGCCGCCCACCGAATAACGATCCCCGTATGTAGAGTCTGACCCAGTGAGAGGCGCCGCGGCGTTCTGCCTGACAATCGGACAGCCACCGTCACGGGTTGCGTCGTGCTGCCGTTTTCCAGCCGGCCGCGATTGGAATAATTTGATCACACTAGCGGGTGCATTGGCCGGGTTCCGGCCGATGCTTACATACGGATACCGGAACGATGCTGACTTGTGCATGTGCGATGCTGGGCAGGGGCGAGCACCACGCCGACCGAGAACAGGGCCAATACGCTTGGTAGCCGGTTTTGCTTGGCTTGTCGTTAGTCATGCTTGCTCAACTCCTGAATTGAGATACCGATAAATAGGTATTATTTTGTTTGGCATACTAGCTGAATAGGTCGCGCATGGTATTTCCTGACCGACATGAAGGCTATATCTCGCGGTGATGGCGGGCACAAAACCTGCCGGACGTTCCGAACCGATCATCACCCGGACGCGCCAGAAATCCGGCTTCTCGCCACGGCCGGTATCCCGAGATGAATCACCGCATGAGTGCTGGGCGTTGCCAAGATCCGCGGGTAGTCTTTTAGTATTCGCTTTGCCGTGTAACGTGAGCCATTGAGGTTCAGGTGATGCCTATCCCGATAAAGGAGACGATCATCCTTGTTCATTCGACAAAACGAGTCATCGCAGAAATATTTGACCTATTAATGATTTGTACACTCGGATATTTCCGACCGACACCCTCAATGGCTTGTTGATAGGCGTCATACTTTTTTCTGAAAACCTGAATATCCTCATTACACTGGTAACTCGAAAAACTGAACTTTCGCGAGATCTGACACTTCTCCGGATCAAATTCAAACTGGGGATATCATTAGTCAAAAAGACCTGCTTGTTGGCGTCGATAAGCTTCCGTACCTTGCGTTCAATCTCGGTGCCGAGGTCGCATCCGAGAAACTTCCGAGCGCCTGTAAACCACCAATAATTCATCACGACCGTCGCGGTTTCCCGACTATTGAGTATTTGATCGAAAATTTCATCAAACCCCTTGTCACCGATGGCCGCACCCTTACCGTAGAAGGCGACGTTAATGGACTTAAGCTCTTCGGCCAAACCAATCAACAAATGCAAGGCGTGGCTATCGCCAACCAGAACCAAGTCAATCGGTTCATTCTTTTTTGACTGGTAACATTCTCCGCGTCTAAACGTTTTACAACTAAAGAAGTTGGCGTTAGATGGCTATAGTAGGCATCGTGTCCGACCTCCCCGCTGTTAACCGCCTCGGGTTTCGCGACAGACCGAAAATCCAAGCCCCTCATCTCGTAAGTCGTAAAGCCAACGACACCCAAGCTCGCCATCGACACCACAAGAAGCAGGGTTTTGCCCCGTTTCGCTTGCCAAACCGAATCGGAACCTCGACAAACCGATAGGTTAGCCACGCCAGGATAATCGCGGTAAGTACACAGCCAGGTATGACCACAGCTGGCGGCGTTTGGCTTTCGATAATTCTGGCAAACGACAGCAAGGGCCAATGCCACAGGTAGAGCGGGTAACTGATAAGACCAAACCAAACCAGTAGGCGACTGGACAGGATGTTGCGATTGACCCAGGCTTGTCCACCGGCCGCAATGAGGATCACCGTACCGGCGACCGGAAGCGTCGCCCACCAACCGGGAAATAGAAGTCCTTTTCGATCCCAAAAATGCTGAAAGCAATTAGCAACAAACCCATTATCGAGACAAAATCACGCTGAATCGACCGATTGATTACCGATGATTTCTTGAAACAAACCGTGTCGATAAACGTTCCTAACCGTTGCTTCGCGGATCGCCAAGGACCCGGAAGCCGAAGCGTTAGATAGGCCAATAATGAGCCAGCCGCCAACTCCCAGAAACGCGTTTGCGGCGAGAAGAATACCTGTGTACTTTGACTATGAATCAGCGCGACGTTGAGAACAAAAGAACCGACCGCGACGACAAGCACGATCGCGAGCACGTTAAATCGTCTTAGCGAAACACACCACAATAACAGCGGCCAAACGATATAGAACTGTTCTTCCACGCCCAGTGACCAGAGATGTAACAAGGGTTTGGTATCGGCGGCATTATCAAAATATCCAGCTTCATTCAAAAGCACAAAATTAGAGATAAAACCGGCCCCGCCCGCGATATGCTTGCCCAGTTGCGCATACTCATAGTCAAGCAAGGCAAACCAGCCGAATGCATAGCTTGCCGCCAAGACCACAATCAAGGCGGGAAAAATCCGTTTAATTCGACGACTATAAAAGTCAAGAAAACTGAAACTGTGATTATCTAGCCCAGAAAATATGATGCTGGAAATTAAAAAACCAGAAATCACGAAGAAGATGTCCACCCCGACAAAGCCGCCTTCAATATCCTTGGGGGCGGCATGATAAAGAACGACTGACAGGACCGCGATGGCTCGTAAACCATCTATGTCTGGCCGATATTTGAAGTCGCTTAACGGGTGTGTGCCCTCCGGCGAATGATTTTTAAGCATCTTTATAAGTTCTTCTGTCTACCGGATACCGGTATTAACGACTAAAATGTTAAAGCAATTCAGCGACACCAACCAAACCAGTGCAGATCGAATTAATCCTGCCGCACCGCACCGTAATGGTCATTCGGCCAGTGGTGCGGTCAAAAATGTGTAACGCGCTCTGGAAGACTGCCTTCCCGCCGCGCGTTCCGCAAATTGGCGGTGGCGGATCGGCCGTCGCGGTCGGTTTAGCGAAGTGTAGTGAGGCGAATGCTCCGGAACAATCGAGGCTCCCAAAAGCGAAGTCCGTCACTTCGCGAACTGGGACAGGACCGACCCACGGTGTTTAAGGGCTTTTCCGGTGGCAAATCCAGGCATATGCACTGGACGCGCGGTTGACGTGTCGCTACCGCCGAATTCACAAACGGTCTGTTAACCAACGCGACATTCGATCCGTCACGGCGTTATGCTGCGCGGGTCGCCCCTCGGACTTAGCCTGCCGCTTCCGTCATGACCGCCGCCCCACCCACCATATTGATCATCGACGACGAAATTCGCGGCCTGGAAACGTTGGCGCGAATCCTTGAGGACGACTTTCAAGTGCTCGCGGCGAGCAATTGCAACGATGCGGAGGCCCTGCTTCTGCGCGAGCCAGTGCGGATCGTGCTGTGCGATCAGCGCATGCCGGAAATGACTGGCGTCGAGTTCCTGCAACAGGTCCGCACCCGCTGGCCGGATGTCATCCGCATGATCGTGTCCGGTTACACCGACTCCGACGACATTATCCGCGCCATTAATGATGCCGGCATTTATCAGTACATCACCAAGCCCTGGCATCCCGACAATCTGATTTTGACGCTCAAGAACGCCGCGCAACTCTACGACTTGCAGCGCCGCAACGAGCAATTGTCGGTGGAGCTGAAAATGGCCCCCGAGCACCTCATCGATCGGGTCGCACAAAAGCAATCCGCCCTGCGCAAGGGCTTTCAGCGTTACGACGCGCTGGTTCGTGGCGACGACAGCCCAATGAACGCGGTCTGCGACAAACTGCTGCGGGTCGCGGCATTCGATCTGGCGGTACTGATCACCGGCGAATCCGGCACCGGCAAGGAACTGGCCGCGCGCGCCCTGCATTACAACAGTCCGCGCTGGGATAAGCCGTTCGTCATCGAAAACTGCGCCGCGCTGCCCGACGAACTGCTGGAAAGCGAGCTGTTCGGCTGCAAGCGCGGCGCCTATACCGGGGCCATCGAGGACCGTGCCGGTCTGTTCGAGCGCGCCGACGGCGGCAGCATCTTTCTCGATGAAATCGGCGAAGTGTCGCCGTCCTTTCAGGTCAAGCTGCTGCGCGTGTTGCAGGAAGGCGAAGTCCGGCCGTTGGGCAGCGCCAAGCCGCGCCCGATCGATGTGCGGGTGATCGCCGCCACCAAATCGCGATCTGGAAAAGGAAATGCGGGCTGGCCGGTTCCGCGAGGATCTCTACTACCGCCTGACGCCGTTCACCGTCCATCTACCGCCATTGCGCGAGCGGATCAGCGATATTCCGGTGCTCGCCATGGCCTTGCTGGAAGCAGCCACGCAACGGCTGGGCAAGCGGGTCACCGGTTTCACCGAAGCGGTTTTTGATCGGCTCCGCGCCTACCCCTGGCCGGGCAATGTGCGCGAGCTGAACAACGAAATTCAGCACATGCTGGTGATGGCCGACGACGACCTGTTGGACTTGGACTTGCTGTCCGAACGGGTAAGCCGAGCGCCCCTTGCCAGCGCGGCAACGCGCTTTGCCAAGGTTGGCGAAGCGCTCAGCCTAAAGGATCGGGTCGAGCAATTGGAGGCTGAGATTCTCCGGGACGTCCTGCGCCGTCACGCTGGCAACAAAAGCCGAGCGGCCGAGGAATTGGGGCTGTCGCGCATGGGACTGCGCGCCAAGCTGGAGCGCTATGGCCTGGCCACGGAGACCCAGCACGATGACTAGCGTAACCCCGGGCACGCTGACCGGGAGCCTGCTGTCCGATTCGCACCCGGCGGCGCTCGGCCAAATGGGCGAGGAAGCCTGGATCGAGGTCATCCGCAAGATGGATGAGGTGTACGCCGATCTGCTGCGCAATCAGGTCGAACTGGAAGAGAAGAATCGCCAATTGGAGGATGCGCAAAACTTCATCGACAGCGTCCGCTCGGCGATGACCGATGTACTGCTGGTGTGCGACCGGCAGGGCCGCATTCTGCAAGTCAACGCCGCGCTGGAGCGGTTGACCGGCAAGCCGGCATCCGAGTGGTTGCACCAATCGGTGGACGCCCTGTTTCATCCGGACTCGGCGACCCCGCTGACGACGTTTCGCGAACTGCTGGGCCAGCGCGATCTCGCCGATGTCGAAGTGGCATTCAACGACGCCCACGGCCACCCGGCGCTTCTGGCGCTGAACGGTTCGCGTCGCACCGACCGTCGCGGCCGCTTCCTGGGCTGGGTGCTGATCGGCCGTTCGGTGGGCGAGTTGCGCCGCGCCTACGCGCAACTCCAGCGGGCCCACGCGGAACTTCAGGAAACCCAGCGCTATCTGGTGCAGGCGGAAAAAATGGCGTCGCTGGGCCGGCTGGTCGCGGGTGTCGCCCATGAGCTGAATAATCCAATCAGCTTCGTTTACGGCAATATGCACGCGCTCAAGCGTTACGCCGAGCGCATTGCGGAATACCTGAGCGCTTGCGGCAATCCGACCGCGAGTCCGGAGCTGGCCGAACTGCGCGGCAAACTGAAGATCGACCGCACCCTCGCGGACCTGGGGCCCTTGATCGACGGCACGCTGGAAGGCGCCGAGCGGGTCAGCCAGATCGTTCAGGATTTGCGCAGCTATTCCGGCATCCAGCAGGAACCCTTGTCGCGCTGCGATGTACCGCAACTGATTCATACCGCGCTGCACTGGGTCGGCAAGGCGTCGCGGCAAAAGCCCGCGGTTCGGCTGGACCTGCCGGAATCGCTGGAGTTGCGGCTCTGCAAGGGCAAGCTCCACCAAATTCTGGTCAACCTGCTGCAAAACGCCCTGGACGTGATGGAAGGCCAGGAACCCGCGCGATTGGAAATCGCCAGCACCACCGGACAGGGGCAACTGCGGATCGACATTCGCGACCATGGGCCAGGAATTCCCGACGGCGCGCTAGGCAAGGTGTTCGAGCCGTTCTTCACGACCAAGCCGGTTGGCAAGGGGACCGGACTGGGGCTCTACATCAGCTACGGGCTGGCCTTGGAGCAAGGCGGCGATTTGCGGGTTGCCAATCATCCCGATGGCGGCGCCATATTCAGCCTAATCCTGCCGGTGGAGGACGATCGTCATGGCGAGTGAACCCCTCAATCTGCTGTGGCTGCAATCCGGCGGCTGCGGCGGCTGCTCGATGTCGCTGTTGTGCGCGGAAAATCCCGACTGGCTGGCGGCGTTGGAGAGTGCCGGTATTCGTCTGCTCTGGCATCCGTCGGTCAGTGAAGGCAGCGGCGGCGAATTCCTGGCACTTTTGGAAAGCCTGGCCAGCGGCGCAATCCGCTTGGATATCCTGTGCTTGGAGGGCGCCGCGATGCGCGGGCCGAACGGCACCGGCCGTTTTCACCTGCTGGCCGGAAGCGGTCAACCGATGATTCACTGGATCGACACGTTGGCCGGTCTGGCGCGGTATGTCGTCGCAGTGGGCAGTTGCGCGGCCTACGGTGGCGTGACCTCGGCCGGCGACAACCTGACCGATGCCTGCGGGCTTCAGTACGACGGCAAGGAAAAAGGCGGGCTGCTGGGCGAGAACTTTCTCTCCAACTCGGGTCTGCCGGTCATCAATATCGCCGGCTGCCCCACCCATCCCGGCTGGGTGACGGAAACCCTAGGACTGCTCGCCTTGGGCCTGTTCGGTCCCAGCGCGATGGATGGCTACGGCCGGCCACGCGGCTACACCGACCATCTGGTTCATCACGGCTGCGCGCGCAACGAGTTTTACGAATTCAAGGCCAGCGCCGAGCAGCCGTCCAATCTGGGTTGCCTGATGGAGCATCTGGGCTGCCTCGGCACTCAGGCGCACGCCGATTGCAACATCCGGCCGTGGAACGGCGGCGGCTCCTGCCTGGATGGCGGCTACCCCTGCATCAACTGCACGGAACCGGGCTTCGAGGAACCCGGACACACCTTTATGGAAACGCCCAAGTTCGCCGGGATTCCGCTGGGCCTGCCGACCGACATGCCGAAAGCCTGGTTTGTCGCCCTGGCCTCTCTCTCCAAGGCGGCGACACCTGAGCGCCTAAAGGTCAACGCCGTATCC
This sequence comes from Ottelia alismoides, assembly GCA_037367405.1. Classification (NCBI taxonomy): domain Eukaryota; kingdom Viridiplantae; phylum Streptophyta; class Magnoliopsida; order Alismatales; family Hydrocharitaceae; genus Ottelia; species Ottelia alismoides. The sequence goes on from JAZKJV010006830.1 coordinate 25,577, forward strand.
GACCGCATTCGGGTGCCGCCGGGCGAAAAAGCCTCCGGCGAATCATGAGTCGGCGCGTCGTCGGGCCGTTCAATCGCGTCGAGGGCGACCTGGAGGTCCAACTCGACATCGACGCCGACCGGGTCCGCCAAGCGTGGGTGGTGGCACCGCTGTTTCGCGGCTTCGAGCGCATTCTGGCCGGCAAACCGCCCATGGACGCGCTGGTTTACGCGCCGCGCATTTGCGGCATCTGCTCGGTCGCCCAATCCGTGGCGGCCGCCACGGCGCTGGCAAATGCCGCCGGCGTGACCCGCCCGCCGAATGGAATTTTGGCCACCAACCTGATCCTTGCCGCCGAGAACATCGCCGACCATCTGACTCACTTTTACCTGTTCTTCATGCCCGACTTTGCCCGGCCGTGCTACGCCGCCGAGCCATGGTTCACGGACATCGAACGGCGCTTCAAGGCGACCAGCGGCGCAGCCGTGGCACCCATGCTGGCGGCGCGCGCGGCATTTCTGCATGTCGTGGGCATCCTTGCCGGCAAGTGGCCGCATACGCTGGCGGTCCAGCCCGGCGGAACCACCCGCGCCATCGAAAGCGCCGAACAGGTCCGCCTGCTGTCCATCCTGCATGCCTTTCGCCGCTTTCTGGAAACCCATCTGTACGGCGACGCGCTGGAATCAGTGCTAACCATCGACTCTGCCTCATCCCTTCGGGATTGGGCCAGTCGCGACAGTGCCTCGGGTGGCGACTTCCGCCGTTTTATCCGCGTCGCCGACGCGCTTGGACTCGATCAGCTCGGGCGAGCGGCCGACGTGTTTCTGAGTTATGGCGCCTACTCGCAGCCGGATGGATCGACGTTGTTTCCTTCCGGCCTCTGGGACCAGACGGTTCGTGCACTCGACAGCCGGCAAATCCGCGAGGACTTGAGCCATGCGTGGATGTCGCCGGACGAGCCGCGCCATCCGTTTGACGGCAAAACCCAGCCGGATGCCGAATCGATTGACGCTTACACCTGGTGCAAGGCGCCTCGCCTAGCCGGTCGAACCGCCGAAGTCGGCGCCCTCGCCCGCCAACTCATGGCTGGCCAACCGGTGGTGCGCGATTTCATGATGCGCGGTGGCGGCAGCGTTACCGCGCGGATTGTCGCCCGCCTGTTGGAGCTGGCGCGGGTCACCGTGGCCATGGAACTGTGGCTGCGCGAACTCAAACCTGGAGAGCCCTACTACGCTCCGTTCGAACTGCCCGAGGAAGCCGATGCACAGGGCCTGATCGAAGCCGCGCGCGGCAGTCTCGGGCACTGGATCAGCATCCGTGAGAGCCGAATCGCCAATTACCAATTGATTGCCCCGACCACCTGGAATTTCTCGCCGCGCGACGCCGACGGTCAGCCCGGCCCGCTGGAGCAAGCCTTGGTCGGCGCGCCGCTGCGCCCCGGCGAAACCGATCCGGTGGCGGTGCAGCATATTGTCCGCTCGTTCGATCCGTGCATGGTTTGCACGGTGCATTGAGGGCAAACCGCCGAACCGGCGGAGCCGCTTAAGGAACCTTAACCGGCTAACCAGGGCTATCGCCCGACTCGAGATCCGCCGCATTTCGTATGGCAAGCAATTGCTTGAGCAACTCTGGTAGCCATTCCTGTACCGTCGACCACACGACATCAAGGTTGATGTCGAAATAGCCGTGGGCCATGCGATTGCGCATGTTACGCATGCTGAGCCACGGGACTTGGGCGGGTGCGTTAGTGAATTCGACATAGCCATCCATGACCTTCGAGGCCACTTCGCCAATGATGACCAGGCTCATGATGACGGCCTGTTGAGTCCGCTTGTCGGCCAGGAAGTCCTCCTTGGTCAGTCCTTCCACAAAGTTGCCCGCGTCGGAGGCGGCTTGCTGGATGTGATCGAGACAATCGGCCAGTCGATTCTAGTTCATATCGGCTGCGCTTCGGCGAGCACCTTGGCCCGGAACTTCGGCGGCAGGTCGCCCGGTGTCAACACGTCAACATCGACGCCGAGGAGTGTTCGCAGCTCGTCTTGTAAATCGCCCAAGTCCAATAATGTGGCACCCGGCAGGGCATCGACCAACAGATCGAGGTCACTGCCGTCCTGGTCAGTGCCATGCAGCACCGAACCAAATACACGGGGGTTTGCCGCACGAAAACGGCTGACCGCTTCGCGCACGGCGCCTCGCTTAAGTGCAAGCGCGGCAGATGGTCGCATGGTGGACTCTTTTTGTTTCAAAACCCGTCGAGAGCGTAGGGAATGGAGGATGGTATTTCAAGCGCTGTTTCCGGGAATCGCAGGATCGTGATTTTCCGGCTCGAACCGCGTGCCCACGTGCGTTTTTCGAAAATCAGCCGGCCGCGCGACTCAGGCGTTTATGTTTGCCGATCAATATCCCCCCGTTACTGTAAGCGAGTACGCCCTACGCTGGCTGGCGCGTTCAACGTATTGGCATCAGTAGCGCCCGTTTTGGTAACAGGAAAAGGGAAAAAAGGTGAGCCTCCATGCCGTAAAGCTTCATCGAGAATATGCTGGATGATCGATGTCGTATTCATCCGTCGTACTGCCAACGACTACGCACTGCCGCACTGACCCAATTCCTTAATGCCCCTACAGCGCGTTTCGACGTGATCGTATTGGCCGACACCTTGTGTTATTTCGGTGATTTAACGGCAGTGATCGCCGCCGCCCGCAAGGCACTAAGAGCGAACGGTCAGTTTTTGTTTGCCCTGGAGCGGACGGCGGACGACAGCGGCTCCTATCAGATTCAAGTCCTCGGTCGCTACAGCCACGGCCGAGCGCATATCGAACGTGCCCTGACGGACAACGTATTCAGCAGCGTGGTGATGACGCCCGTATTGCTCCGTTACGAGGCAGGGCAAGAGGTTAATGGCAGGCTGGTCGATGCCCAGGTTTGAAGCGTCAAGAAACAGGCTGCGCTACTGTGGGATTGGCTTCGGCGGAACCGGTTTGCTCGGTGCGGTAGCCGTTGGTGCGGGCCCACCGACCTGAACTGAGGTACGCGTGGTCAGATCGACAAGAAAGCGACCACCGACCTCGTTTTCGATCTCCAATGCCGTACCATCGGGCGCCAGACTCATCGATCGAAAATAAATCGCACCTGGTCCAGCCGCGATGCCTGCGGCACGATGGTCTAGAGCGTCATAGACCTTTATGCGCCAGAGCTTGGCATTTGATTTAGTATCGAACGCCGCAAGATAACCCCCAGCGGCATCACCTTGGCGCTCATCGGTCGAGTCTTGCTCATATCGAATCCCGGCGTGTTCGACCGGCGCCACAATCGGTGCGGGCGGACGACTGATTGAAGGTGGATTGGACATCTTCGTTTTCTCCTTATCGGAAATCAGGGGCGTTGCGGAAGAGGTGAATTCGCCGGCAATGGCCAACATCACCACGCTGGCCAAAGCAAGGGTACGCGGTATGTTCATATGATTGTAAGTGCTTTATTGCGTTCTGATTCTGTCAGAACACCAGCGCAATCCACGCAAAAGAACGCCCAGCTATCAGCATTTCGTATCGCTGCGCTGCCCGGAAAGCCAGCGTGGGGACCTATGCCATACCACGCATATCGAGCTTTGCCGATGTTGACATCCTCTGTTCCACAGACGAGGTGGGTCAGTTCGTGAACGACAATTCGAGTCCAATTTTTCTGCCCGGCCATGACATTGCCCGCATGATCAACAAAGAACGAACGCTCGATGTAAACCACATCGAGCCCCTCGCCATAGTTGGAAAAGGTGAATGCTTCGGCGTTGAGGAAATTCAATTCGTCCTGGGTACTCGCGGTTCGCAGCGGCACCCAATCGGTCAGAATGAAGTGCCCTCGATTGAGCATCCCGATAATGTCTTTAAAGCCTTTCTGAAGCCGCGCGATGTAGGTCGCAAGGTCGGCAACTGAAGTAGCGGGATCGCCAAACCACCGCTTCACGACGTTTAAAGCGTCGACCCCGTTTCTTCCAGCTTTTCCGTTCACCGCAGCCGCAGCGTTCGACAGGATCATTCCGGCCCGCTGACACCAGGCCAGCGCTTCCTGGGTGGAATGAGCGAGGTACTTTTTTTGTTCCCGGGAGAAAACCTCTGAGTCGCTGCGTAACAGAATTCTTGTCGCAATTTGCGTGTTGGCGCGGGCGTTTAAATCATCCGAAGGCCAATCCTGTAGCTCCGTGCCTCTTTCGCCCAAGCCGGCAACCAAGCTTCCAACCTGGCAATCCACTTGCCATCGAACCACCCAATTTCCCCCACCATTCCCACCTATCCCACTGAATTAACAAGCGACCACTCCCTGGCACGACCTTTGACTATCCCGGTCAGGCTTTATAACAACACCGTCAGCACGGAGACCGGGGATGACAGAAACGTTCTACGACGTGATGCGCAGGCAGGGCATCACGCGCCGCAGCTTTTTTAAGTTTTGCAGTTTGACGGCTTCGGCCCTGGGCTTGGGACCGGCGTTCGTGCCGCGTATCGTCGAGGCCATGGAAACCAAGCCACGCATTCCGGTCCTTTGGCTGCACGGGCTGGAATGCACCTGCTGTTCCGAATCGTTCATCCGCTCCGGCCATCCCCTCGCCAAGGACGTCATCCTGTCGATGATCTCCCTGGACTACGACGACACCATCATGGCGTCCGCCGGTCATCAGGCCGAGGCGATCGTCGACGAGATCGTCGAGAAGTACAAAGGCAACTACATCCTCGCCGTGGAGGGCAATCCGCCCCTAAACGAGGATGGCATGTACTGCATCATCGGCGGCAAGCCGTTCGTCGATCAACTGCGTCACGCCGCTTCCAACGCCAAGGCGATCATCTCCTGGGGCTCCTGCGCCTCGTGGGGCTGCGTGCAGGCGGCGGCGCCCAATCCGACGCGGGCGACGCCGGTTCACAAGGTCATCGTCGACAAGCCGGTCATCAAGGTGCCCGGCTGCCCGCCCATCGCCGAGGTCATGACCGCGGTGGTGACCTACATCCTGACTTTCGACAAGTTCCCGGAACTGGATCGGCAGGGCCGGCCAAAGATGTTCTACAGCCAGCGCATCCACGACAAATGCTATCGACGGCCGCATTTCGACGCCGGCCAGTTCGTGCAGCATTGGGACGACGACGCCGCGCGCAAGGGCTACTGCCTCTACAAAATGGGCTGCAAGGGACCGACGACCTATAACGCTTGCTCGACGGTGCGCTGGAACGGCGGCTTGTCGTTCCCGATTCAATCCGGTCACGGCTGCATCGGCTGCTCGGAAGACGGATTCTGGGACAAGGGCGGGTTTTACGAGCGCCTCAGCAGCATCAATCCCTTCGGCATCGAGGCGAATGCCGATCAACTGGGTGGTGGCGCGGCCGGCCTGGTCGGCGCGGGCGTCGTGGCGCATCTCGCATCCACCGCGATAAAACGCGCCTCCCAGCCGCCGCAAGAGTGAGCCTGTTATGAGCACTGTACAAACCCCCAACGGATTCGCGCTCGACGACTCTGGCCGCCGCGTGGTGGTCGATCCGGTGACCCGCATCGAGGGTCACATGCGCTGCGAAGTGAACATCGGAGACGACAACGTCATCCACAACGCGGTGTCCACCGGCACCATGTGGCGTGGACTGGAAGTGATTCTCAAGGGTCGCGACCCCCGCGACGCTTGGGCATTTGTCCAGCGTATCTGCGGCGTGTGCACCGGCACCCATGCGCTGACTTCGGTGCGCGCGGTGGAGGACGCGATCGGCATCAGCATTCCGGAAAACGCCAACTCGATCCGCAACATCATGCAGTTGAACCTGCAGGTGCATGACCATCTGGTGCACTTCTATCACCTGCATGCGCTGGACTGGGTGAACCCGGTCAATGCGCTGAAGGCCGACCCCAAGGCCACCTCGGAACTGGCGCAGAAGATTTCCAACTGGCCGAAATCGTCGCCGGGCTATTTCCGCGACGTGCAGAACCGCCTGAAGAAGTTCGTCGAAAGCGGCCAGCTCGGCCCGTTCAAGAACGGCTATTGGACTAACCCGGCTTATTTACTGCCGGCGGAAGCGGACCTGCTGGCGGTGACCCACTATCTGGAAGCCCTGGACTTCCAGAAGGACATCATGAAGATCCGCACCATCTTCGGCGGCAAGGACCCGCATCCCAACTGGATCGTCGGCGGCGTGCCCTGCGCCATCAACGTCGATGGTGAAGGGTCGGTGGGCGGCATCAACATCGAACGGCTCAACCTGGTGTCGTCGATCATCGACGCCAGCCTGGAATTCGTCGAGCAGGTCTATATCCCTGACCTGCTGGCCATCGCAAGCTTCTATAAGGGTTGGCTGTACGGCGGCGGCTTGTCGGGCAAGAGTGTGCTGGCCTATGGAGACATCCCCGACAAGGCCAACGACTACAGCGCCGGTAATCTGCTGCTGCCGCAAGGCGCGATCATCAACGGCAACCTGAAGGAAGTGCACGAGATCAATTTCCGCGATCCCAACGAGATTCAGGAATTCGTCCCGCACTCCTGGTACACCTACGCCGACGAATCCAAGGGTCTGCATCCTTGGGACGGCATCACCGAGCCACGCTACGAACTGGGCCCCAACGCCAAGGGCACGCGAACCAACATCGAACAGCTCGACGAAAACGCCAAATACTCCTGGATCAAGGCGCCACGTTGGCGCGGCCACGCCATGGAAGTGGGCCCGCTGGCCCGTTACGTGGTGGGCTATGCGAAAGGCGACAAGGAAATCACCGAGCAGATCCAGATGGTCCTCAAGACCCTGGATGTGCCGGTCGACGCGCTGTTCTCCACCCTGGGCCGAACCGCCGCCCGCGCGCTGGAATGCCAATGGGCGGCGCGCAAGATGCGTTACTTCATGGACAAGCTGGTGGCCAACATCAAGGCGGGCGATTTGGCCACCGCCAACGTGGCCAACTGGGAACCGTCCACCTGGCCCAAGGAAGCCAAGGGCGTGGGCTTTACCGAAGCACCGCGCGGCGCCCTGGCTCACTGGCTGAAGATCAAGGACACCAAGATCGACAACTACCAGTGCGTGGTGCCGACCACCTGGAACGGCTCACCGCGTGACAACGAAGGCAACATCGGCGCTTTTGAAGCCGCACTGATGAACACCAAGGTGGAACGGCCGGACGAGCCCGTGGAAATCCTCCGCACCCTGCACAGCTTCGACCCGTGCCTAGCCTGCTCCACCCATGTGATGAGCGAGGATGGTCAGACGCTAGCCGAGGTGAAGGTTCGGTAGGGGCTTTTGCTCCTTCGCCTCCGGAGCGGCCGACCCATGCAAGTTTCCGCCGGCTGAGCGGAGCCGAAGCCAGCGGAAACTCATCCGTGGGCGGTTCGCTTCGACTCCGCTCAGCGAACGGCTAACTTAACGGTACTGGTCATTCGGGCGCTCCCCGAATGACCCTTCCCGCTGGAGAGGCGACAAATACCCCGTAAGAGATCGGTTCTGGATAGATTTTTAGAGACGCACGATGAAAAGACTTTCCACATTCACCCTCGCCGCCCTGCTGTCGCTCGGCGCAACCCAGCCGGCCCTGGCCCACACCGGACAACACCTGGGCGGATGGGCCGCCGGGCTGTCCCATCCGTTTCTGGGGCTGGATCACCTGACGGTCACGGCCGCGGTGGGCATTTGGGCAGCATTGCAGAACAGAACCACCGCCGCCATGGCCATGCTGAGCTTTCCGCTGTTCATGCTGATCGGGACCGAGCTCGCGTTGTCGGGCGCCGCGCTTCCGGGTGTTGAAACCGTTATCGCCCTGTCGGTTTTCGCCATGGGTTGGGCGCTGATCGGCGGCTCGGCCTGGCTCGCCCAATTCGTTGGCCTGTTGATTCCTCTCTTCGCGATTTTCCACGGCTACGCCCACGGCAGTGAACTGCCGCTGACCGCCGCGCCGCTGGATTACGCCACGGGCTTTGTTAGCGCCACGGCGGTCCTGCACGGCCTGGGGTTTGTCACCGGGCGCACCCTGCTCGGCCGCGACAGACGGCGCTGGCTGCGCTGGGCCGGTGCCTTGACCGGACTATTCGGCACCTGGCTATTGATTGCCGGTTGATTCGGCACGCACGAGGAGCTTCCCATGGCCGCACATTCCATCAACCCTTCCGCCGACGGCAGTGTCTACGTCTACCAAACCCCGCTGCGTGTCTGGCACTGGGTCAACGCGCTGGCCATCGTCGTGCTGGGCGTGACCGGCTATCTGATCGCCGATCCGCCCGTGGTCAGCTCGGTCGGTCAAGCCAGCGACACCTACCTGATGGGCTACATCCGCTTCGCCCACTTCGCCGCCGGCTACATCCTGATCGTCGGTTTCCTCGGCCGCCTGTATTGGGCGATCGCCGGCAACGAGCACGCCCGGCAGTTGTTTCTGCCCGCCGTGTGGTCCGGCGAATTCTGGGCTGGCGTGGTTCACGAAGCCCGCTGGTACGCCTTTTTGGAGAAACAGCCGCGCGCCTATCTCGGTCATAACCCGTTGGCCCTGCTGGCCATGCATTTCATGCTGGTGTGGGGCTCGCTGTTCATGATCGTCACCGGCCTCGCCCTGTATGGCGAGGGCGAAGGCATGAGCAGTTGGCAATACCGCTGGTTCAGCGCGTGGGTCATCCCGCTGTTCGGCCAGAGTCAGGACGTGCATACCTGGCACCATCTGGTGATGTGGTATCTGGTCTGCTTCATCATCGTCCACGTCTACGCGGCGATCCGTGAAGACAAGCTGGGCAAGCAAACCCTGCTGGGCGCCATGATCGACGGCTGGCGCCGCCCCAAGTAACGCGATGAACACACCACCCAACGTCCTGATACTCGGCATCGGCAACGTGCTGTGGGCCGATGAAGGCTTTGGCGTCCGCGCCGTGGAAAGCCTCGCCAGCCGTTATCGCTTTCCCGACCACGTCCGCCTCATGGACGGCGGCACCCAGGGACTTTATTTGGTCGAGCATGTTCAGACCGCCGACATTCTGGTCGTATTCGACGCCGTGGATTATGGCCTGAAACCCGGCTCGCTCAAGTGCGTGGAAGGCGACGAAGTGCCGAAGTTTCTCGGCGTGAAAAAGTTGAGCCTGCACCAGACTGGCTTTCAAGAAGTCCTGGCGACAGCGGAATTATTGGGCGACTACCCCAGCCATTTACTGCTGATTGGCGTACAGGCGAAGGAACTGGACGATTACGGCGGGAGCCTGCGGCCCGAAGTGAAGGCGTGCATCGATCCGGCGATTGAGATTGCGCTGAAGTATTTGGAGGGCTTCGGTGTCAACGCCGAACCTCATGACGAAAATGAACCGGAACCATCGGCCCTTTCCCTGGATCGCTACGAAGGCGAAAGGCCAGCGGCGGAACAGGCCTGCCGGATTGGGGACGAACGATTCCTTGCGCGCGAAGCGCGGCTGGACGCTTAGCGTCGCTTTTTTGAATCCTGTTCAGCCGCGCCCCGCCCGACAGAAATAGAGCTAACAATCCATGTGCATCGGCCTCCCCATGCAAGTCCTGCAAGTCGAAACCGGTTTCGCCCTGTGCGAAGGCATGGGCGAACGCCGTACCGTCGATACCGGCCTGATCGACCCGCCAGCTCCCGGTGACTGGCTGCTGGTCTTCCTCGATGGCGCGCGCGAAAAGCTGGAGCCGGCGGACGCCCGTCGAATCGGCGATGCGCTACAGGGCTTGCGACTGGCTTTGTCCGGGGAGACCGACTTGGATCGATTTTTCCCCGATTTGGCGGATCGCGAGCCGGAACTGCCGGACTTTCTCAAATCCCAACTGGACACGATATAACCCATGGCAAGCAGCCCACTGACCCGTCTGGTGGAAAGACACGGATTTCCCGTGCTCACCCCAGACACCCTGACTTCGTGGTCGGCACGGCACGACCACGCCGTCCTGTTTTTCGCCGGCGACCTGAGCCGCTACCCGGAAAGCAGCGACGTCGCGGTGATTCTGCCCGAGCTGATGCAGCACTTTCGCGGACGCCTCCAGGCCGCGCTGATCGACCCGGACGCCGAGCAAGCCCTGCAAGGCCGCTACGCTTTCACCGCTTGGCCGAGCCTGGTCGTGCTGAAGCGCGGCGAATACGTCGGCGTCATCAGCCGAGTACGGGTCTGGGCGGAATATCTGCGCGAGCTGCAAAACCTGTTGCTAGCCGCCCCGGCGCCCGCTTCCGCGCGGCGCATCCCGATGGTCACCGCGCCGGTCCGGTCGGCGGAAAGGGCTTGATTATGGCCGCGACTCCGTTCCCCATTCCCGTTGTTGCCACGGTCGGCCCCGGCAGCCAGCCAGTAGAAGCCGACGGCGCCGATCTGAATGTCCTGGGCATGCCCGATAGCATGGCGACATTCAACATGCCGATTCTGCCGGAGGCGGACCAAGTCCGTGAACTGACCACGGCCAAACGAATGCTCTGGCAAATTCTCGAGAAGCTCGACGGCTATCTGCGCATGGGGGCCGAAACCGCGCTGGACTTGAGCGCCCTGGACGCGCGCAATCGCGCCCTGGTGGACCAAACCCTGGGCGAAGGCGAAGTCGCCATCGTTTTCGCCAATCAGCCGGTTGCGATCCAGGAGTCGGTTCTGGCCGGCGTCTGGCGGCTGCAACGCCACAATGAACTGGGCGCCTTGGTGGCCGATGCCGTGGAGGTCGGCGCAATTCCGGGCGCGGTAGCCCGGCATGCTTTCGCCAAGGCGGCTCGGCGCATCGACTTCAATACCGCCGAATTGATCGATGGCTTGCAGAACGCGCCGTCACTCATCGCCGAACTGAACGACGCCATCGCCCGCTGTGGATCGTCGAGCAAGCCGCACGTCATCAATCTCAGCTTGCTACCGCACACCCCGGAAGACTTGCTGTGGCTGGGCGAACGGCTGGGCCAGGGCACGGTTAGCGTGCTGTCCAGAGGCTATGGCAACTGTCGCGTGGTCAGCACCGGAACAAAAAACGTCTGGTGGGTACAGTATTTCAATTCCCAGGACCTATTGATCTTGAACACGCTGGAGGTCACCGAAGTCCCCTCCGTGGTCCAGGCCGCGCGGGAGGATCTGGAAGACAGCCGTGAGCGCTTGCGGGAAATCCTGGCGGTGATCGAATGAACGGTTCTTTTTTCGCCGGCTCCTACGGCGGTGACGCCTCCGCCTTGGCGGCGGACAGCCGACTGGAATGCCCGGTCTGCTGGTATGTCTACGATCCCGCGAACGGTGACGACTTGGCGCAGATCCCCGCCGGCACCCCATTCGCCGGCTTGCCGGACGACTGGACCTGCCCGAACTGCGATGGCCGCAAGGCGGTTTTCATGCTGGCGGCCCTTCGAGGATGAACCACGATCCGACCGCTGCCCTGGAGCGCATCTATCAACGCATTCATGCGGAATGCATGGATGGCGTCCCGATTCTGAATGGCCATATTCGCGTCGAAGCCCTGGGGTTTCGGCCTTGGGGCCAGGGCTGGGCGGGAGTTCTGATCACGCCTTGGTGCATGAACCTGATGCTGATTCATGGTAGCCATGAGTCCTTGGACCACCGCCCTGGACAATCGATCAGCCATCGCCTGGGCAGGTCGGACTATCGCTTTACGGTTGGCGAAGAGGCCGAGATTGGCTTGTTTCAGACTTGCTCGCTGTTTTCACCGATGTTCGAGTTCCCCGATCACGCCACGGCGGTCGCGGTGGCCAACGCCATCCTGACGCAACTGTTCGCTGAACCGGCCGAGTCGCCGGAGGTTGATCTGCCCCGCCGCCATTTGTTGCAAGGCCAGTGGACCCGCAAGCATTCAGCTCGTCTGTAAGCCTCGAAGGACGAATCGACATTCACATCCGCCGCGGCCCGGACCGTCACGTCGTCGAACTGCGTTCCAGCCGCCCGGCGCGAGTCGGCCAACTGTTGCGCGGCTGCCGCCCGGACGAGGCCCTGGCGCGGCTGCCGCTGGTCTTTTCGCTGTGCGCCATGGCGCATTGCCGGGCGGGCTATCTGGCCTTGCGGGAAGCAGTTGGACGGCCGCGAAGACCCGAGGTCGAAGCCGCGCAAGCGCTTCTGGTCGACCTGGAAACCCTGCGCGAACATGGCCTGCGGATGCTGGTCGACTGGCCGGCCACCTTGGGCGAGCCACCCAAGGCCGAGCCGCTGCGCGCCGCCAGCCGCGCCCTGCCGCTGGCGCGCAAAACCTTTTTTGGCGGCGACCGCTGTTTTGGGCTGAATGGCCTGGTTAGCGCCGACCACGGACCGTTACAGGTTCAGGTCGACGGATTACGGCAGGAATTGGAATCGGCGCTTTTCGACCAACCGGCGGCGGCATGGTTGGCGATGTCCGGGTTCGATGCCCTGCAGGCCTGGGCCCAGGTTGGAAAAACCCCGCCGGCTCGCTTTATTGCCTGGATCATCCGGGAACACCTGGCGGCATTGGGCGCTAGCGACGTCGCCCATTTGGCCGAGAGGGATGCCGGCGTGATTCACCGCTGGCTCGACCATGACCTGGAATTTGAGGCCCGTCCGCACATCGACGGCCAGGCGCGCGAAACCACGCCGCTCAGCCGCCAGCGCGAACAGCCACTGATCCGGCAGATCATTGGGCAATTTGGCAATGGCATTCTGGCCCGGACCACCAGCCGGCTGGTGGAAACAGCGAGTTTGCTGGCACGGCTTGCGGAATTCACCGCGATCGGCGTAGAAAGACCTTATGTGCCGACCAGCTCGAACACGCCATTGCCACGTCGCGGACTGGGTCAGGTCGAAGCCGCCCGTGGGCGACTCATGCACCGCGTCGACTTGGAACGCGGCCGGATCAAGGAATACCGCATCGTGGCGCCGACCGAATGGAATTTTCACCCGGACGGAGCTGTGGCGCGTGGACTGAGCCTGATGCCGGCGGATTCCAACGAAGCGCTACGGCAGCGGGCGGAATGGTTGGTCCACGCCATCGACCCTTGCGTCGGATTTCGGTTGAGCGTCGAGTGATGCACGAGCTGACACTGTGCGAAAGCATGCTGCGGATCATGGAGGAGCAGGCCCAATTGCAGGGATTTCGCCGGGTCAAAACGGTTTGGCTGGAAGTGGGCGCCTTGGCCGGCGTGGAAGTCGAAGCGCTGCGCTTCGGTTTCGACGTGGTGACCCAGGACAGTGTGGCGCAGAATGCCCGTTTGGAGATCGTCGACCTGCCTGGACTCGCCTGGTGCATGCAGTGCGCCGAAACCGTCGAGATTGCTCAGCGCTACGGCGAATGCCCGCGCTGCGGAAGCTACCAATTGCAGGTAACGGCCGGTGATGAAATGCGAATCAGAGAGCTAGAGGTGGAATGATGTGTACTGTGTGCGGCTGCGGCGAAGGTGAAGTCAAGGTGGAAGGCCACACCCACGAGCACGGCGATGATGAACCGGGGCATAGTCACGACCACGACCACGCGCATGATCACCACCACTATGGGCTAGGCCCCGCCCGCGCCCACGCGCCCGGACTCTCGCAGGCGCGCATGGTCAAGATCGAGCAGGACATCCTCGGAAAGAACCAACAATACGCCGCCGCCAACCGCCGCTATTTCGCCAGCCGTGGCATTCTCGCGCTGAATCTCGTCTCCAGCCCCGGTTCCGGCAAAACCACCCTGCTGACCACGACGGTCGAAGCCCTGAAGGAGGAGATGCCGATTTCGGTCATCGAGGGCGACCAGCAAACCAGCCTGGACGCCGAGCGCATCCGCGCCACCGGCGTGCCCAGCTTGCAAATCAACACCGGCAAGGGTTGCCATCTGGACGGGCACATGGTCGGGCATGCCCTGGACAGCCTGAAGCCGCTGAATGGTAGCCTGCTGTTCATCGAGAACGTGGGCAATCTGGTTTGCCCGGCGGCGTTCGATCTCGGCGAAGCCCACAAAGTGGTGATCCTCTCGGTGACCGAGGGCGAGGACAAGCCCCTCAAATACCCGGACATGTTTCACGCCGCCGATCTGATGCTGCTTAACAAGGTCGATCTCCTGCCATACCTGAAGTTCGATGTCGAACGCTGCATCGATTACGCGCGGCGGGTTAATCCTAAAATCAAGGTGCTGCGGGTTTCCGCGACCGCCGGTACCGGCATGGACGCTTGGTATCAGTGGTTACGGGCAGCGCGGCAGATGGCGGCGGTGAGTCAAGACGTGGCAAATGACTGACAGCATTTGAGGAAACAACATGTGCCTCGCCATACCCGCCCAAGTCGTGTCGATTGATTCAGCGACAAACACGGCCATCGTCAGCCTGGGCGATGTCCGCAAGGACGTCTCGCTGGCCTTGGTGGACGATATCGCCGTCGGCGATTACGTGTTGATTCATGTCGGCTTCGCGCTCAATAAACTCGACGAGGACGAGGCGCTGCTGACCCTGAAAATGTTCGCCGAAGCCGGACTACTGGCGTGAAGTACCTGGACGAATTCCGCCAACCGGAGTTGGCGCGAACACTGGCCGACGCGCTGCGGGTGGAAGCTCGCGACGACCGCGAATACCGCCTGATGGAATTCTGCGGCGGCCACACCCACGCTATTTTCCGCTACGGCATTCAGGATCTCGTGCCGCCACGGATCCGCTACATCCACGGACCCGGCTGCCCGGTTTGCGTGCTGCCGGCCGGCCGCATCGCCGGCGCCATCCGGTTGGCCCGCGACGAAGGCGTCATTCTCTGTACCTACGCCGACTTAATGCGAGTGCCGGCCGGCGGTACCAGCCTGCTCAAGGAAAAAGCCGCTGGCGCCGACATTCGCATGGTTTATTCGACCCATGACGCGCTGAAGATCGCCCGCCAGAATCCCGACCGGCCGGTCGTCTTCCTGGCCATTGGTTTTGAAACCACGACACCCGCGACGGCGGTCGCCATCCTTGCCGCCGAGGCCGAGCGGCTGAACAATTTCAGCGTCTACTGCAATCACGTCCTGACGCCGGCGGCGATGCGGCACTTGTTGGGCGAACCCGGCGCGGAGAACGGCGTGCGCATCGACGGATTCCTCGGGCCCTCCCACGTCAGCTCGGTCATCGGCAGCGAGCCCTACGGCTTTGCGGCGGCGGATTACGCCAAGCCGGTGGTCATCGCCGGTTTCGAGCCGCTGGATGTCATGCAGTCCACCTTGATGCTGATCCGGCAAATCAACGCTGGCCGCTGCACGGTGGAAAATGAATACTCCCGCGCCGTCACGCCGCACGGAAACCGCAAGGCCCAAGGCTTGATGGCGCGGGTTTTCGAGACCCGCGAGTGCTTCGAATGGCGCGGCTTGGGCGACGTGCCGCGCAGTGCCTTGCGGATTCGGCCGGAATTCGCCGCGCTCGACGCGGAGCAGCGCTTCACGATCCGGCCCGAGGCCGCGAGCGACGTGAAAGGCTGCGAATGTCCGGCGATTCTCCGGGGCGAGAAGTCGCCCACCCAGTGCAAGCTGTTCGGCACCGTCTGCACACCGGACAATCCCATGGGCTCGTGCATGGTGTCATCGGAAGGCGCCTGCGCCGCGCATTGGACTTACGGCCGATTTCGCGGCGCGGCGTCGCGTCAGCCGGCCGCCAACGGTGGCGGCATCTCCCCGCCGGCCTGACGCGTCCATGGCGAGATCCCCCCATCCCAAGCTAGACCTCAAAACCGGCCGGGTCGATCTCAGCCACGGCGGCGGTGGCCGCGCCATGGCCCAGTTGATCGAACACCTGTTCCTGAAGCACCTGGGCAACGACTGGCTGCGTCAGGGCAACGACCAGGCCAGCTTTGTCCTGCCGGGTGGCCGGACCGTGCTGAGCACTGACGGTCATGTCGTTTCACCGCTGTTCTTCCCCGGCGGCGACATCGGTTCTCTGGCGGTTCATGGAACCATCAACGACGTCGCCATGGCCGGCGCCAAGCCGCTTTACCTCACCGCCGGCTTCATTCTGGAGGAAGGCTTGCCGCTAGCCGACCTCGACCGCATTGTCGCCAGCATGGCCAACGCCACGACCAAGGCTGGCGTGGCGGTGGTCACCGGCGACACCAAAGTCGTTGAAAAAGGCAAAGGCGACGGCGTGTTCATCACCACCACCGGTTTGGGCGTGGTGCCGGAAGGCATACTGATTTCCGGTGACCGGGCCCGTCCCGGTGACGCCATCCTGCTGAGCGGTTCGATCGGCGATCACGGCGTCGCGGTCATGGCGACCCGCGAGAATCTGGAATTCGAAACCACCGTGCAATCCGACAGCGCCGCGCTGCACACCCTGGTGGCCGCCATGCTCGATGCCTGCCCGCGTATCCATTGCCTGCGCGACCCGACTCGCGGCGGACTGGCGACCACGCTCAATGAACTGGCCCTGCAATCCGCCGTGGGCATGCGCATTCAGGAAAGCCGCGTTCCGGTTCGCCCCGCCGTTGCCGCCGCCTGTGAACTACTAGGGCTGGACCCGCTCTACGTCGCCAACGAGGGCAAATTGGTCTGCATTTGTCCGGCCGACGACGCGGACTGCTTGCTGCACACCATGCAAAATCATCCGTTGGGCCAGGACGCGGCGATCATCGGCCAGGTGGTTGAAGACCCTGACGGCTTCGTGCAAATGGAAACCGCGTTTGGTGGCCAACGCATCGTCGACTGGTTGAGCGGCGAACAACTGCCGCGCATCTGTTGACCACGGCGACACCGCCGGCGAATCGAATCCAAGGCGAGCAGATTCGCGTCCGCGGTTTGGTGCAAGGCGTCGGCTTCCGCCCGACGGTTTGGCGCCTGGCCACGGAATTGAGCCTGACCGGCTGGGTGCGCAACGACGGTGGCGGCGTGCTGCTGGAAGTCTGGGGCGCCGAGAATGCCCGCGATCGGCTGATCGAACGCTTACGCGCCGAAGCGCCGCCACTCGCCCGCATCGAGTCCATTGAACGCCACGCCTGCTCCGGCCGCGCGCCGGCCGATTTCCAGATCATCGCCAGCGTCGCGGGTGCCGTTTCCACTGGCGTCGTGCCGGACGCGGCGGTTTGCACCGATTGTCTGGCGGAACTGCGCGATCCGGCCGACCGGCGCTACCGCTATCCCTTCATCAATTGCACGCACTGCGGGCCGCGTTTCTCCATCGTTCGCGCCGTGCCCTACGACCGCGCCAATACCAGCATGGCCGCGTACCAGATGTGTCCGGCCTGCCAAGCCGAATACGACGACCCCGCCGATCGCCGCTATCACGCCCAGCCCAACGCCTGCCCCGCCTGCGGCCCGCGAGTCTGGCTGGAAGCAGCGGACGGCCGAACGATCACCGCCGAAGACCCGATCGGCATGTCGTCGCGCAGGCTCGCCGAGGGGCAAATCATCGCCATCAAAGGCATCGGCGGCTTCCATCTCGCCTGCGCCGCGACCAACGCCGCCACGGTCGAACGACTGCGGCAACGCAAGCACCGCCACGCCAAGCCGTTCGCGCTGATGGCGCGCGATCTGGCGGTGCTTGAACGCTACGCTCGGGTTTCGGATCAGGAGCGCGCCGCCCTGAGCGATCCGGCCGCGCCCATTGTGCTGCTGGACGCCACGCCCAGCGATCTGCCGCTAGCCGTCATCGCGCCGCGCCAATCGCGACTGGGTTTCATGCTGCCCTACACCCCCCTGCATCACCTGCTGCTGGAGGGCTGGAACCAGCCGCTGATCATGACCTCTGGCAATCGCAGCGATGAGCCGCAGTGCATCGAGAACGGCGAAGCACGCGAGCGGCTGTCGGATATCGCCGATGCGTTTCTCATGCACGATCGCGACATCGTCAACCGCCTGGATGACTCCGTGACTCAATTTGCCGCCGGCCAAATGCGGCGTCTGCGGCTTGGACGAGGCTACGCGCCCGCCATGCTGCCACTTCCGACCGGCATCCAAGGCCAGAACGAGATTCAAGCCATGGGCGCGGAGTTGAAGAGCACGGTTTGTTGGCTGAAAGGCGACCGAGCCATACTCAGTCAACATCTCGGCGACCTGGAAAACGCCGCCGTGCTTGCCGACTATCGCCGCACCGTTGGACTCTACCGCCAGCTGTTCGGGCTCGCGCCGCGAACCATCGCGGTTGACCGGCACACCGACTATTTGGCCACGCAGCTGGGGCGTAGCGAAACGGACCAGCAGAATCTGACTGGCATCGCCCTACACCATCACCAGGCCCATATCGCCGCCTGCCTCGCCGAAAATGGCTGGCCCAATGACGCGTCGCCGGTCGTGGGTATCGCGCTGGATGGACTCGGTTTGGGCGACGGCGGCGAACTCTGGGGCGGCGAATTCCTGCTTTGCGACTACCGCGCCTGGCGCCGCCTGGCCCATTTCAAACCCGTGCCGCTTCTGGGCGGTAGCGCCGCAATGCGCGAACCGTGGCGCAATGCTTACGCACATCTCCATGCCGCGCTGGGCTGGGAAGCGGTTCGCCGCGACTACCCCGACACCGAGATTGTCCGGTTCCTGAGCGAAAAGCCATTGGGAAATCTGGACCGAATGTGGACCCGGCAGATCAACAGCCCCCCGGCATCGTCATGCGGACGCTTGTTCGACGCCGTCGCCGCGGCCGTCGGCATTTGCCGCGAAAGCGCCAGCCATGAGGGCCAAGCGGCCAGCGAATTGGAGGCGATGGCTTATGCCGCCGAGACTGAGCAACCGGGCTATCGCTTCGCGCTGGATGACGAAGCAACTCCCTGGGTACTCAACTGGACGCCGCTGTGGCGGGAACTCATGGACGATTTACAGCGGGGAACATCGGGCAGTGTCATTGCCGCGCGGTTTCATCTTGGGCTGGCGGAGGCGTTAGCCACGGTCGCTGAACAACTCTGCCGAGCCCACGCGGTCGCCACCTGCGCCCTCAGCGGCGGCGTCTTCCAGAATCGGCTGCTGTTGGAAACAACCTTGCGGGCGCTGAACCAGCGCGGGCTAGACGTCCTGATCCCGCGATTGGTCCCGCCAAACGACGGCGGCATTGCTTTTGGGCAGGCCATTCTTGCCAGCATTTGAAGCTACTCCGACCCCAGCAGAGCTTGTTGGATAGATGATTCATACGTTGAAAACCCCGCTTTTCCGCGCTAGATCGGTAGGCATTTCGCCGGAATGAGCCCGTTGGGGGCGCGTCGCGACCAACCATCTTTCAACCGACGGCAAGCGCTTAGCGCCACGCCACACAGCATCGACAACACCGCCCGTCGGTGCGAATGAATTCGCACCGACGATGCTCGATTCAGCTGTGTTCAACTGCCGTTTCCAGGCTTATTGTTCGCCGTAACGCGGGACGGACTCGACTTCGGCGTCTTCGAAGAACTCGGCCAGCGGCATCGGCTTACCCACCGCATAACCCTGCGCATAGTCGATACCTAGTTCACTCAGGCACTCCAGGACGCTTTCCGATTCGGCGTATTCGGCGATGGTTTCCAAGCCCATTTCAGCGGCCACGGTTTGGATGCCTTTGACAATCAGGTAGTCGGTCGATTGACGGGTCAACTGACGGATAAAGATGCCGTCGATTTTCAAAAAATCGCAATGGAAATGCTTCAGGTATTCGAACGACGACATGCCGGTTCCGAAGTCGTCCAGCGAAACCGTACACCCCAGACCGCGCAACTGGTCGAAAAAACTAACCGCGACCTCAATATTCGAGATAGCTTCGCTTTCGGTAATCTCGAAACACAGCTTTGCGGGCGAGATCGGCAGACGATGAATGGCGGTCTGGAAGGATTCGCGGAAAGCCCGATCGCTCAATGACTGTCCGGACAGATTGATGGCGATCTTCGCGGTTCGGGCCAGGCAAGCGGGCCGCGCCGCGAACCAGGCAATCGTGTTCGCGAAAACCCACTGATCGATCTTGGGTAACAGCAGAAAGCGCTCGGCATGTCGGAGAAAGTTGTCCGGCGACTGCATCACCCCATCAGCGCCGCGCATCCGGACCAGAATCTCCAACCGCTCGCCATCACGGCGCCGCGACTCTGCCTCGGCACCGATCGGTTGTAGCCGTTGCGCGAACAGTTCGAAGCGATTCTCGGCGAGCGCGTCCTGGATTTCCGCCAACCACTGCACCCGCGCGCGACGTTGATCGAGCATGGGTCGAAAGCTTGCCCGCGCCAAGACATGCACGCTGCCGAACGGCTCGGGTTCATC
The DNA here is from genome assembly GCA_037367405.1 of Ottelia alismoides. NCBI lineage: Eukaryota > Viridiplantae > Streptophyta > Magnoliopsida > Alismatales > Hydrocharitaceae > Ottelia > Ottelia alismoides. The sequence goes on from JAZKJV010006830.1 coordinate 45,592, forward strand.
GAGCGGCGCGCCGAGCCACTCCAGAAGCCGATCCGGGTTGTCGATGCTCCCGTCTATCGCCGCAAGCCGGAAGCTCGGACTGACCCCGTAGGCCTTTGGTCCCCAATTGAATCGGAAGGACGTCAGACGTTGGCGCACCTCATCGAGCCGCGATTTCGCGTGTTCCGGATCGTCGGCGGTAAACAAGGCGGTGAAGTTGCCGCCAGTCACCCGCGCCAAGGCCACATCACTGGCCAAGCTGGCGCGCAATAGCGCGCCGAGTTGGCGCAGGAACTCATTGCGTGCCTCGACGCCAAAACCCTGTTCGAGAATCTGATGTTCCTTGGTCGTGATGTAACCCAGCGCGAAGCTGACGCCGGTCGCCCGACTTTTCGCGATCTGCCGCTCCGCGACTTGGCGAAACCGGACGATGTTGTCGAGACCGGTCAGCCAGTCGTGATTGGCGGAATGCGCCAATCGCGCGGCACGCAGCCGCCGTTCCAGATCCTGCACCGCCAGCATCTGCGCCATGACCGCGATGGTGACCACGAACACGATCAGCCCAACAAGTGTCTGATGGGTATCCGGCGACGGCGTACCCCCCAGACCAAAGGCGCTGAAGCTGAATACCGCCATGGTGACGAGGGAAACGGCAATGCAGGTGAACACCACGCCAAGGCGCAGGGCGCTCCAGGCCAGCATGGGATACAGCAGCAGTTCGACGTCCTGAATGCCGGCGTAGAAATGGGTTTGCCCGAACGTGAAGGTGGCGCCCAGCAAAACCGCCACGGCGGCCGACCAAACCAGCTTTTCACCCCGCGCAAAATGCGGATAGGCGGCCAGCGGTCCGGTGTAGTAAGGCGTGAAGTCCCGGCCAAGCAAAAAAACGCCCGGCGCGAGAAGCAGCGCGCTGTAGGCTTCACCCAGCGCATAGGAAAAAGCGTAGGCGCGCGGATCGTCGTCCATCTTGATCAGCCCCGCCAGCGCCATCATCGGGAAGTCGAGCAATGTGTGCAAAACCGGGACTAGGCCAACCCCGAGCACATAGAACGTCACCAAGGCGCGCAGCGGCGCCTTGAATACGTCCTTGGGTCCGAAACGGCGCATGCCGAACAGAAAAACGGCAACGCACAAAACCCAACTGGCCGAGGTCCATAGCGACGCCCAGCCGGGAAGACCATATTCGAAATAGTAGTAACCCGTCAGGCCGGCGAGGATGCCGGGCAAGGTTTTCCCGCCCAGGCGAAGCGCAAGACCCAGACTGATCCCGCCTGGGAACCAGACAAAGGATTCGTAGCGGTAGAAGAACAGGTAGAACTGCGCCAAGTGCGCGGCCAGAAAACCAGAATGCCGACGCCGAATGATTCGACAACAAGATACGCCCCGCGGACGAATAGCGGTTTCATAAGCAACGTTGGCTTATCGGTCCCAGTTCAGGGTACGGCGGAACGGGTTTGAAGTCGGACCGCAAGCCACCAGCGACTTGCGGTCCGCCGCATTACATGAGGCCTTTCTTGAAGTGGTAGTAGGACTTGCTCAGAAAGAAGGCGACGTCGTCGTATTCGCTCTTAGTCCAGGGCAGCCCCGAGCGACCCGCCCAATACTTGATACGGCTGCGTAAGTCCTTATAGTTTTTCGCTTTTCTGGTTTTTGCCGGCGCGGAACCGATATTGTGACAAGCCCCCGCGCAATGGTTCTCGTACAGCGCTTGGCCTCGGGCAAAATCGCCCGCCGCGACCGGATCCGCAATCAGACAGGCAACCAGGAGAAATGCGGCGCCGCCGTGAGTCATCGTTCGCCACCGGGATGCAACCATTAGCCCATTTCCATACATCGTATTACCCTCACCTTTACCGAATTGGTTTGCGTTCAATTCAACTACCCCGTCCGACGACTAGCGTCGCCTGAACAATAGAATCCTGCGCGGGCGACGAACCGACAAACGCGGACTATTTGGCGACCACCTCGACCCGATCCACCCGCTGAAACCCGCGCGGCAACGGTCCGCCGCGCCGCCCTCGGGAACCTTGGTAACCCGATAGGTCGCTCCGACTCAAGGTCAGATTGCGCTTGCCGCAATGCAGGCGCAAGCCATCCGCGTCCGACAGGCAGGCCATGGCAACGACAAAATCCTGTCGCTGGGCCAATTCGCCACTGTCGATTTGAATCAACTTATTCCCCTTGCCGCGCGACATGACTGGCAGTTCCTTCAGCGGGAAAACCAGCATGCGCCCCTGCGCGCTGATCACCGCCAGTAGATCATGATCGGGCGACCTGGCGGCCAGCGGCGTCAACACCTTGGCGTGCTCGGGCACGGTCAATACCGTCTTGCCGGTCCGGTTCCGGGTAAACAGTTCCTGCACCTGAGTGACGAAGCCATAGCCCGCGTCGCTGGCCAGCACCAGCCAATCGCTGTCGGCGCCGGTCAGCACACAGGGGAAGGTGGCGCCGGCCGGCGGACTCAAGCGGCCGGTCAGTGGCTCGCCCTGGCCCCGTGCCGATGGCAGCTCGTGAATCGCGACCGCGTAACTGCGCCCGGTCGAATCGAGTAAGTACGCGGACTGATTGCTGCGACCATTGGCGGCGCACAAAAACGCGTCGCCGGCTCGATAGGTCAGGCCCGCCGCGTCGATGTCGTGGCCCTTGGCGGCCCTTACCCAACCCTTTTCCGACAGAATCACCGTCATTGGCTCGTTGGGAATCACCTGGGTGATGTCCAGCGCCTGCGACGCCTGCCGTGACACGATCGGCGCGCGCCGCGCGTCGCCGTGGCGTTCGGCGTCCTCGCGCAGTTCCTTCTTGATCAGGTCGCGTAGCAACTCCGCCGAGCCCAGCGTCGCTTCCAGGTTTTTGCGTTCTTCTTCCAGTTCGGCCTGTTCGCCGCGAATCTTCATCTCCTCCAGTTTGGCGAGATGGCGCAGCTTCAGTTCGAGAATCGCCTCGGCCTGGGTATCCGACAGTTCGAAGCGCGCCATCAGCACCGGCTTGGGCTCGTCCTCGCGGCGGATGATGGCGATAACCTCGTCGATATTCAGGAACGCGATCAGATAGCCGGCCAGAATGTGCAGCCGGGCGTTGACCTTGTCGAGCCGATATTGCAGCCGGCGACGAACCGTCTCGGTGCGGTAGCTCAGCCACTCGCGGAGAATCTCCACCAGATTCTTGACCTGCGGCTTGCCGTTCAGGCCGATGATGTTGAGATTGACCCGATAGGAGCGCTCCAGATCCGTGGTCGCGAACAGATGCGACATTAGCGGCTCGGCATCCACCCGCCGGCCCTTGGGAATCAGCACGATGCGGGTCGGATTTTCGTGGTCCGACTCGTCGCGGATATCCTCCAGCATCGGCAGCTTTTTCGCCTGCATCTGCTCGGCGATCTGTTGTTGCACCGACTCGCCCGACACCTGCTGCGGCAACGCCGTAATCACCACATTGCCGTCCTCCAGTTCCCAGCGCGCCCGCGCCCGCACCGAGCCATTGCCGGTGCGATACATGCGCAGAATGTCCTCGCGCGGCGTGATGATCTCCGCCTCGGTGGTGAAGTCCGGGCCCTTGACCAGCTCGCAGACCTCCTCCAGCGTCGCCCCCGGCCGCTCCAGTAAAAGAATGCAGGCATCGACCACTTCACGCAGGTTGTGCGGCGGAATATCGGTGGCCATGCCCACCGCGATGCCGGTCGCGCCATTCAGCAGAAGGTTTGGCAGCCGCGCCGGCAGCAGCGCCGGTTCGTTGCGCTCGCCGGAATAGTTGGGCACCCAGTCGACCGTCCCCTGCCCCAGTTCGCTTAGCAGCGTTTGGGCGTAGGCGGTGAGCTTGGATTCGGTATAGCGATACGCCGCAAACGACTTGGGATTGTCCTGCGAGCCCCAGTTGCCCTGCCCATCGACCAGCGGATAGCGATAGGAGAACGGCTGCGCCATCAGCACCATCGCCTCGTAGCAGGCCTGGTCACCGTGCGGATGATAGTTACCGATCACATCACCGACGGTCGCCGCCGACTTCTTAAACTTGGCGGTCGGCCCGAGGCCCAGGTCGGACATGGCGTAGATGATGCGTCGCTGCACCGGCTTGAGGCCGTCGGCGATATTCGGCAGCGCGCGGTCGAGAATGACGTACATGGAATAGTCCAGGTACGCCTTCTCGGTGAAATCCTTGAGGGCAATGCGTTCGAACGCGGTTTCGCTCAACGGCGGAGTCTCCTTGGCGTCAATGATGGCGGGAGTTTAGCGGGAGACGGCGCGGCTGTCTTGGGAGGGGCGAATGCAAATAGGCTGGATGTCGGCTATTTCCGATTTCATGCGGGTCGTGAACATCCTGGATTTTTCCCCGCCATGGGAGATGCCTTACAATCAAGTAAGGCAAATTTCCGTCAGGAATCGGCGACCATGACCACGGCAACCATCAGCAGCAAGGACAGATCACCATTCCCGTCGCGGTAAGGGAAGCCCTGCACGTGAAAACCGGCGACCGCATCGAATTCGTGGAAATCGAGCCTGGCCGCTACGAATTGATCGCGGCCTCGCGCCCCATCACCGATCTTAAGGGTATGTTCGGTCAGCCGACCACCACGGTGACGATCGAAGACATGAACGTGGCGATCGCGGCGCGGGGTTCCGCCAGCGAATGATCGGCTTGGATACCAATGTCCTGGTCCGTTACATCATGCAGGACGAGCCCGTTCAAGCCGCGCATGCGTCGCGCATTTTGGAATCTCTCACGATCGACGAGCCGGGCTTTATTTCCATCGTCGCGCTCGTCGAGATCGTTTGGGTTCTCTCCTCCTGCTACACGCTCGGCCGTTCACAACTAGTCGCGGCCGTGGAAGGCCTGCTTCAGACCCAAACGCTCGTGGTCGAAAACGCCGAGCTGGTATGGAAGGCGCTCAGAATTTACCGCGCCGCGCCAACCGACTTTGCGGATTGCCTAATCGCCAGCGCAGCCACAACCGCCGGTTGCCAACAAACCCTGACCTTCGACCGCAAAGCCGCGCAGCACGGCGGAATGACGCTAATTGCCTGACAGCGGCGCTTGGGTTGGCGGCACACGGCGGTTTCGTCTATAAAGCATTGAAACAACTGCATCCCGACTGAAGAATGTCCTACCAACCGCCCACCACTGTCCTCGAAGTCCTGCAACAAATCGAGTTTACTCATGCGCTGGAGCCGGATGATCCGCGTAATGTCGAAACCCAGGAGGCACGCGGCAGTCAAAAGACGCTGGGGCGTCTGGCGTTTAAGCTGGGCCTGGACATTCGTAGCGGTCAGCTCGCGCCGCGTGAACAGAATCATGTGCTGTTCTTCGGTCATGTCGGCAGCGGCAAGACGACCGAGCTGAAGCGCTACGCGCGCGAACTGGAAGGCGCCGACCGCTTCTTCGTGGTCGAAGTCGATATCGCGGCGCTGCTGGACCCGAACAACCTGACCTATGCCGATGTGCTGATGGCGGTGGTCTATGCGCTGCTGGAAAAACTGGCCGACGCCGGCATCCAATTATCTTCGGATGCGCTCAAGGCCTTGCAGAATTGGGGTAGCGAGCGTGTCGCGAGCGTTGAGGAAATGAAGGATCTCGGCATGGAAGTCAAAGCCGGCGCCAGCATCGAGGGCGGTATCCCCTTGCTGGTGAAATTGTTCGGCGGCTTTACCAGCGCCGCTAAAACCAACGTGTCCTACAAGAACACCGTCAGAAAGGTGATCCGCGACTCCTTCACGCAGTTCGCGTCGGCCTTTAACGAATTGGCTCGGGATGTCGAAGCTCGTCTGGCCGAGACCGGCCTGGGCCGGCGCTTGCTCTTCATCATCGACGGCACCGACAAGTTGCGCGGTGACGATATGCAGGGCTTTTTCATCGACGACGCCGAGCAACTGCTACAGATCCGCGCGCTGGTGATCTATACGGCACCCTTGCATTTGAAGTATCGGGGCAATCTCACCAACCGTCTGGATGCCGATCTGGTGCTGCCGATGATCAAGCTGTTTCACGAAGACGGCAGCCGGCACGAACCCGGCTGGGCGACCCTGCGGGACCTACTGTTGCGCCGCGCCGACCGGGCTCTGTTTGCAGCGGACGCGGACATCGACCGGCTGGTGGAGCACTGCGGCGGGCATCCGCGTGAATTGCTGCGGCTGCTGCAACTGTGTTGCGAATTTACCGAGCAGAACCGCATCGACGCGGCCACTGTCGAGTCCGCCATTCGCCAACTGGCATCCGAGTATCGGCGCTTTCTGGAGCCGGAGGATTATTCCCTGCTCGCGCGTCTCGATACCGACACGGTCCACGCCGGAAACGACGAACGAACCCGCAAACTGCTCTACAACCTGGCTTTGTTGGAATACAACGACGGCTCCTGGCGGCGCAGCCATCCGGTGGTCCGTGCCTTGGACGGATACCAACGAGCCGCCCACGCCCTGTCACCGTCCGCATGAGCGCGGCGTCCAGCGATTTCGGCTTCGACCACGCCCGCCATCGCGTGGCGGGGGGAACTGAAGCCGGAGCTTATCGAGGATTTTCAACGGCTGTTGAAGATTCTGCGCCATGGTCCCACGGTGCAATTGCTGATCGCCGAATTCGGCGACAGCACGGTCCGCGACACCTTGATCCAGCGCATCGACGCGGTCACCGCCGGCATCCCGCTCAAGTCCATCCGTCTGGACTTGAGCGAGCCGCTTCACCCGGACTTCGCGTCGGTGGAAGCGGCGCTGGCCCGGCTGGCGACCGATCATCACATCATCCATGTCACCGGCGGCGACACCTGGTTTACCGGCAAGCGCTGGGATGCCTTCAACGTCCGCCGCGAAGCCGTGACCCAAGCCGCCCCGGCGCGTTTGATCCTGTGGCTTGGCGAAGCACAGATCCACGATCTGGCGACCCGTGCGGTGGATCTTTGGGCATGGCGAAGCGGGGTGTTTCGCTTTCTCCCAAAACCGCAAGGCGATAGGGAAACCCTTCGCCCGGTTCAGGGACCGATCGATAACCGGAGCATGGCCGAGCGCGGCAAGCGCATCGCGGCACTTCGAAGCTTCCTTAGATCGGAGCCACCGCCGGTTGAGGAACTGGCCCTGCCGCTGTGGGACGAATTAGCCGACTTACTGGCGTCAATTGGGGATCTCGACGAGGCCCTGCGCATCCGCTCCGAGGTCCAACTCCCGGTCTTCCAGCAGCTCGGCGACGTTCGCTCGGCGGCGGTCACTCATGGGAAAATCGCTAACATCCTTGAGGCGCGCGGCCAGTTCGACGAGGCCCTGAGCGTCCGGACCAAGGTCCAACTACCGGTCTACCTGCAGCTCGGCGACGCGCGCGAGGCCGCGGTCGCCCAGGGGAAAATCGCCGACATCCTTAATGCGCGCGGCCAGTTCGACGAGGCCCTGCGCATCCTTACCGATGAGGTGCTGCCTGTCTTCCAACAACTCGGCGACGTCCGCTCGGCGGCGGTCACTCATGGGCAAATCGCTAACATCCTTGAGGCGCGTGGCCAGTTCGACGAGGCCCTACGCATCCGGTCCGATGTAATACTCAAGCTATTCGAGCACCTCGGCGACGTGCGCGAGGCGGCGGTCACCCAGGGGCAAATCGCCGACATCCTTCAGGCGCGCGGCCAGTTCGACGAGGCCCTGCGCATCCGCTCCGAGGTCGAACTGCCGGTCTACCGGAAGCTCGGCGACGTTCGCGAGGCGTCAGTCGCGCTCTTCAAAATTGCCAAGATGGAGGTCGAGCTAGAACGAACGCCAGCAGCCTTTGAACATCTGGCTGAAGCGTATGGCATCGCCGAGCGCATGCGCATCCCCGATGGCCTGGCAGCGGTCGGCGAATTTTACGGGCAGTTCCTGCTAAAGGCCGGTGAGCGGGATAGAGGGCTAGCGGTTTTATCCTCCGCGGAAACCGCCGCCCGGCAATTGGGTTGGGAGGACGAGGCGGAACGGATTGCCGCGAAGCTGGAGGCATTGCGGCAAATGCCAGCGGCAGAGTGAGCGTCCGTCCTGCCGGCGCCCAACTCAATCCCCCCCTCCTCCACAACCCCCACCGCAACCACCGCCCCCATCGCCGCCGCTGTCGCCGGAACACCCGCCCGAGCAGCCGCTGCTGCAACCGATATCGCTACAACAATAAACCGTCGAGCCGTCCTGCGCGGCGGTCAAGGCCGTGCAATTCAGCGCGTAGGTAAAGCCACCGGGAATCGCCAAGCTGGCATCCAGGGCAAACAGCCGGGGCAGCCGCGTCGGCTTGCGGGGATTGATGCGCTCGCGAAAACACGCCAGCCGCCAGGCGCGCTTGATGCCCTCCTGCGCCTGGGTCGGCGAGCGCATCGCCTCGGCCGGGGTGTGGTGCAGAAACCGGCCGAAGCCGCGCCGGCAGAACAGTTCGTAGTTACGGGTAAACAGGATGAACTCGTGCCAGGCGGTGTCCACCACCTCCGACGGCATCGCCACCATGCGCCGCCCGGCCAGATTGCAGAGATGAAAATACTCGCGCAGCCCGTCCAACACCTCGCCGGCCTGCCGGTCGGTCAGGTGCGGATAGCGCGTCACGACGGCCCGGCCGACCCGCTCGGGGAACTCATAGCCGGCAATAAACGTCCGCCGCCGCATATGCCGCAGCCAACGCCACACGCCAAAGACGATCGAGCCGAAAAACACCAGCCAAAATAAACTCATGCGCCTACCTTCGCCGCCGGGCGGAAATGGAGTTGACCTGGGAAGTTTAGCGCCTGGAACCGGCGACTTGGCGGGCAGCGACGCGACCGCTCACGGATGGGCGATCACCATCAAGGTTTCGGCGTGCTTCAAGGTGCAGTCGAGACATTGCTTGAGCGACTCCGGGTCCAGCGCCGCGAAGCTTTCGTCCAGCACGGTGAGATCGGCCTTTTGCAGCAGCGCGCGGGCCAGATAGACCCGGCTGCGCTCGCCATGCGACAACTGCCAGCCGGTTTCGCCGACGATCTGCATGATGCCGGACGGCATCCGGTCCAAGAGTTCGCCCAAGCCCAGCTCGCGGCACAGCGCCTCGGCTTCCGCCAAGTCCGCGTCGCTGGCCGGCCAGCCCCGCCCCATAAGGAGATTGAACGCCAGACTGCCGCTGAAAATATGATTCTCATGAAACTGCGGCGCGGCGGCGGCATGACGGCGCCAGTCGTCTTGCAGGGTGTGGCGATCAAGACCGCGCAGCAGCAGCAAGCCGGAACTGGCCTCGCGTAGGCCGACCAATAGCGACGCCAGGGTTGACTTGCCGCCGCCGGATGGGCCTTCGAGGAGAATGCGGTCACCGCGCCGGATGGTCAGGTCGCAGTCGCGCAGCACCGCCTCGTCCTGCGGCCGGTAACGAAATCCCAAGCCGCGCGCCTCCATCAGCGCGCCATCGCTCGCGAGCGGCGCGGCGGCGGCTGGATAGGCCGGCGCGCGGGTCAAGCGCGCGGCGTGAAACAGCTCGGCGATACGTTCCCAGGCGATCCAGGCGCGCGCCAGCGCCGCCGTGCCGCCGGAAATCTTGGCCAGCGCCCGCGACGCCAGCATGACGCCGCCCAGGCTGATCGCGACCGCCGCTGGCGTCGCGGTGGACGCAAGAAACCCCGGCGCCAAACCGACGACACCGACGATCATCCAGCCACGGGAAATAAAATCCGCCAACGGCAGCGCCGCGTCGTCCATTTGCCGCGAGGTCTGGAAGAATCCCAGCAGTTCGCGGTCCTGGCGGCGCTCGCGGCCTTCCGCCGGCTCCTGCGCCAGGCAGGTGCGATGGCCCGTCATGCGTTCGATCAGGTCGTGGGTCAGATCCAGCCGGTCATCGGTCCAACGCCGCAGCCGCTGGCCATAGCGCCAGCCAAGCGCGAGGACCACGCTCAGCCACATCACCAGCGCGGCGGCGTGCAGCGCGCCGCCGGCGCCGAGGCTCAGCACCCAGCCGGCGAACACCAGTTCGACCAAGGCCAGCAGTACCGCGAACCCGCCGTTTAGGAGCAGCGACTCCAGGGCCTGCGATTCGATCACTCGGCTGAGCAATTGGCCGGCTCCCTGGCTGCGCACCGTCTGCAAATCCAGCCGCAAGACACCGGCCAGTAGCCGCTGCTTGAGGATGCGGCCGGCGTCCAGGCTGAAGCGGGCATTGCACCACTGCCCGAGCAGATCGAGGGGCAGCAGCGAGAGAATCAGCAGAATCCAGGCGGCGAACCAGCCGAAATCGAGCCGGCCGTCTAGCGCGGTTCGGCCCATCAATCCCCAGCCATGGATTTCCAAGGCGTAGATCACGGCGAAGATGCTCACGATCCACGCCAGCCGTTGCGGCAGACCTTCGCCGAGCAGCAACCGCCAAGGACTGGCTTCGGCCGGCAGGCGCAGCAGCCAGCAGCCGGCCCGGGTTTCGCCCGCCAAGCGTTCGTCCAGCAGCACCCGCAAGGCCGTCGGGCGACGCCGCGCGCTCAGGCCAGCGGCTGCCAGCAAGCCGTTCAGTTCCTCGCTCAGCAAGCCTTCGAGGTCGGCGCACAACCAGGCGCGGAGCGCGGCGATCGGAACCGAACCGATCCGGCCATCCGGACCCAGCAAGTGAACCTGCCGGCCCCGGCGTTTCAGCAGCAGCAGATAGCGGGCTTCCGACTCGCCGCAGCGTACGATCGCCGGCGCGGCACGGCACAGCAACTGGCCGACTTGAGGAACTGGCACCGCCACCGATTCCGCCTCCAAACCCAACCGGCCCGCCGCCCGCCGCAGCCATTCGTCCTGAGCCTCCTGCGGCGCATCCGCCGCCACTGGATCGCGCGCGCTGACCGGAGCGCTTCGGCAGGGCAGTCCCGCGCGCCGCGCCAAGGCCTCCAGCGCTTCGTCGAGATTAGCCGCGGGCCAGGCCAGCGCGCTGAGTTCGGCGAGTTTCATCTGTCTTTGCTCCCGATGGTTCGCTGATGCGGCCGCCATCGACCCGCACCCGGCGCCATAGCGCGGCCTGCCATAAGTCGCCGCGCAACGACTCCTCGGCGTCCAGCAGCGCCCGGGTAACGCGACGCTTGCCCGGCCAGCCGGCGCGGCGCGCCGTCCTCGACAATCCGGCCCTGCTCGATCACCAATACCCGATCGAAAGCCAAGGTCTCCTGGACATCATGGGTCACGCACAGCAGAGTGCGGCTCTCCCACCAGGCGCGCGCCTGTTGCAGCAGCAAGCGCCGCTGGCGGTGATCGAGACCGCGGAATGGCTCGTCGAGCAACACCAGACGGACCGGCTCCTGAAGAAACGCGCGGCCGAGCCGGACACGCTGGCCCTCGCCGCCCGACACCAGGCCACCGGCCTCGCCCAGCGGGGTTTGCAGACCCAGCGGCAGCTTTTGCACCACGCCGCGCAAGGCGGCCGCGTCCAGTACTTGGCCGATGTCGAGTGGCGCGCTGTCGGGCGGGACACTGAAGCAGAGGTTCTCCAGGAACGGCCGGTTCCACAATTGCACCGCCGGATCGACCCAGGCGCAGGCGCGCCGGAGGCGGCCCAAGCCCGCGCCGTCGAGCGGCACGCCATCGATTTCAATCGTGCCTTCGGTCAGCCGGTGCCAGCCCAGCAAGACGCCGAGCAGGCTGGACTTGCCGGCGCCCGAGGGGCCGACAATGGCGATATGCTCGCCGCTGGCCAGTTCGAGCTGGATGTCGCGGAGCAAGGTGTGTCCCGCCGCGACCACTTGACCGGAACGGATGCGGATCGACAGGCCCGCGCCAGCCGCGCGGCGCGATGGTTGCGCCGTCGGGCGCCGCGCCTCGGACGACTCCGGCGGCGCGGCGTGGCTTCCGCTGCCGCTTCGGCGTCGTCAAGCGGCGCGGTCAAGGGTTCCAGCAGGCGTAGCAGCGCGTTCCGCTCGGACGGATATTGCCGCATCAGACTGCTGAGCTGCTTGCCACTGGCCGGGAGTTTCAAGGTCCAGAACACCAGCAACAGCGTCGTGCCGGTGACGCCCTCGCGGAGCAAATAGTCGTACAGCAAATGCGCGGCGATCGCGAAGCAAATCACCGCCGGCACCGCTTGCGCCAGCAGCGCCAGGCCAATCATGCCTTGACTGGAGCGGCTCCATTCCGCCAGACGGCTGTCGTGCTCGCGGCGGATCGCCTGTTCCGCCCCATGGGCACGGATCGCGACCAGACCGAGGAGCGCGTCCAGGTAGAAGCCGAACAATGCCCCGGCATGGCTTTTCACCCGCAGATCGCGCTCGTTCAGTAGGGGTTGAACCGCCAGCGGCAAAACGATCGCGGTGGCTGTCAAGGCAAGGGCGGCGGCCAGACTGGACGGCGCGATGAGCGCGATCGCGACCAGCGTGAACAGTAAATCCCAGAGCGTATTGATACAGCGAATGATCAAGTCGGGAATCAGCCTGACCAAATAGACGCCATGCGCCCGCTCGGCCATGTCGGAGACCGGACGGCTGTGGAAATACCGATCGCTCAAGCGCGGCAGCCGCACCAGCAAGGTCTGTCGCAAGCGCATTTCCAACCGCCGCCCGAGCCGCAGCGATTCTCGAGTGATCGGCAGTTCCAACAGCAACAGCAGGGTCATGAAGATCAGCAGCCCGGCCAAGGCACCCAGCCGTTGGCCGCTCAACTGCAAGTCCCGGGAAATATCGAACAAGCCGCGAAACAGCAGGCTTTCGACCAGAACACCGCCGACCGCCAGCGCCATGGCCATCAGCAGCGCCATCGGCGTCACCAGGCCGCCAAAGGACAACAGCCGCGCGATCTCGCGCTTGGGCTGTACGCCCGGTTCGCGTAGCGCGGCTTGCAGCTCGGCAACCGGCGCGGCGGGCAGTTCGGCCGACTGCTGCGGGGCAATCACCCCGCGAACCCGAATCAGCACCGCGCCGCGCACTTGCACGCTGGGCGGGTCTTCGTCATCGTCCGGCACGGGAAACGCCGACCAATATGGCAAGGGTACGCTGCGCGGTTCGCCGGGCGGCTCTTTGGCGCTGGCCAGACTCAGCGCCTCGACCAAACCCACGGCGGCGGCGCCGGACCGGACCGCCTTGGCCCGACGCAAGGACTGCACCATGCGAACCGAGGCATCCAGGCAGGCCAGCGAATAAGCATCGACCCCTTCCAGAGCCGACCGGATCAATCGTTCGCGCCGGACTTGGCGTCCGCCCAGGGTAGCCAGGCGGGCGCGCAAGGCAATAAGGAAGTCCGGCGAGCTGGCCCAATCGCGCCAATCGTCGGCGGCTACCGGCAAGGCATAGCGGAACAGCGACTCATTGAATTCGCGAATCGGCACCCAGCGGCGCCCGGCGGCGGGGTCCATCACTTGCACCCAATCGCCCCACAAGCGCCAGGCGACCACGAAATGCGTGTCGCCACTGGGCAGACGCGTCACCACAATCGCCGGGAGCGCGGCGGCGTCCGCCAGACAGACGTGATCGAGCGGCAGTAGCACCTGCTCGGCGTCCAGCCCCAACTGGCGAGCAGCCGTCTCCAATGCTTCGACCGAGGTGCCATCGACCCCGGTTTGGCAAGCCTCGCGCAGCCGTCCATAACTCGCCGCAATGCCATGGCCTTCCAGCAGGCATTTGAGGGCGGCGGGACCGCAGTCCATCGCCGACGTCTGGATCGCTTCCGGAGCCAGAAAGCGCCGCCGTGCGGTTTTGCCGCTCATGGCGAGCCTGAGGTCGGCGCGGCCGGCGGCTGCGGCGCCGGAGCGGCGGCCGCCGGCCGGGCCATGATCTGACCGGCGGCGCGCAAGGCCAGCAGCGCCGGGGTGGTCTGCTCGATTTCGACCTCGATTGTACCCGGCAGACCGTGCTGGAGCGCAAGGCCCGCCAGCGGCGGGCCATTTGGGACAAATTCGACCCGCAACCGGTTGTCGCGTACCTCGCTCGCCACCCGCCGCACTTCGGCGCTGACCGTGCCGTACTGAGCCCAGGGAAAACCGTCGAGACGCAATCGGGCGATTTGGCCGGGATGGATACGCCCCAGCACGGCGACCGGCGGAAACGCCGCGACGATCCGCAACGCACCCGGCGGGACCAGGCTGGCCAGCCGTTCGCCCTCGCTGACATACGCCCCGGCCGGCAGCGGCCGCACATCGCCGATCTGGCCCGCCACGGCCGCGCGGATGGTGCGCTTGTCGATGTCCTGCTGAATGCGAGCGATGCCGGCCTCGGTGGTACGCAATTCGCCCTCCAGTTGGACGGCTTGGCGCTTGCGCGCTTCGATTTCGGCGCGCTTGTGATGAACGCGAGACTGGCCTTCCCCCTCCAGACGACGGATATCGGCTGCGGCGGCGGTTTCGGCGGCGCTTAGCTTGTCCGCCTCTGCCGTGGCGCGGAGCGCGTCCACCTCGGAGACTCGGCCTGAACGGCGCAATTCCGCCAGCCGCGCGGCCTGGTCGCGGGCGAAAGCCGCCGCCGTGGCCGCTTCCCGATGTCGGGCGCGGGCCGTTTCGATGGCATGCGCGGACGCACCCCGATCATCCTGACCGGCGTGCTCGTGCGCGGCGATTTCCGAGCGCAAGGCGTCGATCTGCGCCGGCAGCGCCTGGCCGCGGGCTTGTTCTTCGCGCAGCCGCAAACGCTCGGCGGTGGTGTCCAGCTCGACCAGCACCGCGCCAGCCGCGACCATCTGGCCGATCGCCAGATGGCTGACGGCTACTTTGCCGCTGACCGGCGCCGCTAGCGGGTAAGCGGTCTGCTCGACTTCCAAGCGGGCCTCGCGGGAGACTTCGTAAACCGTGACGCGCACCGTGAAGAACCAGATTGCCCAGACCGCGAGCAAAACGCCGGTCGCCATCCAAAAGACCAACGACCAGCGCGAGCTGTCGGCGGTCAAGGCGTGGGTGGTACGCGAAAAAGCCACGGGCACGGAAATTCTCTCCAATTAAGGTTGCGCCGCATCCAGGCGGCGAAAATTGATTCTTGAATCAGCGCGAAACGCGCGGCTGAACGTTCCGGTGACGGCGACGCCATGCGAATTGGAACTGATCAAACGATTGGGCGTGCGCCGTGGTACTCGCCGGAATCGGGGAAATGACGTCGCCACTGACCGTGACGGCGGGTGGCCACCCGCCAGTGCCTCGGTGTGATGTGGCGACGCTTCCGTTCCCTCGGAACCTTGGCGGCGTGCCCGGGACGCCGCCAAGCGATTACAGAGCCAGCAACTTCACCGGCTGCTTGACGACGAAGCAGCAACCCAGACGACGACCACCGCGAATGATCGGTACATCGACCGTGGTGTTGACCGGCAGCAAACCGGCGCGAACTTGAGTTTTAACCTTCATGGCTATCTCCTTAAGTTTCTCGTGTTCCGTGCCCATCGCACGTGGATTGGTCGACCCCATATCGACCGGATTGGAATGCGCGCCCGGCTCAGGCCGGTGGGCGCGCGGTGATTTCGATCGCGCGGCTGGACACAGCAATGTCGAGCCCGAGAATGTCGTGCAGTTCCTCCGCGACCAGGTATGGCAACCGTCGCGGACCGTCCTGCATCTGGAAGTACAAATTGATATCGGTGGCCAGGAACGGCCTGTCCGGCGCGGCGCGGCCCAGCAAGACGTTGATGCGCGCCTGGATCGCACAAGCGGCGCGGACCACGGCCTGCTCTTCGCGGAGATAGTCCATGAGCAACCCGTTGATCTGGTCAATCAACGGTGTCGCGTCCGCTCCGCTATTCAAACGCGCGTCGAGCAAGCTCCAGAGTTGCTGACTCGCCTGCACGTGCTGCGGCTCGAAGACGGGCCGAAGCAGTCGGCCGAGATCGGCAAACTCGACGCTGTCACCGAGTGCCCGAGCGGACTTTTCGAACATATCCTGGTACGCGCGCCAACGAATCGCCCGCAGCTCGGCGGTTCCGAGTATCGATGACCCGGTCAGGAACTCGTTTTTCTCCTTGAGGCTTGCGCGGAACCGCGACAGCGTGTCAGACGGCTCAGCCGGCCATGTCGCCAGCAGTTCCGCCAGTCGCTCGCAAGTCCGCGACATCGCCAGCCACAGGCAATTCACCACGACATGGGCTTGCAAGCCCAGCAGGGCATAATCAAAGGCTAGGTCGATCTGGTTGAGCGCCTCCTCGACTTGCGGATCAAAGCGGACGCCTTCGGCGCCCCGTACAGCGGCGCCATCCACCAGAGTCCGGAGGAACTCCTCGATCATCGCCTGCGGTCCGGCGCAAACGCCGTAGTCCGACAGAAACAGGTTGTTGCGCTCCGCGTACGCGTAGGCTTCAGCCGTGGAGACCGGCGCTTCCGGATCCCAGGTAGGTTCGTTGACCGGCATGAACAGCATGTAATGCATGGTCATGCGCAAACCATCCGTGACGCGAAACGCCGACGACAGCACCGGATGCAACTGGCCATTGGCAACCGGATTCGGCTGGCGCAGGGTTAGGTAGCCGGCAATGGCCAAAACCAGGGTCGAGAGGCGCTGAATGTCCCCCACCGTCCAGCACTCGGCGGCCTCGGGGAAGCGCTTTAAATAAGTCGCCCGAACCCGTGAAAGGAACAGCATGGCCTCGGTCCAATGCAGCCGCATGCTCTTGAGCGCCGTGACATTCATCGGCATTTCGTCGTCGTAGCGGCTACCCGGATGCGGACAACTCCGCCACTCGGTGGGTATATCGAGCCGTAGCGCTTGGGGAAACACGTTGGCTTCGCCGACCTGCCTGCCCTCGGCATCCAAGTTCAGGTGGGCGACGCGGTAAATCGGCACGACCAATTCCAGATAGCCCAGTTCCAAAGGCCGTCCCGTCAGCTCGCGGGTAATCCGCTCGCACTCCAGCCAAGTTCGCGGCTCGTGGGTCTGCGCCGGCGGCAAACGCGATTCGCGCGCGCCACCCCGCTTGGTTTCCGCCACCGGACTGGCGTCGGCGAGCTGCAAAACCCCTTCGGCGAGCAACTCTTCCAACAGATCGCGAATCCGCGGCCATTCGTACCCCTCGCCCCAGGCGGTCGCGGTTCCCGCGACGAATCGTCCCTGCCGTACCAGTTTTTCGCCAAAGGCGAAAAGTTCCGGTTCGTCAAAGCTGATTTCCTTATCTCCGTAATACAGATAAAGCTGCGTTACCCCGTCGGCGTCCACCACATACTGACTGAATACTCGCCTGTGATCGCGCATGACCAACTCGTCGCTTGCCTGCAACGAGACCGCGACTTTTCGACCAGCATGAAACGGACAGCCCCCGGCGTAAGCGGCGGTATCAAGCTGGCGTTCCGTTTCGAGAAGATGGACTGCATTCATGACGATTACCTTGTTTCCTGGCGTTCTTCGCGTTTTGCCGAGACGAAATGACCATTTATATATTCTGGCAACGAGCTCGCCTAGTTACCTTGCACGAAGCCTGTGACTTTGCACTCAAATTTTTCTGAAACATCGCCAAGCATCCCTGCAATGGCTTGTTTGCGTGGGGATAGCCTACTCATTTCCGTCTCGCCGTACTGGCAAAAACTTCACACTCGGGCACTAAAAAAACTAACCACCTCCCGCAATCGGATAGCAGTAACCTGACCCGTTAACTTAGCTAGATTCCACGACATAAATCACCAGAAAAGCAACTGTCGTGAGCCTTTTATTACCATTTAATAGAAAATTCTAGATATCGCTTAAATACCTTATAAACAGCCACCAATACAAGCATGGAGTGAACTTTTTACCTAGTATAAATAGTCACGCTGATTAGTATGATCGCCAGCGTCGAACGGCCTGACACCGGCGCACCGCAATTCACAGTCGATGCACGAGTAAACGCCCAAACAGGCTTTCGACTTATCCCGTCAGGCGTTCGTAAATCACCCGAAAAAGCATGAGGAGATGACAACATGAGCAGCAGAGACATTGACGGGCCGATTCGCCGTCCTCCCAGCAGGGGTGGGGATTCCTTTATGTTCGGGCCGGCGACGCGGCGCGGCGCACGGGCCCGCTCGTGGCTGATTCCGATGACCGCGGCAATCCTGGCGTCCAATTTGAACGCCATCGCCATGGCTCATCCGTCCCGTCCCGAGCAAGACCGGAGCTTGGGAAAGACGAACAAGGGCGCGATTCGCACGCCGAACGACGCTCGCAAATTCGGTTTGGAATCGCTGCGAGTCGCGGTCGCCCAGGATGGCGGGGTACCTTTACCGGAGAACATCGACGAGTACGTGAGGGACCGCGCGGCGGCCGTGCGGTTGGGTAAGGCGCTGTTTTGGGATATGCAAGTCGGCAGCGATGGCGTTCAATCCTGCGCCAGTTGTCATTTTCACGCCGGCACCGACAACCGCACCCGCGGCGCGGTCAACCCCGGCAACGCAGGAATCGTCAACGACCGTCAAGGTGCGGTTCTGGGCTTGGCTTTCGCCGCCGGCTCACCGAACACGCCACTTTTTGACAGCGCCGCAGCGGATGGCGAACTGACCCGCAACCACTTTCCACTGGTCAAAACCATTCAAAGCCTGCTGGTCAATGACGACGGCTCGGTACTCGCCGGCCCCGGCAATAGCGACGATGTGGTCGGCTCGATGGGCATGCTGTTCACCCGCTTCATCGGCGTCCAGCCGGGTCTGCCGATCGACTTGGGCGAACCTTTGGCCGATCCGCTCTTCAATGTAAATGGCACGACGAACACCCGCCGGGTCGAGTCGCGCAATACGCCGACCGTGATCAACGCCGTCTTCAATCTGACCAACTTCTGGGACGGCCGCGCGAACTTTCATTTCAACGGCCAGAATGCGTTCGGCGACTACGACTCTGGCGCGTCCATCGTTGTGCATGATCCGGAAACGGGTTCCGCGCTCACGCAGATCGCCTTGAAGAATGGGAGCCTTGCCTCTCAGGCGATGAATCCGCCGACCAGTCCGGTGGAAATGTCCTTTGGCGTCCCAGCCGAGGGCAACAGCCGGACGCTATTCGACATTGGTCAAAAGCTCCTGCGCCCACCGGCGACTGGCGGCGCACCGCTGGTACCGCTGGCGGGTCAGCGAGTGCATCCCTGGGACTCGGTGTTGGGTGGTTTGGCAAATGGCAGACTTCAACCGGGTCTGGCAACGACTTATGCGGCAATGATTCAGCGCGCCTTTAAGGATCGGTACTGGAGCCGACCGACGCCACTTCCCTCGGGCATTACCCAGATGGAAGGCAACTTCGGCTTATTCTTCGGGCTATCCGTGGCGCTCTATGAATCAACCTTGGTCTCCGACCAAACAGCGTTCGATCGCTGGATGGAAACCGGGCGCTTTAATCGAGGCTTCGGGCGTGACGAACTGGCAGGTCTGAATCTATTCGTAGGCTCTGGCGGTTGCGTAAAGTGCCATTCTGGCCCTGAATTCAGCGACGCCACGATCCGCCAAGCAAAAAGCGGCGAGCGCGCGATCGGCGCCAAAGCTTTGTCGAAGGGATCGGCACTATATGACGTGGGATTTCACAACATTGGTGTCACGCCGACCACCGAGGATATTGGCCGCGGTGGCAGCGAACCGTTTGGCTTTCGACCACTCGCCTATGCTCGGCTCGCCGCCTTGGAGCGTACTGGCCTAGCCGGCCAAGTGGGCTATCCACCCTTGACCTTACCCATCATCGGTGACAACGGCGTACCCGCGCGGGACGAGAATGTCGGCGCCCCGGTTTGCGACGATCAAAACGGCGACGACCTTTGCGGACCGGATGAACCACTACGCCCGGAGTTCCAGCGGGTCGCGGTGGACGGTGCATTCAAGACGCCTGGATTGCGCAATGCCGATTTGACGGGACCGTATTTTCACAACGGCGGAATGGCGACCTTGCGACAGGCAGTGCAGTTTTACAACCGTGGTGGCAATTTCTGCCGATTCAATGGCGATGATTTGGACACCCGGATTCGGCCGTTGGGGCTAACCAGCAAGCAGGAGGAACAACTAGTGGCGTTTCTGGAGTCGTTGACCGATCTGCGGGTCCGCAAGCAAGCGGCGCCGTTTGATCACCCTGAATTGAGAATCCCCGAGGATGAATTGGATAGCGTCGGTCGCCGCGTTATCAAAGCGACCGGTTGGTTCGGGGACTGGCGAAAACTCAAGCCGTTCCTGAATTTGGACCCGCAAGACCCAATCTTTACCCCTGCCGGGGTTTGCCAGATCGAAGCCTCAACATAGTCCCATCGAACCGGGATGGTCGCTATTGTCTGATCAGAGGCCCGCGCGGCGGGGGCCACGGATGGCCCACCTCAATCGAGCTGGTTTGGCTGGCTCCGGAGGTTCTGCGTCAAATCAGTCCCTCCGGGCCGTTACCCTGTCTGGCGATGACTACCCGTGACGGCGCGAGAAGCAGGCTGCCTTGCGTGCCCATCCCCCGCCGCCGCAGAATCCATGGATCTTATTGCTCCGACCTTCTCGGCGGCAGCCTGACTTTTCGGGTCCCTCAGTGACGTCAGTGGTAGCGCTCGATGAACTCGTGCTTGTGGAAGAAGAAGCCAGGCCACCCGAGATAAATGCTAAGTCTGAGAGTTTGATTTCGCGCATCTGATTTACCAAGTTAAATAAATGTATTAATAATTCCACTATCGAACCACGCCGTATTTTGCTGACACGATGGCAGCGTGATCACGAAGATCTCCATTGAACGGGATCTAAGGCATTATTGCTTGCCTCGGATTTGATCCATATCTGTCCACTCCGGGTGAAATCGGGACCTAATCATCGTTCCTCGGATAGCCTTGTAAACGCAGCCTTCATGCCAGCAGAAAAATATCAATGGGTTTCAGCAAGGTAGGATGGCCCTTAGGTCGACGCCAGAATTCGTGTGTTAAATTCTCGATAACAAAATAAGCCGCTTTCGATGCATGTAGAGGTTAACTTCAAATTGTCTCTCTAATTTGCAGCAGATGCGATAAGGCCAAATTAATCGAGACTTACATCTTCACCAGAAGCTTCCCATCCAAACCAATTTTTTTGGCCTTTTAGATACACCATATGTCAATACTGTTTAGTCCCATACAGTTGGGCGCCGTAAGTGCGCCGAATCGGATTTTTCTCGCGCCATTGACGCGCTGCCGTGCCGATGCCGAGCACGTCCCGACGGCTTTGATGGCCGAGTACTACGCGCAACGCGCTAGCGCTGGACTGATCATCGCCGAGGCCACCATGGCCATGCCGGGGCATTCGGCGTTTTGGACCGAACCGGGCATTTATTCCGCTGCGCAAATCGAAGGCTGGCGCCTAACGACCGATGCGGTGCATGCCGCGGGCGGGCGGATTTTTCTCCAGATCTGGCATGGGGGAAGGGCTTGCCACCCGCTCCTGAATAACGGCGCCCAGCCGGTCGCGCCCAGCGAGATTGCCATCACCGGCGACGAAGTCCACACGCCAGAAGGGAAGAAGCCTTATGTCGTGCCGCGTGAACTGGCGGACGAGGAGTTGCCGGCAATCATCGATGGATTCGCCAGGGCGGCGCAAAATGCGCGCGAGGCGGGTTTTGACGGCGTCGAAGTGCATGCAGCCAACGGCTACTTGCTAGACGAATTCCTGCGCGATGGCGCGAACCAGCGTGTGGGTCGCTACGGGGGACCGATCGAAAACCGGGCGAGACTGCTGCTGGAGGTTCTGGAAGCGGTTTGCGCTGCCTGGTCCAACGACCGCGTCGGCGTCAGGCTTTCGCCGTTGAATAGCTACAACAGCATGATCGACAGCAGGCCCGCGGAGCTTGCGGCTTGGGTGGCCAAGCAACTCAACGCATTTGATTTGGCCTATTTGCACGTCATGCGCGGCGACTTTTTTCAGCAGCAGCACGGCGATGTGATGACGCCAGTTCGCGAGCACTATCGCGGTGTACTGATCGGCAACATGGGCTATAACGCTCAGGAAGCGGAGGCGGACATCGAATTGGGAAAACTGGACGCGGTCGCGTTCGGCACGAGCTTTCTTGCCAACCCGGACTTGCCCGAGCGGATCAGGCGCGGCGCGGCACTCACCGCGACCAACCCCGCGACCTTTTATTCGCCGGGCCCTGAAGGCTACACCGATTATCCTTTCCTTGAAGCCTAGTGGCCGACCACCGAGCCGCTAGGCGAACATCGCCGACGCGAACCTAGCGGCGTTTCCGTTATTCTGGCTCGCTGTCATCGGACGACCGCAGCAAATTGTTGCGGGTGCTGAACATCTCGGTTCCGGCGAAACTCGGTGCCGCGACCCAACGCATCGGCATCGAGAGCGGCATGTAACGGCGTTTAAGTGCCTTTACGGCGTATGCGAAACTGACCCGGACTCTGGCCTTTTGGTACAAGCCAGTTGGATTGCGTAGCGTCGAGTCGCCATGCGCGGTGAACGCCGCATCGAGTTCCGCTTCGAAATTCAGCAACCCGAGCCAATCCAGAAGCCGATCCGAGCCCACGAAATTCGGCTTCCAAAAGGATGATCGCTTTGGCCAACATTGCAGCAGTCCGTGCAGACTCCACGGGTTGAAGCCAAGCACAATCAGCCTACCCTCGCATTTCAGCACCCGATCAACTTCCCGAAGAATCTGATGACGCTCCTTTTGAAATTCGATCACATGGGGAAGCACGACTACATCTATACTTCCCGTATCTACGGGAAGAGCGTCAGCACGAGCCAGCATTCGCTGTCGCATCGAGCCTGCGGAAGCGTCACCGAGATCGACAACGAAATAATTCGTGCCACAATCGGGTGACCAAAAGCCGGCCTCACTACCCAGCCAGCCAACTTGTAATACCCTTTGATTATAAGTAAGCTTGAGGTAAGGTTTGAGGTACTCCCCTTCCCGCGCTTTTAGCGCCTGTCCTACCGGCGTCCCGTGATACCATTCAATGAATTGATGTCGTGGAACCAGCTCTTTCGACTTGATCGTTTGAATTGAAACCATGGTCAAGGAATGCCGCTAATGTCGACCCGTATGTATTCACAGGTTTATTGATGATGAGACGGTCTAAACCCGCCCCCCGCTTGTTGAGTTTGGCTGTATCCATTCTCACCTGCTCTCTTGTTGCTTGCAGCCACTCCAGCAACAAACAAAAACCTAGCGCCAGTCTATCTAGCCAGTCCGGCGAAGTTGTTGGCGACAATTCCACGCTGTGGGGAAAGCAGACGGGCGGTCGCTGGGCAAAACGCAATCGAATCCACGCTAAAGGCGATGGCGCAAAGTATGACAGTCTGTGGGAGCGTTTGTTCGATCTTTATGATTTACCGCCTGTCGAGCATCCCGACATTCAGCGCGAATTAGACTTTTTCGCCAATAAGCCTGACTTTCTGGATCGCGTTCAGACACGCGCTGAACCATTCCTGTACAGCATTGTGCGGCAAGTAGAGAAGCAGGGGGTGCCTGGTGAACTGGCCTTGCTGCCAGTCATCGAAAGTGCTTTCAAGCCTCACGCGGTTTCGCCGGCGCACGCGGCGGGGATCTGGCAGTTCATTCCGTCGACCGGACGACACTATGGACTGAAGCAGAGTCGCTATTACGACGGGCGTCGCGACATTTACGCGTCAACCCGCGCGGCGATAAAGTATCTAAAGAAACTACACAATGACTTCAACGGCGATTGGTTGCTGGCCATTGCCGGCTACAACTGCGGTGAAGGCGCGGTTTCCAGGGCAATCGATCGCAACTTGGCTAGAGGCCTGCCTACAGACTTCTGGTCATTGGACTTGCCGTCCGAAACCCGCAGTTACGTGCCTCGCTTGCTGGCTGTCTCCCGCCTGTTCGCCGACGCCGAACGGTTTGGCGTGGCGTTGCACCGTCTACCGAACAAGCCCGTTTACAAACCGGTTAAGGTCACCGATCAGGTGGATTTAGCGCTAGCCGCAGACGCAGCAAACATCTCCTTGGATGAAATGTTGGCCTTGAATCCTGGCTTTAAGCGTCCCTACAGCGACATCGGCGGGACGTATCGCTTGTTCATTCCCGCACACAAAAAAGCTGCTGATTTCAAACGCGAGCTCGCTCGACTTTCCAGCGAGGGACGCGGCTCCAATAGCGACTCAAGCTTTTTCTCGCGAGGCAACGAACGGTCCAGCGCCGTATCCGCTAGCGGCTCACCACTCTCTCCTCCGGCGGAGGACCCTCACCCGGCGGCACCCGCGCCTCAGACTGCTCCCCCGCCTTTGCCGGCTCGCACCTTGGCGGCTTACACCGCACCTGAAGATCGGCCAATTGCGCCAATTCAGGCCAGACATACGCGCCTTGAGGAGACTGCCGCGCCGGTTATCGATGACGCGGAATCCAAGCCTTACGTCGCTGAACCGATCGTTAGTGAGCGCGCGATAAACCGCCGCGTCCCACGACATCGGGAACCCGAGCTTGTCTATGCGCCACCAAAGCCTGAACCGGCTGAAAATACGCTTGAAGCTCCGGTGGAAGAGCGTGATCCGGTTCGCCATGAGCCGCGTTCGCGCAGACATCGTCACGAGGTCGTGAAAGCTCCTCGCATTCGTGAGCCCGTCGTCGCCCACGTTGCCCCCCCACCCCCGCCGGTTCCGCTGCTCGAACGCCCAGGCGGCATCGAGGAGAGGTCCAGCAAGCACCTAACGTATACCGTTAGAAACGGTGATACGCTCTATTCCATTGCCCGAAAGCGCGGCGTCGGCGTCGAGCAACTTGCCAAATGGAATGACGTGCCCATGACCTATGAGGTCAAAAGGGGACAAGATTTTGTAGTGGGCCCCAAACGCATTGAAGCCGCCACACCGCCCCAAGTGGCAGCGGGGCACGGTAAGCGTACCCTGCTCGCCAGCGCCTCAACGACCGGCCACCAAGTTACTTCATCACACGGTAGCGTGCATGAGAATGACGCGCCGGTTTCCGCCCCGCGTCATGCACCGATTGCTGGAGGGGATGCAAAAAGGCGCGGCGGCTCGAAGGCTGACCGAAGCGGCCCACCATCGGGAAAAAGCTCAGCCGGTTCGCACTCGCGCGACCGGCATTAGAGTCCGCCTGAACCCGCTTAGCGGAAAAGTAACTTCAGCATTCATCTAAACACAAATAGATAAATTTAAGCGTATCCGTGGCGTCGGCTTTTGCTCTCGTTGCGGCACTATTGGAGCGAGGCTTGCAAAACCTATCCGCGGCAAAGAACCCCATACTACAGCTCGTACTCTCCACTCTTGATGATGCCAAAGGTCGCGATATCAAAGTCATTGATGTCAGGGGAAAGACCAGCATCACGGATTTTATGGTGATTGCCAGCGGCACCTCGGAGCGGCATGTGCAAGCACTAGCCGAACATGTCGTGGAAGAAGCCAAGAAAAGCCAGAATCAACCGTTGGGCGTTGAAGGTCAACGCAGCGGCGAATGGGTTTTGGTAGACCTCGGCGAAGTCATACTGCACGTCATGAAGCCGCAAACCCGCGAGTTTTATCAACTGGAGAAGTTCTGGCAAAGCGATGCCGTGAACACGGGCTCGGGCGCGACTCACTAAACACAGAACGCCAACGGAATCGCCCCCTAGGTTGCATTTTCGCGTTCCAGCTTACCATCAGAAAACTCCGCCATGAGCGCGGAAGGCAACCCTGCCAGCACCTCGATCAGGATTCGACTCCTTCTCCCCATTAGCCTAGTACTTACGGTCACCGTGACCGGAACGCTAGGCTACTTGTGGATTGGTCGGGAACAAGGGGCCAGTTTTCTCGACGCCCTTTACATGACCGTCATTACCATTACGACGGTTGGGTACGGTGAAATCATCCATCTCGACTCCGCCGGACGGATTTTTACCATGTTCGTTGCGGTCACAGGCGTGGGCAGCCTGTTTTATAGCTTGACTGTGATCATGGATTATTTGGTGGCGGTGCGCCTTAACGATCCTCATGGCGAGAAACGCATGCAGCGCGAAATCGGAATGTTGAGCAAGCACATTTTGCTCGCGGGTCTCGGTCGCGTCGGCCGTCAGGCGGCAGCTGAATTGAGCGAGGCGAAAGTACCTTTTGTTATCATTGACCCTCGGCCCGACATCCAACACTATGCGGCCGAGAATGGCTTCCTTTTCCTCGCTGGAGACGCTAGCGATGACTCAATCTTGGAGCGCGCGGGGATCCGCACCGCGAGTGGACTGATCGTCACCACCGGCGACGATGCCAACAATATCTATATTGTGCTTTCCGCGCGCGTATTAAAGCCGGACTTATTTATCGTTTCGCGAGCAGTCAACGACTCCAGCGTATCCAAGCTGATTCGTGCTGGCGCCAACCGCGCCATCAGCCCCTACGCGATTGGTGGACGTCGGTTAGCGCACCTAATCCTGAGCCCAACGGTTGTCGACTTCTTTGATACCGTTCTACAGAAAGGCAAGGAGAGCCTGAACCTGGAGGGCATTACCATCAGCGCCCAGTCAACCGCCATCGGCAAGCAACTCGGCGACTTGGAGATCCGCGAACGAACCGGAGCCTCCGCTCTCGTACTGATTCGAGACACGCGCGTTATCCCAAATCCAGGCGCCGAATTGACACTGAACAGCGGAGATCAGATTTTGGCACTTGGAACGAGCCAGCAATTGGAAAAGCTGGAAATTTTGCTGTCTGCCTAAGCGTCGGCATTCGGCCGGCAGAATACGTAGTCCTCGACCGGCTTTCCACCGATGAGGTGCTCCTGAATGATTCGTTCCAGCACGGTGGGCGAACAGGATCGGTACCAGACGCCATCCGGGTAGACGACCGCAATAGGCCCATCAGCGCAGACTCGGAGGCAATTTGCCTTGGTGCGCTGAACGCTGCCGCCTTGACTTGTGCAACCCAACTCATTCAAACGGCGTTTCAGAAAATCCCAGGCCTCAAGGCCAACGGTCTTATCGCAACATTTTGGCTTGCTTTGGTCGCAGCAAAGAAAAATGTGGCGCCTGCTGGTATCCAAGCCCAGGGCGTTGGCAATCTTGCCGAGATCTGCTGCTTCGACATCTGACATGGCTTAACCAAATCGGCCGGTGATGTAGTCCTCGGTCAACTGATGGCGCGGATTGGTGAAAATTTGCGCGGTCTCACCAACCTCAATCAGGCGACCCAGATGAAAATACGCTGTGCGCTGAGAAACACGCGCCGCCTGCTGCATGGAATGCGTGACGATGGCGATGGTGTACTGACTGCGCAGTTCATCGATCAGTTGCTCGATCTTCGCCGTGGCGATCGGATCCAGCGCCGAGCACGGCTCGTCCATGAGGATGACTTCAGGATTCACCGCAATGGTGCGGGCAATACACAACCGTTGTTGCTGACCTCCCGAAAGCCCGGTACCAGGGCGGTGCAGGGATCCCCTCACCTCCTCCCACAGGCCCGCGCGGCGCAGGGAGGATTCAACAATGTCCTCAAGTTCCGCTTTGGTTCCCGCGAGTCCATGAATCCGCGGTCCATAAGCCACGTTTTCAAAAATCGATTTCGGAAACGGATTCGGCTTTTGAAAGACCATGCCGACCTGAGCACGCAGCGCAACGACGTCAAGATCGTCGGCATAAATGTCCTGTCCATCGACTTGAATCGAACCCTCAACCCGACAGTCGGCGATCGTATCGTTCATTCGGTTCAAGCAGCGAATGAACGTCGACTTGCCGCATCCCGAAGGACCGATCAATGCGATGACTTCATTGCGGCCAATGTCGAGGTTGATGCCGCGCACCGCCTGTTTGTCGCCATAAAGGACATTGACGGCGCGGCATTGGATTCGGGAATTGGCCGACGTTATTTCACCAACCGTCTCGGCATACTCACGATCGTATGAGGCCTCCGATAATTTTTTGTCTCTCGGTTTCATGCTGCTAAAGCTATTACTGACAATTCCGACGGCCACGTCCGACGCTCCGCTACTCATTTTTCATTACAAACGAGATCCTACCGGCTTTTGGTTACCAGCGCCTTTCATAGCGCTTGCGTAAGTACACCGCCAAGCCATTCATCGCGATCAGAAACGCCATGAGAACCAAAATTGCCGCGGAAGTTCGCTCGACAAAAGCCCGCTCCGGACTGTCGGCCCACAAATAGATTTGAACCGGAAGAACGGTAGCGGGATCGAACACGCCTTTGGGAATGTCGACGATGAAGGCAACCATGCCAATCATGAGAAGCGGCGCGCTTTCACCCAGCGCCCTAGCCATGCCAATAATGGCACCGGTCAACATGCCGGGAATAGCTAGCGGCAGAACGTGGTCCAACACCATTTGCATCGGCGAAGCACCGATACCGAGCGCCGCTTCCCGCACCGATGGCGGCACGGATTTCAAGGCTGAACGGCCAGCAATAATGATGACCGGCAATGTCATCAGACTCAGAACCAGTCCACCTACGATCGGCGCCGAACGCGGCAACTCAAAAAAGTTGATGAATACCGCAAGACCTAGCAACCCAAAGACAATCGATGGGACCGCGGCCAAATTGTTAATGTTGACCTCGATGAAATCGGTCCAACGGTTATGCGGCGCGAATTCCTCTAGATAAATGGCGGCGGCCATGCCGATAGGCAGCGACAAGAGAACAGTAATAGCCACGGTAAGCAACGACCCGATCAGGGCGCCATGCATGCCGGCCTGCTCCGGTTCACGGGAATCACCTGTCATGAAGAACTCGCGGTTGAATGCCAACCGTATCTGATCGTTGGCAATGAGTTGATCCAACCAGGCCAATTGAAAGTCCTTAAGCCGCCGTTCGCTTTCCGGCACGTTACGATCGAGATGCCCCTTAATAGCCATATCGATATCGTCGTCCGCGGCCAACCATAGCCGCCGCGTCTGCCCTAGCAAGCTTGGATCCGCGAGCACCGCATCGCGCAGTGAAACGCTCGCCGATTTACTTAAGACATTCGCCAGCGCCCGCTTTTGCTGGCGCTCGGTCACATCCGGGAAAAGCTTTGCCAAGGTGGACTTCAACAGCTTGTCGTAGTCCGCGGCTGACAAGGTCTCAGAGAGTCGCGTACCCTCGGGATCAAGGCTGGCCGGATCAAAGAACACGTCCAGACCAATCTCGGTACGTTCAAAGGCGGAATAGCCGTTACCGATGATGCTGCCGAACAGAAGAAACAGAGCCATCAAGCCGATACCGATGGATATCAGTCCCAAGGCACGAAAATGACGCTCGGCCCTGCGCCGCTTCGCCAAACTTGCTTTGACACGATCCAGCGTTCGAGCCTGGTCCGGATTGGGTTGCGGCGCAGCATTCACTCGTATTGCTCCCGATACTTACGAACAATATGCAAGGCCAGAATGTTAAGCCCCAGCGTAACGAGAAACAAAACCAGGCCAAGCGCGAATGCCGCCAAGGTTTTTGGACTGTCGAATTCCTGATCGCCCACCAGCAACGTAACAATCTGGGTCGTCACCGTCGTGACCGCCTCAAGTGGGTTGGCGGTCAGGTTCGCGGTCAGACCAGCCGCCATCACGACGATCATGGTTTCACCGATAGCCCGGGAAACCGCCAGTAGAATGCCGCCGACGATACCCGGCAATGCCGCCGGGATGACGACTTGCTTGATGGTTTCCGACTGCGTCGCACCCAAGGCGTAAGCCCCGTCACGCAACGCTTGCGGAACCGCGTTGATAAAGTCATCTGACAAAGAAGACACGAACGGGATAATCATGATCCCCATCACCAGACCGGCGGCCAGCGCGCTTTCGGATGAAGCCTCCAATCCAAGGCTTAGGCCAAAATCACGTACTGCCGGCGCGACCACCAAGGCGGCAAAGAACCCGTAAACGACGGTGGGAATCCCGGCCAGGATTTCCAACAAGGGTTTGGCGATCGCCCGGAACCGCCGGCTTGCATATTCCGAAAGATAAATCGCGGACATGAGTCCAATCGGAACCGATACCATCATCGCGATCATTGAGATAAGCAACGTCCCGGTGAAGAGAGGAATAGCCCCAAAAGCGCCCGAACCGCCCACTTGGTCGCTGCGAATGGCCATTTGCGGGCTCCAGTGCAGCCCGAAGAGGAACTCGAATGGTGAAATCTCCCGAAAAAACCGCACGGACTCAAACAACACCGAGGACACAATCCCGATCGTGGTCAAGATCGCCAACGACGCGCATGCAACGAGGAAAACCCGGACGCTGGCCTCGACATGATTGCGGGCACGAAACAGCGGCGCAATGTGTCGGTAGGCCAATCCGCCACCCATCACCCCCAGCGCAATCGTCACGACAGTTAGCCAAAGGCTGCTCGTCGCCCGGAGACGATTGTAGTTGTCAGCGGCTCTGCCAATCTCACTGGAGGACTCGGCCATTCCCGCGCCATTTGCAACATTCTTGATGTCGTTGATCACCAAAGCCAACTGTTCGGGCGAATTGGTCTTCAACACATCTGGCAACACTTCGGCGACTTGCGACGTAATCACGGCATTTTCAAAGACACCCCACAGAATAAATGCGGCTAGCGCCGGCACAGCGCACCACAGCGCCATGAAATAGCCGTAGTATCCAGGCAAGGAATGTAGCGCGCTGAATTTGCCACCAGCCAAAGCAAGCGACCGCCGCCTCCCCAGATGAAACGCCGTGGTCGACAAAATGAGAATCAGGAAAAGTAGGCTAAGCTTCGACATGCGGTTTCCATTCTGCGTGTTTCGCCAGTAGCCCCATGGCAACTAGGTTTCGACATTCAGGAAGTTGACAAAGGGACATGAAGTTAACAGCAAAAAATGACAAGAATGTGTAAATCGTCGCTAATCTGGACGTTCCGCTTGTTACGAACCCTGCTCAGGCCAACAACCGAAATGGCCCCGGGGTCAGACTAACCGGTGGCCAAGGATACCGCTAATTCGACTCGCTCCTCGACCGAAGGCGGAACAACACGCAAGGCTTCGATCCGTTTCAATCGGGGTAATAGGCCCGTGTGGTTCGCCAACTGAATATTCAAGCCAGGACGAGCGTTGATCTCCAGCATCATGGGACCCAAATCGCGATCCAACACGATATCGACCCCGATAAATCCGAGATTGACCAAATCGTGACAGCGCGCGGTTAGCGCAAGAATGTCGCTCCAGTTCGGAATTTCAATGCCACCCAGCGAGGCGCCGGTGTCGGGATGTTCCTGTACCCGAAGCTGATACCAAACCGCCGATGAGGTCCTGCCAGTGGCGAGATCGATGCCGACACCGATCGCGCCTTGATGCAGGTTCGCCTTGCCGTCTGACACCCGAGTCGGCAGCCGAATCATCGCCATCAGGGGCACGCCGCGAAAAACCAGTGTACGAATGTCAGGAACACCCTGAAAACTGATGGTGTCGAAAATCGGGTCAAATTTGACCCGATATTCAATGATCGCGGAATCAGGCAATCCCCCCAGGCTGTAAAGTCCCCCGAGGATGTTCGCGACATGATGACCGAGTTCCGCTTCATCAATCGATTCCCCACTCGACTTCCGATAGCGCTCGTTGTGGCGACCGGCGACGATCAATATCCCCTCGCCGCCACTGCCGTGAGCCGGCTTAATGACAAAATCATCGTAAGGCTGCAGCAGTTCACCGATCTCCTCGATTTGATGAACGATCTCGACCACCCCGTACAATTTGGGCACCGAAATTCCCGCAGCTAGCGCCAAAGCCTTGGTCCGTCGCTTATCGTCAACCAACGGAAAATTGCGTCGTCGGTTGTATCGCAGAATGTAATCGGCATTACGCTCGTTGAGTCCGATCAGCCCAAGTTCCCGGAACCGTGTCCACGGCAATTTCCAACCCATGGTTGCTAGGACTTTTCGGTCAGACTAAGCGCGGAACGAAACCGCCACAGCTCGGTCAGTCGGTAACCCGTGTAGCGACCCAACAGCAAGGTGACGGCCAGAACCACCAACAGCAGCTCTGGAAACACGAATACCAGGTGCTCCAACGCCCGACTGCTCATAATGACGTAACTCAAAACCGCGACCAACAAGCTCCCAAAGCCTTGCTTGAGTGCCTCGCCGGGACCAAACTCCTCCCATATCAATGACATGCGCTCGATGGTCATGGACAGAATAACCATCGGGAATAACGCCACGGACAAGCCCTTGTCAAAGCCAAGCTTATGACTCATCAGGCTCACCACCGCCATCAGCATGATGACGATGATTAGCACCGACGCAAGGCGGGGTACCAAGAGCAATTTGAGATATTCAAGATAGGACCGGATCAGCAAGCCGAGTGCGACCAAAACACAGAAAAGGACTGTGCCCCAAAGCAATTGGGTCTCGCGAAATGCCAGCGCGATCAGGATAGGCATAAAGGTACCGAAGGTCCGAATGCCGATGACATTGCGCAGGAAGACGATCAAACACGCGCCCGCTGGCACCAGCAGCAAATCCCGGTAGACATTCTGGGTGTGCAGGGGAAGACTGAAAAGCGAAAAATCCATGATGCGCGAACCCAGTTGTCGCGCACGCTGCTGGGCAACCACCGTGCGATCCTGGGTCTGCTTGCTGATGGAGAATTCGACTTGTACCCTCTTACCGCCTTCGACCTCTAACGCCGGCGCATCGCCAACATTCCAGAGAATCCCATCTTTTGGGAGACCAGCATCACCGGACTGTGGATTAAAAGCCTCCCAATGATCACGATCGTAGACCTCAATCCAGGGGGTCAGACTGGCATGACTTACCCCATCGCGAAGTATTAGCAACTGGGTCATACGGGCAGGGATTTCGGCGAACGCCAATAAATTGATGATTCGCTGAACCCATTCCTCGGGCGTATGAATATCCTGCCTTAACAAACCGATATTGGCGTCCGCCGTCGGTGCGTTCAATAGCAGCATCAACTCCCGAGCAAAACTAGCCGAATCCGCCGATTTGCGACGAACCTCGTCCAACAGTCCGGTTACCGCCGAACGCGCGATTTCGGGAAAGTGCGCTGGTCGGATTTCCGGAGGGGTCGCGCTTGGACCGTAGGCTGGCGCCATGGGGTCTTTGGCCAGGTGTAGACGATAATAGAGAACCTGGTAACCGGTGACGCGACGAACCGCCCATTGCGCGGCGCGGCGTACACCGTCGTCCTCGGTGGTCAACCCATAATTGCTGGAAACGAAATTTTCATCGACAACCGTATAGCCGCTCGGCGATCGCGGAATGAAAAAATGCACCTTGACGGGTGTGTCCCGCTTCGCCTTGAACTCGATGCGCGCCTCGACAATCCAGACTTCGGCCTTCTCGGTCGGCAGAAGCGGTAACCCTAATCGAGTGACCTTATACCAAGCAAAACCGAGCCCCAGGCAGACGAGGGTCAGAGCTAGCAGTTTGACGTGGAGGTTACGCAAGAGAACGGTTGCCCCTCATGAATCAGCGGAAATCTTGGGCGCCCGCCGGCGGCAGTGGATTGTAGCCGGAAATTATGTCGGATGGTTTGCGTCAGAGCGTGCTGTCCCTGAACGACGGGACAACGGGAGAAATCTTCTCTTAGAAATCGCGTAGAACGCTAGGGCGTTGCGTGCCCGCGCTCTGACTTGCACGGATCGTCGTCCGCCTTGAGAAGAAACGTGGCGCCAGAATCAACCAACGCGACACTCTCCAGGAAACTGCGACCGAGCAACAAGGGATAGTTAAAGTGGCTACGGTCGACCAGCGTGAATTCCGTCTCGTACTCACGACCTCGCTTGCAGAGAAACAGTGTCACAACGTCACGCTTCGATGCCCCCCCAGCGCGCCGCTCCTTGATCAAAGCTGTTCTGACCAACGGCCGTTCAACCTGAACCGGCTTGCTGTCCTCACCGCCACGGATCCTAAACCGGACCCACTCCTTTCCGTCCCTGTTGAAATGGTCGATCTGGTCTGCGTTCAACGAAGACGTCTTGGCGCCGGTATCGAGCTTAGCAGTAACCCGGATATTCCACGGTCTCAGGTAAACGGACTCAAGCCAGCCCATCACCAACTTCTCCTTCAATGGAGGGGCGACGGACGGGTCTGAAGTCGCGGCAGCCGCCGACGAGCCCAGGCCTATCGCAAACGCCGCCAGCGGCGACAAAAATCGATATGCCCAATGGTCCCGGTCTAGGATCAAACGCACTAGGCTGGCGGCCCAAGACCCAATCAATCTGACTCGCATTTGCCTAGTACAACGAGCCCGGCGCTAGTCCTTAACGATTGTCAGACCGCGAGACTGGCTCGCGTAGTACGCCGCGATGTCATGCATGTCGGTTTCGGAGAGACTTCCCGCGAATCCAGCCATCATCG
Source organism: Ottelia alismoides (assembly GCA_037367405.1). Classification (NCBI taxonomy): domain Eukaryota; kingdom Viridiplantae; phylum Streptophyta; class Magnoliopsida; order Alismatales; family Hydrocharitaceae; genus Ottelia; species Ottelia alismoides. The sequence continues at coordinate 79,558 of JAZKJV010006830.1, forward strand.
CGTTATTTCGGGCCCCGGACTTATAGTCTTGAAGCGCCTTGACGATGAAACCCTCGTATTGACCGGCCAAGCGCGGGAAACTCGTATCCTTGCTATTACCGTCCTCGCCGTGGCAAGACGCGCAGGTTGCGGCCTTGGTCTTACCAGCAGCCGCATTGCCCTTGACCGCGTTATCAACCGATATCGACCGGAATCGGGTGACATAGGCGGCGATATCGATCATATCCTGATCCGACAGCGCAGTAGCGTTGCCTTGCATACTCCCGTGTTTGCGTTCCTTCTCGCGATACGACTTCAGCGAGGACACAATATAGGCCGCATGTTGACCGCCCAACCTAGGCACCGGATAGGCCGGATAGGCGTTGGAATAACCTTCCGAGCTGTGGCAGCCCGCGCATGTATAAAACTTGGTCCGACCCGCATCCGGATCTCCAGCGGCTTCGCCAGCCAACACTGTTGTCGGGGTTACCGCTGCAGCCAGTAGCAGGGTCCGCCAGGACAATCTCATCATGTTCCGCGCTCCAGTTAGTTTTGATCGTTTCGCCACGCCGGTCAGGCAAACAGAGGCACCGACCGGCGCTGCCAATTACATGCTAAGAGCTTGCTTCAATGCCTCTTCAACGTCACCCGCATCCATGGTCGGTGTCTCTTCCGCGTCGAGACCCTCTCCGGTCTTCGCGCGCCGTTTACGCTCCAAATGGTAGGCAAGCCCGCTGCCAGCCGGAATCAGTCGACCGACAATAACGTTCTCCTTAAGCCCTTGCAGCTTATCGCCCAATCCCCTGATCGCCGCTTCGGTAAGCACTCGGGTGGTTTCCTGGAACGACGCTGCGGAGATGAACGACTCCGTCGACAGCGAAGCTTTCGTGATTCCCAACAGAACCGGATCGTAATAGGCCGGAATTTTTCCTTCTGCCTCAACCCGATCATTTTCTTCCAGTACCCGCGAACGATCGACCTGTTCACCCTTAAGGAAAACGGTGTCACCCGGATCGGTGATTTCAACCTTGCGCAACATCTGGCGAATAATCACCTCGATGTGTTTGTCGTTGATTTTTACGCCCTGCAGACGGTAGACGTCCTGAATTTCCTTGACCAAGTAGGACGACAGCTCGGCAACCCCGCGTAAACGAAGAATATCGTGCGGGGTCAGATCGCCTTCCGCGATGGTTTCACCCTGTTCAACGTGTTCGCCTTCAAACACGGTGATATGCCGCCACTTGGGAATCAGCAGTTCGTGCTGCTCGCCATTCGACCCGGTCACCACGACGCGACGCTTGCCCTTGGTTTCCTTACCGAAACTGACGGTACCGCTGGCTTCGGCAAGAATTGCCGGATCCTTTGTCTTGCGGGCTTCGAACAGGTCGGCGACTCGCGGCAAACCACCGGTAATGTCACGGGTCTTACTGGACTCCTGGGGAATTCTCGCCAAGACATCTCCCACCTGCACCAGACCGCCGTCCCGAATGCCAATAATCGCACCCGCAGGAAGGAAGTATTGCGCACTGATCTCCGTGGTTGGAATGCGAATGTCATCGCCCTTTTCATCAACCAGCTTAACCATCGGCCGCAGATCCTTGCCCGCGCCACCGCGCTGTTTCGGATCGATAACCACCATCGAACTCAAACCCGTCACTTCATCCGATTGTTCGCGAACAGTCACGCCTTCGATGAAATCGACCAGCTTAGCGAAGCCACGCACCTCGGTGATAACCGGATGGGTATGGGGGTCCCAGTTGACCACAACCTGGCCGGCACGAACCGGGCTACCGTCGCGAACCGTCAGAAGCGCACCATATGGAATCTTATAGCGCTCACGCTCGCGACCGTACTCGTCAATAACGCTGATTTCACCAGAGCGGGATACCGCAACCAGATTGCTGTCTTTGTTTTCTACGGTCTTCAAGTTGGTCAGCTTGGCGGTACCAGCTGATTTCACCTCGACATTGCTAATTGCAGCCGAACGCGAGGCAGCACCACCAATGTGGAAAGTACGCATCGTCAACTGCGTTCCTGGCTCACCGATCGACTGCGCGGCGATGACGCCGATGGCCTCGCCGATGTTGACCTTATGACCGCGGCCCAGGTCTCGGCCGTAGCAAGAGCCACAGACGCCGTAACGAGTCTTGCAGGTGATGACCGAGCGAACCCGAACATTATCAACGCTCTGATTCTCAAGGATCGCGACGGCCTGCTCATCCAGCATGGAACCCGCGGTCATGATCAATTCCTGGCTATTCGGATGATGAATATCCTCAGCCAACACACGCCCAAGCACGCGCTCCGCCAAGGGCTCAACCACGTCCCCACCCTCGATTAGGGGCGCCATCAACAGTCCCTCGGCGGTACCGCAGTCTTCCTCGGTGATGACCAAATCCTGGGCAACATCGACCAGGCGGCGGGTCAAATAGCCAGAGTTAGCCGTCTTAAGCGCTGTATCGGCCAGGCCCTTCCGAGCGCCATGAGTGGAAATGAAGTATTGAAGTACGTCCAATCCTTCACGGAAGTTGGCGGTAATGGGAGTCTCAATGATGGAGCCGTCCGGCTTCGCCATTAGGCCGCGCATTCCAGCTAGCTGGCGAATCTGCGCAGCCGAACCGCGCGCGCCGGAATCGGCCATCATGAACACTGAATTAAACGACTTTTGCTGTGCGATCACGCCGTTGGGCAGGGTCACTTCATCAGACCCAAGACCTTCCATCATCACCTTCGCAACCTGATCGTTCGCGTGAGACCAGATGTCAACCACCTTGTTATAGCGTTCGCCATCGGTTACCAGGCCTGATGCATACTGGTTCTGGATTTCCTTAACCTCTTGCTCGGCCGCATTGATGATCTCTTCCTTGCGAAGCGGAATCGCCATGTCATTGACGCCGAAGGAAACACCGGCGCGAGTCGCATGCGAGAAGCCCAGATACATCAGTTGGTCAGCGAAGACCACCGTGTTCTTGATCCCCAAATTGCGATAGCAGAAGTTGATCAGGCGCGAAATCACCTTCTTGGTCATGTCCAGATTGACCATCTCATACGGCACGCCAGCCGGTACGATGTTCCAGATCAGCGCGCGACCGACCGTTGTCTCGACCCGGCGGGTCCGCGGATGTAAGACTCCACTTTCGTCCTGGATACTTTCTTGGATTCGAACCTGAATTTTGGCGTGCAAGCTGACCGCCCCGGTCTGGAGCGCACGGTGCAACTCGGCCACGTCGGTGAATACCATGCCCGTTCCCAACGCATCCAGGCGCTCACGGCTCATGTAGTAGAGTCCGAGTACGACGTCCTGGGTCGGATTGATGATCGGCTCACCATTCGCGGGAGACAGGATATTGTTGGTTGCCATCATCAAGGTTCGCGCTTCAAGCTGCGCTTCCAGCGACAATGGCACATGAACGGCCATCTGGTCACCGTCGAAGTCCGCGTTGAACGCGGTACAAACCAGCGGATGCAACTGGATGGCTTTGCCCTCGATCAATATCGGCTCGAATGCCTGAATGCCAAGTCGATGCAGCGTCGGGGCACGATTCAGCATCACCGGATGCTCGCGAATCACTTCGTCGAGAATATCCCAAACCTCCGCGCTCTCCTTCTCGACCATTTTCTTGGCGGCCTTGATGGTTGTCGCGAGCCCACGGAACTGTAACTTGCTGAAAATGAACGGCTTAAACAATTCCAATGCCATCTTCTTCGGCAAACCGCACTGATGCAGCTTGAGCGTCGGACCGACCACGATCACAGAACGGCCCGAGTAGTCGACTCGCTTGCCCAAGAGGTTCTGCCGAAACCGACCCTGTTTGCCCTTGATCATGTCGGCTAGCGACTTCAGCGGACGCTTGTTGGAGCCCGTGATGGCACGACCGCGACGGCCGTTATCCAGCAAGGCGTCAACCGCTTCCTGCAACATGCGCTTTTCGTTGCGGACGATAATGTCGGGCGCGTTTAGGTCCAAAAGACGCTTCAGCCGGTTGTTGCGATTGATGACGCGACGATAGAGATCATTCAGGTCAGAGGTCGCAAAGCGCCCACCATCCAACGGAACCAGCGGCCGGAGTTCGGGCGGCAGGACCGGCAAAACGGTCAGAATCATCCATTCCGGCCGATTATTTGACGAGATCAGTGACTCAATAGCCTTTAGGCGCTTCGTATGCTTCTTGATCTTCGTTTCCGAGCTCGTGCCATCGATTTCCTCGCGGAGACGGGCAACCTCGTCATTCAGATTCATGGTTTTCAGCATCTCGTGGATGGCTTCGGCCCCCATCTTGGCGCTGAATTCGTCACCATACTGTTGAGACACTTGCTGAAACTCGTCCTCGGTCAGCAACTGGGCACGGTTCAAAGGGGTCATGCCTTGATCAATGACCACATATGACTCGAAATACAACACCCGTTCGATTTCCCGCAGAGTCATATCCAGTAGCAACGCGATACGCGACGGCAGGGACTTCAGGAACCAGATGTGCGCGACCGGGCTGGCCAGTTCGATATGGCCCATGCGCTCACGGCGAACCTTCGACAAGGTGACTTCCACGCCACATTTCTCGCAGATCACTCCACGATGCTTTAGTCGTTTGTATTTGCCGCAAAGGCATTCGTAATCGCTGACTGGCCCGAAAATCTTGGCGCAAAACAGTCCGTCCCGCTCCGGCTTGAAGGTGCGATAGTTGATCGTTTCCGGCTTTTTAACTTCGCCAAAAGACCACGCCCGGATCATGTCAGGCGACGCGAGGCTAATGCGAATGCTGTCGAATTCCTCGGTTTGATTCTGGCGCTTAAGGAAATTGATGAGGTCTTTCACGGGCATTCTCCAAATTCGATGATTCTGCTCGAAGCGGCGGACGAGCCGACTCGTCCGCCCTCACACGCGCGGGTGGTTCTAGTCCTGCTCCAGCTCGATGTTGATTCCGAGAGATCGGATTTCCTTGATCAGTACGTTAAATGACTCTGGCATTGCGGCTTCCATGCGATGGTCGCCGTCGACAATGTTTTTGTACATCTTGGTTCGACCCGTGACATCGTCTGACTTAACAGTCAACATCTCCTGCAAGGTATGCGCGGCGCCATAAGCTTCAAGAGCCCAGACTTCCATTTCCCCGAACCGCTGACCACCGAATTGAGCCTTGCCACCCAATGGCTGCTGGGTAACCAAGCTGTACGGGCCGGTCGATCGTGCATGCATCTTGTCATCAACCAGGTGGTTGAGCTTGAGCATGTACATGTAACCGACAGTCACCTCACGATCGAACTCGATGCCCGTCCGCCCGTCACGCAAGCGGGTTTGGCCACTATCAGGCAACCCCCGCCAGACGTAACATGGCGCGAATGTCCGCTTCCGATGCGCCGTCAAAGACCGGCGTTGCCATTGGCACCCCGCCTCGCAAATTTCCGGCTAGTTCGACACTTCGGCATCGGAGAGCGAATCTACATCCTCGGGACGACCGCTAGAGTTATAAATTTCGCCGAGGAAGCCGCGAAGTTCCTCGATCTTCGCCTTGGCCTCCAGCATTTCGCCAATTCGAATACCCAGGCCGGCCGCAGCCCAGCCAAGGTGGGTCTCCAACACTTGGCCGACGTTCATGCGCGATGGTACGCCGAGCGGGTTGAGGACAACGTCAAACCGGACGGCCATCAGCCATGTAGGGCATATCCTCGACCGGTACGATCTGCGAGATAACACCCTTATTTCCGTGGCGACCCGCCATTTTGTCACCGGGTTGAATGCGGCGCTTGACGGCGAGGTAAACCTTTACCATCTTGAGCACGCCCGGCGGAAGATCATCACCCATGGCGATTTTCTTCTTCTTTTCCTCAAGGCGCTTGTTCATTTCTTCGCGCTGCTGACCAATCTGGTCAGCAATCGTTTCGAGCTGAATATTCAACTCTTCGTCTTGTAGACGGACTTCCAGCCACTGCGAAGGCTTCAACGCCGTAAGGTATTCCTGAACGATGACCGTACCCGACTTCAAGCGGTTCGGTCCTGACTCTGCAACCTTTCCGAGCAGCATTTGCTCAACACGCTGGTAAATGTCCTTTTCGATGATCCGCAATTGGTCGTTCAGATCCTTCTTCACCCGTTCGATCTCAGCGTGCTCAATCTGACGCGCACGCTCGTCCTTCTTGACGCCGTCGCGGGTAAATACTTGGACGTCAATCACGGTCCCATCCATGCCAGACGGAACACGCAGCGAGGTATCCTTCACATCGGACGCCTTTTCACCGAAGATCGCACGCAATAATTTCTCTTCCGGCGTCAACTGCGTCTCCCCCTTAGGGGTGACCTTGCCGACCAAAATGTCGCCCGCCTTGACTTCGGCGCCGATATAGACAATTCCCGACTCGTCCAACTTGGCAAGCGCTGCCTCACCGACATTGGGGATATCCGCAGTGATTTCCTCCGGCCCCAGTTTGGTGTCGCGAGCGACGCAAGCCTTTTCCTCGATATGGATGGTCGTAAACCGGTCCTCTTGGACAACCCGTTCCGAGATCAGGATCGAGTCTTCGAAGTTGTAGCCATTCCAAGGCATGAACGCGACCAACAGGTTTTGACCCAGCGCCAACTCGCCCATGTCGGTAGAGGGACCATCGGCCAGAATGTCACCCTTGGCAACCCGATCACCGGGCTTGACCAGTGGGCGCTGATTGATGCAAGTGTTTTGGTTGGACCTGGTGTACTTGGTCAGGTTATAGATATCAACGCCGGAATACCGGCCTCGGTTTCATCGTCGTTCACCCGAACCACGATGCGACTCGCGTCCAGAAACTCGATCTCGCCACCGCGCCGTGCGACGACGGTCACCCCGGAATCCCGCGCGACGATGCGCTCCATCCCGGTCCCAACCAGGGGCTTTTCAGTTTCTCAGGGTCGGCACCGCCTGGCGCTGCATGTTGGAACCCATGAGTGCCCGGTTCGCGTCATCGTGTTCAAGAATGGAATCAATGACGCGGCGACCGATACGATCTGCTTGGAGGACACGTCCATGTAATTGATCTGGGCAGCTGTGGAGAGCGTGAACTCATCCTTGTGGCGGCAAGACACCAAATCATCCACCAGTCTTCCAGTGCTATCGACGCGGGCACTCGCCTGAGCGATGAAGTACTTGCCTTCCTCAATGGCTGAGAGATACTCAATCTCGTCCAATACGACACTATCGACAACCTTTCGATAGGGCGTCTCTAGAAATCCATATTCATTCGTTCTGGCGTACACAGCCAGTGAGTTGATCAACCCGATGTTTGGACCTTCAGGTGTCTCAATCGGGCACACACGACCATAGTGGGTGGTATGAACGTCGCGAACCTCAAAACCCGCGCGCTCGCGGGCCAAGCCACCCGGTCCCAACGCCGAAACCCGTCGCTTGTGCGTCACTTCCGACAGGGGGTTGTTCTGGTCCATGAACTGCGACAACTGGCTGGACCCGAAAAACTCTTTAATGGAGGCCGCAACAGGCTTTGCGTTGATGATCTCCTGCGGCATCAGATTTTCAGCGTCCGCCAATGACAATCTTTCCTTGACAGCCCGTTCTACCCGCACCAAACCCAAACGAAACTGGTTTTCAACCATTTCGCCCACCGAGCGAACCCGACGATTACCCAGGTGATCGATGTCGTCAACGGTGCCGATGCCATTACGAATGTTGATCAACTCGCGCAGTACGTCGATGATGTCTTCTTTCGTCAGAACCCCAGGCCCAAGGATCTCCGACCGACCCAACCGGCGATTGAACTTCATGCGCCCTACGGCAGATAAGTCGTAGCGCTCCGACGAGAAAAACAGATTTTCGAACAGCGTCTGCGCCGCCTCTTTTGCGGGAGGCTCACCGGGCCGCATCATGCGATAGATTTCGACCAAGGCGTCCAACTGCGTCTCTGTCGCGTCGATGCGCATCGCATTGGAGATGTAAGGCCCCCGGTCAAGATCGTTGACAAATAGGGTATCTAGACTATCAACCCCAGCATTGATAATCCGCGTCAACGCGTCCTCGGTCAGTTCGTTATTGACCTCCGCGACCAATTCGCCCGTCGACGTATCAACTACGTTATGGGCAAGAATCTTACCGACTAGGTAATCGCGCGGCACGGCCAACTGCTTGAGTCCGGCCTTCTCCATTTGCCGAATGTGTCGAGAAATGATCCGGTGGCCTTTCTCAACGATCACCTTGCCTTCGGCGCTGATATCGAAGCTCGCGATATCGCCACGGAGTCGATCTGGAATAAGATCTAGGAAAAACTCGCCATCAGCCACCGTGAAACGGTTGGTGTCAAAGAATAGGCGAATGATCTCCTCATTACCGTACCCCAGCGCTCGCAGCAACACCGTCGCCGGAAGCTTACGGCGACGGTCGATCCGCACGTAAACGCAGTCCTTGTGATCGAACTCAAAGTCCAACCAAGAGCCGCGATAAGGGATGATTCGCGCGTTGAAAGCAACTTGCCCGAAGAGTGTGTTTTGCCCCGATCGTGATCAAAAAACACGCCTGGCGAACGATGCAACTGAGAAACGATAACGCGCTCCGTGCCATTGATGACAAAAGTGCCGGTATCGGTCATGAGCGGAATTTCGCCCATGTAGATTTCCTGCTCCTTAATGTCTTTAATGACCTTGGTACCGGCGGGCGCTTCCTTGTCGTAGATGACCAGACGAACAAGCACGCGAAGCGGTGCGGCATAATTCGCGCCACGTTGCTGACATTCCTTTACATCAAAAGTTGGGTTCGCCCAGCCAATATTTGACATACTCCAAAACAGCATGCCCTGAATGGCTAGTGATCGGAAATACGGAACGGAAAGCAGCCGCCAAACCTTCGTCGGCGCGCTTTTCCGGAGATACTTCGGCTTGCAAAAACCGCTTGTAAGAATCGACCTGCGTGGCCAGGAGGTAAGGCACCTCAAGTACATCGCGGCGTTTTCCGAAACTGTTACGAATGCGCTTCTTTTCTGTAAAGGAGTAGGCCATAGTGGTTCCTTACCAGAGGAAATCAAAGAGAAAATACCACAGCGTCAAATCAGGAACGGCTGGCTTGAGTTGGATCCTCCCATTTGAAAAAAGTGAGTATTGCGACCAACAAAAAACTTAACCACCATGACCTCGACAAACTGAAATTTCGTTGAGCCTTTCCGCAAACGCAGAAAGGCCGGCAGCCTTAAGCTGCCAGCCCAACAGCTCAGTACGGCGGCAACAATTACTTGATGTCGACAGTCGCGCCGGCTTCCACCAACTGCTTTTTGATGTCTTCCGCTTCCGCTTTGGAAACTGCTTCCTTAACCGTGGACGGTACGCCCTCAACCAAATCCTTAGCTTCCTTAAGGCCCAGACCCGTAATCGCGCGGATCACCTTGATAACGTTGACCTTATTCTCGCCGAACCCGGTCATCACGACATCAAATTCGGTCTTTTCCTCAGCGGCCGGTGCCGCCGCAGCTGCTGCTGGGGCCACCGCGACTGCCGCTGCCGCAGAAACGCCGAACTTTTCTTCCATCGCCGAAATCAACTCGACCACTTCCATTACGGTCATGTTAGAGATGGTTTCAAGGATTTCTTCTTTAGAAACTGCCATAAACTCTTAATGCTCCAAAATACTTTTTTGGTGAGGAATATTTGGATTTTGGGGAAACA
>JAZKJV010006831.1:0-74758 GCA_037367405.1 Ottelia alismoides
TATTGCTGATTCGATATCTGCAGATCCAAACACATGGTTATTGGCGGCGGCTGGGGCGGCGACTAGCGGACACGTTCGAGCAAACTGGCGATTGGGTGCTGGCCGCTTATCGCAGTAAATTGATTCGTGGAACGCGGCCTGTAACCGCCGTTGGTCTGCTGCGAACGACGGGCAGAACCGAATTCTTGCGAACCGAATTGAAAGGCGCCACCGAACAACGTCGCTTGCACTCGCGGCTGTTGGGCCGCATCGTCGCAGCCAGTCTCAGCTATGCGCCTCTGATAATGGTCAGCCTCTTCTTTTCGCCCACGCTGGTAGGAGGACTGTCGCGATTGTTGCGCGAGTTCCAAGCAGAAGAGACATGGCAAGCCAGCTGGTCGTTTTGGCTGGCCGGCGCAGGCTTGGTCTATTGGTTCACAGCTCTGCTCTTTTTGCTGCTGGTTGGCTTGTACTTGTTGCAGATTTTTCCAAGCCTCACGCGGTTGCCACCGCTGGTCTGGTTGTGCAGTCGATACTTCCGCGCCGTTACGCTCAGGGGATTGGCTGAGAGTATTCGAGCCCGACCGGAATTAAGCAGTGCCTGTCGCCTCGCCAGCCAGGCAGTGCCCGTGACTAAATGGTCATCGCGATTAGTCGACGCGGCCACGCGCATTGAGAAGGGCGAGCTAGTGGCGAGTGCCATGCGCAAGTCACGCCTGCTCACTCACAATCAATCGCAAGCCGTGGCTTTATGCCAAGACGCAGAAACGTTGGCGTGGACCTTAGACGATCTAGGCAACAGCGACTTGCAGAGCGTGAACGAAACATTGTCGATCGTCACACAAGTCAGCGTCGTCGTATTGGTCTTGATCTCAGCCTCAGCGGCGTTGCTGTTCACCTCTGCGATCTTCAGTACCTTGGCCAATTGGATCACGGAGCTTTAATCGCAAACGCTATGTTGTCCAATCAATCTCCGCCAACTCGAAACTCGCTGCTTGCGACCGATCGATTCCATCGATCGGTTCGCTGGACAGCATCGATTCGTTTGCGTCAGGGAGTGACCGTGGCGGAATGTATCATTGCTGGAACTCTTTTGGCAACCGCCATGATGACTATGGGCCTGGTTCATCAACGCATGATGCACGGCGTGACTCGCGTGCGAACAATGGATACCGTGCGTACTGCTTTGCTCAATGCTCGCGCCGAGATCGGCAGCTGGACTGCCAGCGAAGTTACGGTCGAGCGAATTCGCAACTTGCCTGTACCGCGTGAGTTGCAATCACAAGCCACAGCGCTCGCCTGGTCCGCTCAAGTTCAGCCATGGCGCCCTGGCGATAAACAGGCAGAAAACGTTGTTGCGCAGCGCGTCCTGCTCACGCTTCAGTGGCAAGAGCCCGGCCGCAGCCATGCTCCGGCCCTCCAGCAGTCGTTGACGTTTTGGGTGCAGCCATGAGCACTCGATGCGACATAACACTGCAAACGCAATCGCCCACGCGAAGTGGCATGACGCTCATCGAAGTGACGTCGGTGATGATCCTGATCAGCATGTTGATGCTGCTGACCATCAAAGCTTTGACGACCGCTGGGCGGCTGCAGGAGATGAGTGTTGCGGCAGTGGCGGATATTCGATCGTGGCAACAGGTCGAGGGGCCGACTGCGCGAAGATTTCGCGCGAGCGCGACTTGCAACGCTGGACCAGCCCCAACAACTCACACTGCAGATCGACGCCAATCGTTCGATACGTTATCGCGCATTGGACGCGCAGAAGATAGCGCGTGAACTAATCGAGCTTGATGCATCAAATCAACCGCAGGTCATCGGTCGCGATGCGTTGATCTTCTTCAAACCCGTCACGATGCAAGTGGAATTGGTATCGCCCGAACTCGTGCGCTTGAGCTTCGATAGCGAAACGCCTCACCAGTTTGTGGGCTTGCTGGGTCGTGCGAGCCGATTTGATCCGTTTGCCCAGCCGGATGCGTCGGGCGAAGGGAGTCAGCCGTGAATCAGTCAGCCGTGAATCATCCAGCAGTGAATCATCCAGCCCTGAATCGCATGATAAAGCGAGATCGCCGCGGCAGCGTTTTGGTCTGTGCGATCATTGTGTTGATCATCTGTGGCGCTCTCAGCTTTCAAAGTGCGCGCATGCTGGGACTGACGCTCAGCAATGTTGAGACACGCATGCGTACGGATCAGCTACAAGAGTTGTTAGCACTTGGACGATTGAGGCTCAAACAACAGTTGGCTGCGGAAAGCAGTTATGCTGGTGAGAGTTTCGAGCTCACCTTGGACATGGATAGTTCCAATGCGCTCGAGAACCGAGCCAAGATCAGTATTGAGCCATTGCCGCCGCGGAGCGAAATTGAGCCGCAGCAATGGCGCGTCGTGGCCAGTTATTCGCATCCAGCCTGGTCGTCGATCACGGCACAATGGGAGAGTCGTTAAATGGTGGCTATTCAGTACGATTATCTGCCGGCACAGCATCGACCACAGGCCGTCGGTCGAACTTGCCGTGCATTCACGCTTGTGGAACTGTTGGTGGTGATTGCCATCATCGGCATCCTGGTTGGTCTACTGCTTCCCGCGGTGCAATCAGCTCGCGAAGCCGCCCGCAGGTTGCAGTGCACCAACAATCTTTACCAACTGACCACGGCTATGACTAACTACCATCTGCTTGCCAAGACGTTGCCGCCCGGTACCGTCAACGACAAGGGGCCGATCGTCCATATCCCTGTCGGCTTTCATCACAGTTGGATTGTTCAGTTGTTACCGATGATCGACGAACGCGTCGCCTATCGCACGCTCAAGCATGATCAATCGATCTACGCGGCACCCAATGCCGCGATTCGCGCTCATTCAATTCCCAATCTGTACTGTCCATCCACCACCACTCTCGGCGCGTTCAGCAGCTATGCAGGTGTTCACAGCAGTTTTGAAACGCCCATCGACACGACCAACAATGGCGTTTTGTATCTGAACAGCCACGTAACGCACGATGATGTATTGGATGGTTTGGCCTATACGTTGTTGATTGGGGAAAAGGATATCCATCCAACGGATTTGGGTTGGTCCAGCGGTACGCGAGCCAGTTTGCGCAACATGGGCGCTCGCTTGGCGAAGAACCAGAACGCTGCCGGTTGGGGCGGGACGATCTATCTGCCCATTGGTGTCGTGCAAGCAGACGCAGACGGCAAACCGCTCGATGCCGATAACGATGGTCGCCCTGACAACCAGGATTTAGTTGGCAATCTGCGTCTATCGAACACGGTGGCGCTCGATTCGATGGCGACTGTGGGTGATGAAGTCGACGAGTCGGGTAAGCTGGCGGAGATCAAGATTGCATGGACTGCTGCACCTGGTGATCCTGCGCAATGGTTGCCGATCGCCGAACTGCCTTCAGTTGTCCCAGGCGTGATCAACGGTGGAACCGGAGTCGGTGGTTTTAGCAGCGATCATCAGCAAGTCGTAAACTTTGCCGCCCTCGATGGCACGGTGCGAGCCGTTTCGATATCGGCCGATCGCGTCACGCTCAGCCGCATGGCCAACCGCGCGGATGGCATCCTGACCGAAACTGTGAACGAGTTCTAAGTGATGGCCTCTTCATCTCCCATTCCGCCTCCACCAGACCCAAGCGCCGATGGTCCCGTGACTGCGATCATCATCGCCGATGATCCTTTTATAGATGTTGGCCACACATCGGTCGCCAAGGGACACTCGTATTCACTGCTGCTCTTGTTTTACTTGACGACCCTGTGCGCTATCTTGGCTGCAACATGTCGATTAGCCTTCACCGGTTCGCTATGGACGATCAGCGCCTTCGCTAAAGGCTGGCTTGGCTTTGGATTGTTGGGTTTGTTGTTCGGTATCGTAGCTGCGTTTGCCGCGGCACCTGGCGCCAAGTCGATCTCGCTCGGGATGCTCAGCGCGGTCATTATGGGTTTGATCGCATCGTTCATGACTCTGATCGAGCCCACGCACTTTCAGAGCCTCGCCCTGATCATCCCCGCCGGATGTTTGCTCCTAGTCTTCATAGCCCTCATCGCCACACGCTAACCGTCGCTCGACTCTCCGAGTCGAGTACCGAAGGTGTTGAGTTGAAATCACCGGGTCTCTACTTTAAGACACAAGTCATAAGTAGACTTCAGTCTTGATCGCCGGAGGCGAGTCATTCAGTAGCCCGGGGTGCAGCGAGCGTCAGCGAGCGGAACCCCGGGTTGGCATGCAAACGAAGACGCTAGTCGCGGAGCGACGGCATTAGCGTGCCATCGCCAAACGATCCTGTGCCGCCATCAATCAAACGTTCATCACCATCAAACATAACGCCAGGATCAAACGCTCGCACCACACCTCCGGCGTTAAAAAAAGGTGCGCGCAACTCTTCGCGCAGCCCCGCACAGCCAGAGGCCTGTCTGTGCTACAGTCGCTCGACTCTCCGAGTCGAGTACCGAAGGTGTCGAGTCGAAATCACCGCGTCTCTACTTTAAGACACAAGTCATACATAGACTTCAGTCTTGATCGCCGGAGGCGAGTCATTTAGTAGCCCGGGGTGCAGCGAGCGTCAGCGAGCGGAACCCCGGGTTGGCATGCGAACAAAGACGCGAGTCGCGGAGCGACGGCATTAGCGTGCCATCATCAAACGATCCAGTGCCGCCACTAATCAAACGTTCATGACCATCAAACATAACGCCAGGATCAAACGCTCGCACCACACCTCCGGCGATAAAAAGGTGCGCGCAAACTCGTCGCGCAGCCCCGCACAGCCAGAGGCCTGTCTGTGCTACAGTCGCTCGACTCTCCGAGTCGAGTACCGAAGGTGTCGAGTCGAAATCACCGGGACTCTACTTTAAGACACAAGTCATAAGTAGACTTCAGTCTTGATCGCCGGAGGCGAGAAATTTAGTAGCCCGGGGTGCAGCGAGCGTCAGCGAGCGGAACCCCGGGTTGGCATGCGAACGAAGACGCTAGTCGCGGAGCGACGGCATTAGCGTGCCATCATCAAACGATCCAGTGCCGCCACTAATCAAACGTTCATGACCATCAAACATAACGCCAGGATCAAACGCTCGCCACCACACCTCCGGCGATAAAAAGGTGCGCGCAAACTCGTCGCGCAGCCCCGCACAGCCAGAGGCCTGTCTGTGCTACAGTCGCTCGACTCTCCGAGTCGAGTACCGAAGGTGTCGAGTCGAAATCACCGGGACTCTACTTTAAGACACAAGTCATAAGTAGACTTCAGTCTTGATCGCCGGAGGCGAGAAATTTAGTAGCCCGGGGTGCAGCGAGCGTCAGCGAGCGGAACCCCGGGTTGGCATGCGAACAAAGACGCGAGTCGCGGAGCGACGGCATTAGCGTGCCATCGCCAAACGATCCTGTGCCGCCATTAATCAAACGTTCATGACCATCAAACATAACGCCAGGATCAAACGCTCGCACCACACCTCCGGCGATAAAAAGGTGCGCGCAAACTCGTCGCGCAGCCCTGCACAGCCAGAGGCCTGTCTGTGCTACAGTCGCTCGACTCTCCGAGTCGAGTACCGAAGGTGTCGAGTTGAAATCACCGGGTCTCTACTTTAAGACACAAGTCATAAGTAGACTTCAGCCTTGATCGCCGAAGGCGAGTCATTTAGTAGCCCGGGGTGCAGCGAGCGTCAGCGAGCGGAACCCCGGGTAACATCGACACGATATGCTGCTAGTCGCGGAGCGACGGCATTAGCGTGCCATCACCAAACGATCCTGTGCCGCCATTAATCAAACGTTCATGACCATCAAACATAACGCCAGGATCAAACGCTCGCACCACACCATCAAACGGCATGGTGGCCTAATGCCTCGCCTCCGGCGATAAAAAGGTGCGCGCAAACTCGTCGCGCAGCCCTGCACAGCCAGAGGCCTGTCTGTGCTACGGTCGAGCGACTTGCCATTGCCCGAGATCGACAGATTGGGTACACAGGGTAATTGGCGCAGATCGGCTTGGGCCAGTCGAGTTGCGGGGCAGGGCTTTGCGCGTGATCAGGGAGGGGGATATGTTGCGACAAGGGCGACAGAGTGTTCGCTACTGCGGGATAGTGGTCGCCTATGCGCTCTCTATGCTTGCGCAACCCGCCTGCGCTCAGCTCGAACTCAACCCGGCCGAAGTAACGCTCAAAGCTGGCAACCTACCAAACGCTGCCCAAACCGCTCCCAATTCTCAGGCAACACCCAATCAATCGGCCCCCAATCAATCGGCTCCAAATCCAACACCGCCAGCCGTAGAAACCCCGGCCACGGCCACTACGCCAACGCTGGCGCTCACACCGGAATCGATCACCGCGCGACTCGAGCAGATTCAGCGCACGCCCGATATCGAAGCCGCGTTGAAGGATGCGTTGGTCTCGCTGCATCAGCGAGCGCTGGTGGATTTGAAATCAGCCGGTGATGCAGCTCGACTGCGCAAAGATCTAGCCGCGCGCCAAGCGGCTGCGTCGAAGGCTTTGGCTGATGGCAAACAAAAGCGCGATCGGCCGCCGCGCGTGGAAGATGCCAGCATGTATGACTTCCTGGGCTTCGACGAACTCCAGCAGGAGCTGCAAGCCGAACAGGGACGCTTGGCAGCGGCCACCGAACTGCGAACCAAGCTCAGTGAACAAGTCGATACGCGCGAGAAGCGTCGTAAGGAACTTCCACAATTGATCTCCGAGGCTCGCTCGAAATCCGAGCAACTCGATCGCGAAGCGGCAGCCACGCCCGCCACAACCACAGCGGATCCACTGCTCAAAGAAGCGACCACCTGGTCACAAACGGCTCAGAAGATGGCCGCGGCCGAGCAAGTGCAACTGCTCGAGCAAGAGCAGCGTGTCTATGAAGCGGAGACCGAACTGTTGCCATTGCAGTTGCAATTGGCTCGCACCGACGAAAAATTGTTGCAAGACAAAGTGCGTCGACTGAACGAACATATCGATCGAGTTCGCAAAGAAGGCATCGAGCAGCAGCGTCGCGAAGTCAATCGGCTGGTCGGAGAGATCGAACGCATGGCCGATGCGCCGCAGAGTCTGCGTGAGCTGGGCAAACAGTTGGTAGCTCGCATCAATGAATGGCTCGACCTCGCCAAACAAAAGGCCGAGATCACCGAAGAGCTGAACGGTTCGAAGGCGCTGCTCGAAAAATGGAAAGACCGTTACACCAAGATGGTAAATCGAGTTGAACCGCAGCCTGGGCAGGATGTGGTCGCCGGTTTCAATAGTTGGGTCGGGTTGATGCTCCGCAAGCAACGCAACGAGTTGCCTGATCCACAGAAGCTCGAACGGCAGATTCGCCACTATCAACAGCAAGCCCAATTGATCGATGCCATGCTCTTTCGGCTCGAAGACGCTCTGCAACAGATCAATTCATGGCGCGAAGATGGATTGAATGAAACAGCGGCCACCGCCGAGCCGCTCGACATTTCCAACGAATCCGCCACGGGACCGGAATCGACCACACCGCAGCGAGTCGATCGCGGTGCGCTCTCGCAAGATCTTCAGCCCGTCTACGATCAACTGCTCACCAAAGACAAAGAGTTGATCGAGATGATGAAGGTCGATATCGATACTTATCTCAACAACCTCTACCAGGTAGCCGACCTGAAAACGCAAACCAATTCGCTGGTCAGCAAGTATCACTCGTTTATCGAGAAGCACGTATTATGGATTCGTAGCAGCGAGCAACTGGATAAATCGGATGTTAGCGAAGCGGTAGCGGCCTTTCATTGGTTGGTCGATTATCAACGCTGGCGTCGATTGGGTATCGACCTGCTCAAAGATATGATGCGACGGCCTTGGTGGTCAGCTCTGTTTCTGCTGGGATTCATCAGCATGCTAGTCAATCACACGCGCATGCGACGGCTGTTGGCCGTGTGTGGTGACCGCGCCGCGAAACGCTCGACCACTTCATTTTCATTGACCACCGAGTCGCTATTGCTGACTGTGGCCATGTCGTTGCCGGTGCCGCTCACGATGTTGTTCGTGCATTGGCGATTGATATCGCTGGAAGATAGCACCGATTCCTTTAATCAGGCGATTGCTCACGGTCTGCTGATCGCTGCATCGGTCTTTGCGCCGTTTGAGTTCTTGCGGCAGATCAGTCGCAAGAGTGGGTTGGGCGTCAAGCATTTCGAATGGTCGGAAGAGTCGGCGAAATTGCTGACGACCAACTTGCGTTGGCTGATCGACTTGGCCACGCCGATATCGTTTCTAGTTGGTGTGATGGAAGCTCAATCAAACACTCGCTGGCAATCATCGTTAGGGCGTTTAGCATTTTTAACTTTGATGGTCTTGATACTCGCCTTCAGTGCTCGCGTCTTCATTCCGCGTCGCGGTGTCTTCTCGCAATACCTGGTCCAATATCGCGGCGGTTGGCTCGATCGACTGCGCTGGATTTGGTATCCGCTGATCGTTTGTGGTCCCATTGTTCTGGCAGCGCTCAGCTTTATCGGCTTTCACTACACGGCGGAACGCCTGGCTTTGCATATGCATAGCAGCTTTTGGGTGCTAGTCAGTTTGATCCTGGTTTACTCGCTGCTCAGACGCTGGCTGTTGCTGTCGCGCCGACGCATCATGGTCGAACAAGCCAAGCAGCGACTGGCCGAAGCAGCGCGGCGCGATCCGTCGCAAGCGGCTGTACCGATTGCCGATGAATCCGAAGTCAATCTATCGGTCATCAACGAGCAGACGATGCGGCTGGTCAGCAGCTTTATGATCGTAGCCGGGTTGGTCTCGTTCAGCGTCATATGGTCCGATGTATTACCGGCTATTGGCATGCTCGAACGTTTCGAACTGTGGGATGTACAAGGAAGCAAGCCGAATGAAGTGGTCACGATCACGCTAGCCAACCTGGTGGTCGTGATTCCCATCTTTATCTTGACGGTCATCGCCGGCCGTAACCTGCCCGGTTTGATGGAGATTGCATTGCTACAACACTTGCCATTGACCGGCGCCGCGCGGTACGCGATTTCAACGCTCAGTCGCTATGCGATCATGATTTTGGGGATCGTGGCCAGCAGTAGTGCGATCGGTCTGCGCTGGTCCAGCATTCAATGGCTCGTCGCTGCGTTGGGCGTGGGTTTGGGTTTTGGTCTGCAAGAAATTTTTGCGAACTTCGTCTCCGGCATCATCTTGCTCTTCGAGCAACCGATTCGCGTGGGTGACGTCATTACGCTCGATGGCGTCACTGGCAGTGTCAGCAAGATACGCATGCGAGCCACGACGCTGGTGAATTGGGACCGGCAAGAGCTGATCATTCCCAACAAGGATTTGATCACGGGCAAGCTCCTGAACTGGACCTTATCTGATACGACCAACCGCATTCAAATTCGTATTCGCCTGGTGCATGGCAGCGATACCGAAGAGGCGTGTCGGATCCTGCGCGAAATTGTACAAGCGCATCCGAACATCATGAAAGAGCCTGCGTCGTCGGTCGTGTTTGATAACTTCGGTGACGGCACGCTGGATATCACAATACGCGCGTTCCTCGCCAACCTCGACGTGCGGCTCGATACCATGCACGACCTGCACACGCGATTCAATCGCCAGCTAACCCAAGCCGGCATCGCGATCGCCGTGCCGCAACGTGAAGTGCACGTCGCACCAGCAAGTCACCCGGCGATGTTCCGCAGCGGTGAAGGGAAGTAGCTCTGCCATCGCGTCTCACCAAGCCTGTCGATTGCCTGCCAGCAAGCGGCACCGCTAGCTTGATCACAATCAATGCTTGCAGCTGATACATGGAACGAGCGGCCCTCTGCGGCGTTCTGTGCCCATGGCGCCGCTTACGCGTGCGCGACCGTTGCGCTCCGCGGTCGTTTGCGGTTACAATAGACTACGCACTATCTAAAAGCTGTAACGACCCATCATGTTGCGACTTATTCACTTAACCTGCCTCAGCCTGCTACTTGCCAGCACACTTTGCGCGCAGTCGCCGAGCCCGCCACGGCCCGTTGCGGGCTTGAGCGACGAACGTGTGAATCCTGAACGCGTCCATCTTGCACAGGTGGCCGAGTGGTTGGAACAGTTGCCCGCGGATGCCCAGCGAGGCTACCGTCACTTGACGGAGTCGGCGTATGTGCCGGCCGACTTGGATGATGAAGTCTTTGCGTCGCTCACCCGCGATGCCCAAACTCGACCACCCAAGTTCGGACCAAATCATGTTCCCGTGGAGTTGGATGCGGAGCGAGCCCAAGCGTTCTTGAAGTATGGTTTGACGGAGCGGCCCGGTGATAAGAGCGGTCGACCGCTGCAGTACGTGGTTACGCCTGATACGCACAGTTGGGTGATGAACTGTTTCGCTTGTCATGGTGGTTCGGTGTATGGCCGCACGCTGCCGGGTGCGCCCAACAATCTTTATCAACTGCAATCGTTGACGGAGGATTCGCGAGCCGCCAAGCTGCGGATGGCCAAGCCGCTGGCTCAGATGGATATCGGATCGATGTTCATGCCGCTGGGGTCGACGGTAGGCACCACCAACGCCGTGATGTTTGGTGTCGCGCTCATGAATTTTCGCGATGCCGAGTTGAACGTGTTGCCGACGCGCGGGCCAGCCAAGATGGTGCATCACGATATGGACCCGCCAGCTTGGTGGCTGTTCCATCGCAAGCAACGCCTCTATGCCGATGGTTTTGCGCAGAAAGGTGTGCGCGGGCTGATGCAGTTTATGCTCGTGCGCGAGAACGGTCCTGAGAAGTTCAAGCAATGGGAGAGCGATTTTCAGGATGTGTACGCGTTTATCTCCAGTGTGCGTGCACCCAAGTATCCTGGTCGCATTGACAAGTCGTTGGCGGCACAAGGCCGACTGCACTTCAACGAGCACTGTGCCTCTTGCCATGGTCGCTATGCGGATACTCATGGCCTGGGTATCGGCAGCCTTGATGACGCGGACATCAGCTATCCTGAGCGATTGATACCCATCGATGAGATCGGCACGGACCGAGTGCGGCTCGACTCTTTGACGCCCAAGCATCGCGAGGGATACGGCAAGAGTTGGTTTGCTTACTTTGGCCAGCAGGAGACATGGTCGGATCCTGGTGGATACATGGCTCCTCCCTTGGACGGCATCTGGGCTTCGCCGCCTTATCTGCACAACGGTTCGGTACCGACGTTATGGCACATGTTGCATCCAGAGAATCGCCCGAAGGTCTGGACGCGGACATCGATTGACATGGACGAGGATCGAGTTGGTTTGAAGGTCGAAGAGCTTGATACGTTACCGCCCGGCATATCGAATCGCGACCGCCGGCTCTACTTCGACACCCGCAGCTTTGGCAAATCCAGCGCCGGCCACGACTTCCCCAACATCCTCACCACCCCCCAACGCGCCGCCGTTTTAGAGTATCTAAAGACTCTATAAAAAGCGCGCAACCCTCCCGCGAGGCTTTGCGAGCGGGAGGGTCGGGCGCCAGCCCGGGGAGGGCCCCACGTGCGCAACCCTCCCGCGAGGCTTTGCGAGTGGGAGGGTCGGGCGTCAGCCCGGGGAGGGCCGGCACCTGCTAGTTGACTCTACTACGACTGCAGCGCGTCAGACTCAAACATCTACTTGCGGCACCCTCCCCGACGAGGCTGCGCCCGTCGACCCTCCCGAAAGCTGCTGAAGCAGCGGGAGGGTAGCGCGCGCAACCCTCCCGCGAGGCTTTGCGAGTGGGGAGGGTCGAGCGTCAGCTCGGGGAGGGCACGACCCTGCTAACCGACATTACTTTACAGATCAACTAATTACTTTACACATAAACTAATTGCCAGCGGCACACCGCTCTGCATTCACGACCGCCGTCCCAAGCGCTAACCTCACTTCTTCCCCGGCGTAATCAACGTCACATCATCCCCAACGCGAAGCGGCTTGCCAAACACTTCCAACTTATCACCCTGAGCTGCAATCCAAGCGTCCAGTTCGCGCCGCATGGATTCGATGCGCGTCGACTGCGCTGGATCGCTGGCCAGGTTGTGGAGTTCGAACGGATCATGTTCGAGATCGTACAGCTCTTCGGCAGGTCGTTCGATGATCTGCTTGACGATCGCAGCGGCAGTGGGATCGACTTTGGCTGCGTCGAGCCACGTTTGCCAATAGGTCAGCCCGCTTGAGCCGGTGGAGCGTGAGATGTGCGTGTGATGTTGGAACTCGGGATGCAAGTTGCGAATGTATTTCCATTGTCGAGTGCGAACGCTGCGGATCGGGTAGACATTAAAGTCGCCGTCACCGCTATGAGTCGTGAAGACTCGATCGCGATGTTGACTAACTTGTCCCCGCAAGACGCTGGCGAACGAGCGACCGTCGATGCCCTCTGGCACTTGACCACCGGCTAACTCGATGAGCGTTGGCAAGAGGTCGGGCCAACATACCATGGCGTCGCTTGTCTGGTCGGGCTTGATATGACCTGGCCAAGAGATGATCAGCGGAATGCGAATTCCCGAATCATAGAGATTCCATTTGCCGCGTGGCCACTGAGCACCATGGTCAGCCGAGTAGGCGAAGAGCGTATCGGGGGGCAGATGTTTCTCGACCAGCGCCATGACTTCGCCGAGCAACTGATCGCTCTTCGAAACGTCGGTATAGTATTGGGCTCGCATCTGTCGCGTGACAGCGGTATCGACATGCGTGATCGGCACTTTGATCTTGGCTGGATCATAAGTGGATTCTTCGCTCCAAGGCACATGCGGATGACGCGTACCGACCATCAAGCAAAGAGGTTTGTTCGACGAGCGACTCTCTAAGAACTTGGCGACGGGCTCGGTATCGCTGATGCCGACGTTAGGACCTTGCACAAAGTCGAATTGATAATCTTTGGCGAAGGCACCATGAGCCACTTTGCCGATGGCGGCGACTTCGTAGCCAGCGGCTTGCAGTTGAGGCACCAGCGAAGCGACTTCGGGTCGTTTATGTTTATGATTCGGTTCGGCGCCGTTGCGAGCCGGCCAGAGTCCCGTGAGCAGAGCGGCTCGACTGGGCCCGCACGCAGGCGAAGCGCAGAAGGCATGCGTGAATCGCATACCGCGCGAAGCCAGCCGTTGCATATTGGGCGTCTTTACATCGGTTGCGCCGTAAGCTTCGCAATCTGCTGGGCTATGGTCATCCGAAAAGAAGATCACCAAGTTCGGCTTACCCGGCCCATCCGCCTGCGCCCCCACTCGCCCCCACCGCGCCCAACACCAACCAAGCCCCAACCAGCAACAACTTCCCCGCTACCCAACTTCGCGCTATCCAACCCCACCCACTCATCTCCGCCTCCCCCAACCGCGCCTGAAAAACTACAGAACCTAACGCACCACTTTACTTGCACAAACTCTCAATCGACCACTCACCCTACTGTATCACCCCACCCCCTCCCAAGCCACAACTCCCAAGCCACAACAGTGCCATCCCATCCCAACAACGCTACTTGCCTTACGACCACCACCCTCAAACCAATCCATCGGCCAACACCGCGATCAACAACGTGACCACCAACATGACCACCACCGAGACCACGACCGAGACCAACGCTGTGATCAACAACGTTATCAAAGCCAAGATCAATCCTTCGACCAATCCATCCATCCAGCCATCGACCCCAGGCGTGACGAACACCATGCCCACTCCATCACCGCACCGCCATTCGACTGCTGCGAGTATCGCAATCACCTGCCTGTGAATGGCCATGACTGGATTGCGACTTTGGAGTGTGGGAGCCATGGAATGGTAGGGATGCAATGGTAGCGATCAGAATTGCCGAAAAGGGGACCAGAAAACCACCCTTGACGAACCAGAGCCTGTGAGCGAAACTCACTATTTCCTGGAGCGAGCCCCTAACCGAGCATCGCCCCAGAACACCCGGGCGGTTAGCTCAGTTGGTTAGAGCGCAACGTTGACATCGTTGAGGTCACAGATTCGAGTTCTGTACCGCCCACTAATCTAAGTCGTTGAAAACAAACGACTTGTGACTTCGATAGAAATGCACTGTGTACCGGTCTGCTGCACCAAGTTGCACCAGAGCGAGTCTCTATTCGATCGTGACCTACACTCTCTTTGGAGGACTCACGATGGCTTTGGGCAAGATGTTCTATCGGACAGCGCTGGGCTGCTATTACTGCAAGGTCGATGGCAAACTCAAACGGCTTAGCCCTGACAAGGAAGACGCTGAACTGCTTTATTCTCAGCTTGTTGCCGAGCATGGATCGGTTGCCGTACCCACCGTGCGCGATATCGTTGCGATCTACTTGGCACGCAAGAAGCTTGAGCCTACCACTATCGCCAAGAAGAAGACCATCTTAATGACGCTGGTCGGAATGCATGGCGACATGAAGGCTAAGGACCTTGAGCCCAAGCATGTCGAAGACTGGGTCGCCAAGTGCTACCCAGTCGCCAACCCCACAACGAAGCGTGACCGCATTGCAGAGGCGCAGGCCGCTTGGCGGTTTGCCGTTGATCATGGGCTGCTTGCCAAGAATCGAATCGCCTGTGTTGAAAAGCCAACCCCATCCCAGCGCGAGCACTTCATACCGTTTGATGAGTGGTGTGGCCTCGCTACCTTGAAGCCTGCCGAAACGAGCGGCTGCGACTGCTCATGGAGTTCATGCTGTATACCGGTGCCGCGCCCAAGAGACTGCCATTCTCACAGTTGACGATTGGCAAGGCGACCGATTTAGTTTGCCGAAAGCCAGAGCAAAAGGAAGGCGACGAGGTCGACTGATTCTGGTTCCGCAGTTTCTCATACCGAAGATTGAAAAACAGATTGCAGATGTCGGCACCGGCAACGTCTTTGTAAACACGCGAGGTGTGCCGTATCGAAAGAACAGTCTTAACTGTGCCTTCCGTCAGCTCAAAAAACGATTAAAGGACGACAAGCTTTGTGCCACTTCGTGCCGCCACAGTTTTGCCACTTGGAAAGTATCACAAGGCGTACCACTTGAGATTGTGGCAAAACTGATGGGACACGCAAACGTAAACATGGTTTACAGTCGTTATGCGCGATTCGCCAAGATTGACATCTTGACGAATGCGGTCAATGTCGGCGTTTGACTAAAGCAGAAGCAATGACAAACACGCCAAGACGCCAATCGTCATTGCACCAAGTAGCAACCAAGCTTTCCAAGCTGGCATCGTTGGGCGGCGCTTCGGCAATGGAAATGATTTTGATAGCGTTTGGGTTCAAGGGTTGGAAGGCGTTGCCAACGCACAATCTGACCTTCACCACAAGCACAAACGCTTTCAACGTCTTCAATTCGGACAATCACTTGCCCGCCTGGGTGAATCGTTGTTGGTTCGTTGTTGATCTTAACACCGATATCGCGCCGGTTTGTGCGACAGCTTTTCAAGTAATAGGAGCTAGGCACAATCGAGTCTTTCAATGGAAGCTTTTCAAATTTCGCGCTTAGCGTTTCACTGGCACCGGTGGCAGGTTCTCAAGTAAAGCAGCAACCCGCTTTTGAACCGCCTTTTCAACTCGCGTGGTGAGCCCTGCAAGTTGCCGGTAACCTTCAACCTTTGGCGAGCCAGCGGGAAACGTCCTTGCTAGTTCGCTGTAGGCTGCGCTAAGCTCGAACATTGCAGTATGAACCAGTAGCCAAAGAACGTCCGAAGTTGTGTAGTTTCGGATTACAACTAGTTCGTGTTCAAGCTTCGCGCAGTCAATTGAAGTCAACCCGGTCAAGTCTTCGAATGATTGCTTGAGGTCAATCACTTTGAACGTCTCCAAAGAACATGCTTCTAGGCTGCGCTGCCGATACGGCTTTCAGCTTCGAAGGCATAACAATAGCATCGGCAAGTGTGCCCGCCTTCGGTGGGATGTTTGAACGCAGCCAACGAATGGTTTGCCCCGGTCCCCAGACATTCAGTTTTGTTGCGTGCGGGACCTTCAATTGTTCGCCCGGCGCAAGCTTTGTGACCTTAACGTCAATCTGCACTTCGAGCGGCGCAGTGTTGCCCTTGCAAGCTTCGAGAATGTAGCCCCGCTTTGGCGGCAAGAGATTGTCGGTCAGGTCAAGAATCTTGCGCTCAGAAACGGCAAAGGCTGGCACTTGCGGCAAGCGGCTGTCAACAATTTGCTGCAAGCGTGCGTTGCAACGGTTTGTCAGGCGCTCGCGCAGCCCCGCAACGGATTGAAAGAACGCTGTTGGATCGGCTGCGTTTGTCGAATCAAACAGAATTGCGTACTCATCACGCAAGACTGCCGACACCTCGGCGCAAGATTACAAAGGCGATGTCTTGGCAAGAGTAGTTGCGAATCTCTAATTCGCTGGTGAGTTTGAACGTTGCAAGGTCAAGCCCTGCTAAACGTCTGATCAACGCTTGAGGGGTAAGCGTGTAATCCGGCAATTCGTATTGCTTCGGCTGTTGGTTGTGGAAGTATTGTTGTTGCATGTTTGTATGCTTTCTAGGTTGTGGCTAGCGGCAGTGGCTCAGGGCGGTTCGGAATCATCGCCCTTGACCTCTCGCAACTTTCCTTTGAGTTCATCAAATTTGGTTTGCGCGTCGTTGGTTTCGGCCTGGGCTTTGAGTGTTGCCGCATTCACCGATTCCATTTTGGCTGCGTGTTTAGCTTCAATCTGTTGGTCTAGCTCTTTGACCTTCTCTGCAAAGAATTCCAAGTACGTTTGAAGTGTCAGGGCGTCAGGTTCCGACTTGTCTTGCATTGCCATTTTGAGCCCGGCGAAAGCGCATTCTGCCTCATAGCCAACTGCCATTTCCAAGCATCGATCAATGTCGCGCTCTAGCCTCTTCCATTCCTTTGACGAGGTAATCTTGGCTCTGGCTTGCTCGCTGGAAAGCTGACTTTCAAGCTCTTTGCGCTGCAAGTAAAGCATTCGCTCGCGTGGTTCCATCTTGCTAATTCGATACTCTTCCTCTCGCCGCTCAAGCAGTTCAAGCTTTTGCTCAGTCTCTGACGGCTGACGTTCAGCCTTCCGGCGTGCATGCGCAACAAGCGCCTTCGCATATTCCTTTCGTAGCGAAGTAATGTATAGAGGTCTTCGCGGTCTTGACCTCTAACGCTGTGGTGTGGCATCACGTCGCCATTAGACAAGACAGTAACGGGCAGTGCCTTGATTCGCTGGTAACGTTCAGCTCTTTGGCTAATCCAACTCATGTTTCAATCTCCAAGTAAAAGAAAGAGACTGACCCCAGCTACGAGCCAAGGCCAGTCCCCCAACCCCAAACAACTAAAGTAAGCAACGGGCGTGGCCACCTCCGAAGCCAACGCCCGGCGAGCAAGCTAAGCGGCTGATATGAGTAGGCCGCGCTGCTCTGTGTAGCAGCGGGGCTGTGGTCGTGGTCCACAGCCCCGGCGAGCGCTCAAGCGGGACTCAACGCGAGCGCTCAGTTATGTACTCTTTTCCATTTGGCTCTTGATGAATTCAGACGTTGCGTCAATGATGTCGCAAAAGTCGTCTTCGCTGGCAAACGCACTTCGGCGAGTGATGCGGAAAGCGCTTCCATCAACTCATTACCCAAGCGTTTCATTGCGTAGGTGCCAAGCAAAATCCCATCGGTGATAGCTTGAGAGTGCGCTTGTTCGATCAACGAGCGAGTACAAACCATCAAGTTTATTGCGCCTGGGATATCGCCCGCTGCCAACAGTGAACGAACGAGCCCGCGCCGTAGGCAAGGTCACCGATTGAATCACCAGCCCTAGGAACTAAGACGTTTGTCTGAGACTCGCATTGGGTCGGTAGATTCGTTCTTGGCGGCATCGATTCGGGCGAAAAGGGCTTTGCGATGTTTCGCGACATGGTAGGAATAGCCTCTCTGTTTACATTGTTTCTTCACAAAGCCAAGCCACAGCTCAACGACTGGGTACAGAGTGCGCTTATCCATTACGACAAAGGTTTCGAGCCGTAAGGCAGTGTTGCGCAAGACAGCCTGGGCTGTGATTAGCTTGCTAACATTGGAAGTGTGACCCTCAGCTACCGCCTTATGTAAAGCGCCTCTAAGCAAAGCCTCTTCGGCATCAAGGTTTAGTAAGTGGTCATCAATTACGTTTTCGTGCATGGTGTTTTCTTGTTTGCTGTTGTGTGTTCTAGGCGACAAGCCACAAAGGCACCGACAAACACGCCAATCATGTACTTTTCTTTGTCCTCATCCCAACTTGACGAAGCTTCCGCATGAGCGATAACAATCATGCGTTGATGTCGGCAATAGTAAACTGCTCGGCGCGTACTCGTTGGCGATCATTTCAAGACTCAATGGCTTCCAGTCTTGGTTATTGGACGATTGCCGAAAATGGTATTCGTAACCGTCTTTGACACGTTTAACTAGGATTCGATTAGCCACAATAAAGAGCCTCGCGGATTTGCTTTAGGTACTTAGTAATTGAGTTGACGTGAACACGCATAACCGAAGCCAAGCTTGTGCTTTGCCTGATTACCTTGAAGGCTTGCTTGTCTTCAATGGCTGACTTGCGTTTCACGTCAAGCTTGCCGTTGCGAGTGAACCCGCCTTTGGTCAAGAGGTGTTCAAACAATCTCAGAGCAGGGCCGCTTAGCTTCTCGCGTGCTTCGAGAATGCGCCTTTGTTGCAATGGTTGCATCGGGTCCAAAGTCAATCTCCTAAATCGAGGTCAAAATCAGCCGCCTTATCGGGGCTTCCACAGTCCAATAGTTCGGCTGTGTTTGTCCCATAGTGTTGCCAGAGTCCCTTAAAGGTTCGGTCACCATAGGGATTGTCTTTGGTGGCTTCGGTTTTCAGCTTTCGCCGATACTTCGGGCGCTGTGGTCTTACGGCGGCAAAGTATTGGTCAACAGTTTCGCACTTGCCAAACTTCGCTAGTAGGGTTCGCCACTGGCAACCAAGACAAGGTCTACAACGCGGTCGTACTCAATTAGCACGCCCTCTTGCTTGTAACCAAGTAGGCCCTTTTTCGTGCGACAACCGGGCAACTCGTGCGGAATGTGGGCAATAGCAAGCAGGGCGGCTGCTTGCCCTGGCCTCATCCGTCTTATTGCTCTCGATTGCAATAATAAGAGTGTTCATAGTATTGGGGTGTTCGTTTGATGTTTTCACACCGCGGCATCAAACATTAGCGACAAACCGGTAATGAATCGGGTTTGCTTCTGCTTGACCTTCGCGCGGTAGGTTGAGTAGCCAGCCTGATCAACTCTTTCGAGACCGAAGCTTTGCAAAGCCCCGGCGCGAAGTCAGACAACCTGTCAATGAAGGCGTTGTAATCACACTCGCCACCTTCAACGCAGTAGTCAGCAATGAACGTCTCGACCACAGAACGATTGGCGCTTACTGCCTTCTGCTTGAAAGTGGTTTCGATAACCGGCAGCCCCAAACGCCCGTTCGTTGGCGGCAAAACGAAGGTTTAGCAGGGTGTACAAAAACGCTGGTGCCTCATCCGCAAGGCGTTGCAGTAGCTCAGCCTTGGAATCTCTCGCGTTGGCCTGGGGACATACAACGCAGTTACGCGAGTGTCGCCAGCAAAGATAGGGCAGTAAGCCTTATCATTGGCGCATTGAATCCAGTGCGTTGAATTGGCCACCTGATAAACGTCTGTTCGCATGCGACGAATAGCGATAGTCTGACCGCACACGTAATCTTTGATCTTGTCGCGAATCTTTGATTCGCTCATATCCTTTTCTTCAACGACGGCAATCACGCAACCTTCTAGCTCGCCGTTGAAGTCGGCAGTTAGTGGCCTCTCACCTCGTTCCATGCCACAAGTAAGCAGCGGGCGGAAAGCCTCATGCAAAATTGACTTACCCGAATTCTCTGGACCACAAACGAACAAGTAGGGCAGAGGCTGGAAAGGGTGACGAATCACACTTGCAAACCAAGATTGCAGATACTCGCGCCCGGTGGCAAATTTCAGTCCCCGTAAGGTGAGGGTCTAGCGAATTGCCAACGTGGTCAAGAATCAAATCCCAGTGTGGGTGGTCACCCTTAACAGGTTCACAGTAAGCTGGGCAGCTTTGCGGTTCCATCGTCGCCCGCCAGGCTACTCGCTTGCGAATGGTGTGCTTTCGAGTGTCCAACTATCACGCTCAAGGTCACCAATTACCGAATCAACTTCCGCCTTCGGGCAGCCAAGGCTATTAGTACCGGGCGAATACTAGCCCGATTCTTGGCTTCCCATTCGCCAGCTTTGTTGAGGATACACCAACCTTCGGGATTGCCACCGACGTTCTTCAAGCAGCGTACTTGCGAATCATAGCCGTCTGCTTTTGGTTCAACCGGATTGAGAATGCAAGGAAACCTTGCCGCCTTCGTGTTTCCAGCATTTATGCTCCGCAGCGTTTCCAAAACGAAACAGAATGATTTGACCAAACGGCATAAGGTAACCGAAGCAATTTGGCTCGTGGGGCCTTGTGCCTGGGCTAGTAGTTTCAAAGGTGCCTCGCAACTTTTTTCTCAGTGTGTACTTTCTTGACAACGGAAGTATGGGTGTGAATCAATTTAGTGACGGGGTCGAAATTGCAGCAACCTTGCTCGCGAAGCGCCGAAAGAATTTCTTTGTGCTGTTCGTCTAGCTCAACTGGCAAATACGGTTGAGCCAGCTTGTCAAAATGTCATTGCTGACAGATTGCCGTTGCGGTTGTGAAATTGGGGGTACGGCTGATAGCGCTTGGAGTCCAGCTAGTAGGCATCTCGAAAGCTTCTGTTGCTGGCGAAAGCAGCTTAAAGCTTTGCGGGTTTGGTTTGTTAGTGAAAAACCAAAGAATGCCCCCCAACGCCGTCAACATAGTCACGAAAGTTAAATCCGCAAAGTCTGCTCGCCTCGTCAAGAACGAGGTAAGCGTGCGTTTGTGCTCCGCGCGATTGCGAGCAACCGGCGGATTGGCAAAGAGGGTGATAACGTGAAGGCCAATTCCGCCCGTGCTATTGCTAGTTTCAAAAAACGGACGCTAGCCGACTTGGATTTGACTAGCTCCAAGTTTCCTTTGACCGGCCAACGTTTGAAGCATGGCCAATTACGCTGTCAAAATCGAACCCAACCCAAAGTGAACGATGGTTTCTGTAGTCCCAACCGCTTGTGCCAATCCGCTGGGTTTTCTCTTTCAAGTTCCAACGGATAAATGGGTCTTTGCCGTCATTTCGCGGCAGGCGTAAATCAGCCCACCGGTCAATGCCGTCTGTATAGCCTTTTCCGTCTGCCAGTGGTTCGCCGGGAATTGCCATGTATTGCAATTCAAGGTCAGTTGCGTACTTTTTTACGCGCTCGACCGCAGCGCGGTTATTCACTGCAATACTTGCTCGGTAAGTCAAATCTTGCGGGATTAGCTGAGATGCTTTCATGGTGCTTTCTCTTGGGGTTCTGACGGTCACAAGTTGACCGCTCTACTTACATTTCTTCCGGTCAAGGTCCGAAGTGGCCTAACTGGTTCGGAAGATTTTCAAAACTGGGTTGTGAGCGCCCTGTACTAAGCTCACCTCGCCTCAACTCAAAAAGTGGCCCGACTTATTTGGAGAATTCCAAACGTCCGCTTGTGAGCCAGTCCGCAGACGATCACAAGCGAGCCTCCACAAATGACACCCCCGGCCAACTGCCAATGTGGCCTAACAAACCTGGAAAATTTCACACGCGAAGACACTTAGAAACCGCTTTGCAATCGAGCCAAAGAGGCTTGGAGAGAATGCCTTGGCTAACTTGCTTGCTGGCGGCTTGCGTGTGGGGCTAGCATTGAAATGAAGGGCTCTGGCGAGCCCGTAGACGCCTTGCAAACTTAGAATTGACAACTATATCAAAGGCGTGTTTGCGTGCGTTAAATCGCTTGCTATTGGCTGGTCTGGCTGGCTGAACTGCAAGCCCAGAGCGATTGGCTTAAGTCGTTGCTTTGTAAGCACTTACGGCGAGAGGGGCTTAGCTAGGGACAGCCTAGCGTCTCTCGCGTTGTCTTCCTAAGTGCTTGCTTGGCAACGACTTGCGACGATTTATCGGAAGGGGTCGGCGCAGGGCTGTTTCAGGGGCTTGTTTGCGCAAGTGCTTACTCAGCAATGACTTACGCCACAGAACGGGCGAAACATGGAAAAAGTTGCATCACTCCTATATTAAGTAAAAGGGTCAAACAATAAAAAAAGCTAACTAGGGTGTTCTATCGTGTTCCTGCTTCCCCGAATTGCACGTTTTCTCAATAAAAACAAGGCTTTCTGTGGGGCAGGCAGACGGTGGGACATGGTCAAAATCGCTCGCCAGCCTGCGCGAAACCCCACTGATAGAAGGCGGCTGATGACACGTTTGGTCCGCCCTCCCGCACGCGGTTAGAAACTATGGTCCGAATCCACCCATTAGCCCACGCGACACGCGAGCATGCCATTTCACCCCGATATCTGCCCTAAGTCGCATTTTTGGACGTGTGGGCTGCGATCGGTCGGAAACCGCCCCAAGTCTCACCGGTCAGCCAAAACCGGCCAACTGATCGCCAATCAGCAATGCCAACCGCTCGGCAGGCTTCGGCCAAAGTCTTACCAGTCACAACGCGGTTATCAGGCGTCAGCATGCCAACGTTTTGCGCCTTGAGTGGTGGCCAAACTGCGCCTGTTGCTCGCCGAAGCGCTCGGGCGACAATGGGCGCTTCAAAGTAGGTAACGCGGAGCAACAAGCGTTGCTGTAACTGGTCCGCACTTCCCAAGATTCGGTCAAACGGCTTCAACTCTTCGAACCTCGCCCAAGGATCGGGACCACCGATAATGAGAGGTCCGACCGATGACAGCAACAAAAGGACTCGCTGCGCGCCCCGCTTATACATTCTTGGTTTCAGATTTAACATGGTTGCGCTCATTCAACGGTGGTTGAGACTGTAACTTTCGGTTTTGCGGGTAAAACATGGTCACCAGCAACGGCGCTTACACCTCACCGGCTGACGCGCTTTGTGACCTCACCGGCTGACGCGCTTGCATCATTTTCAGAGCACACGCGAAGACTCACCAACGAGGTGAGCCCGGCAGATTGGCTGTAACGTTCTCGGATGATTCCATAGCAGCCCGTTGCAAGCCTTGAAGCCTAGCGTGTGGCTCGAATCTCAAAGCTATTGAGAGGCTGCGTCTACAAGCAAGCTAGCGGGCTCGCCAAGTGTGTTGCGTCTAGCGTGTTGCGTGTGGTTGTGTTGCTTGCCGACAAGTGGCAAGTTGAACACACGCGAGAAGCTTGGCTTCCGATCGGTTGACGCCCGCAGTTGATGACACACTTTGCGATTGGCTGCCAAGCTTCTCGCGCGTTGCGTGTGATGTCATCGCCGATAGGGTGGCTCGGCTTCCAAGTGTTTGTCTGTTTGATGTCTGATTGGCTAAGTGTTGAAGTGTTCAAGCGTTGAAGTGTTTGAGTCTTGGCATGCTCGCGTGTAGGGATGTCGGCATGTTCGCGTGTGATCAACTCGAACCAACGCAGACGCAAAACGAAGTGTCAAAACTTCTCGAACCTCACAGATTTTCACAGGCAATTTGAGCCCGAAATTCTCGGAGCAGTTTTCGTGAGCGATTGCCCAGCCTGTTAACCCTGGGTGGGTCAAACCAAAACCGGAAGGCTACAATACTCGCGCGCGCCCCACAATGCTCTTTTGTCTGTGGTGTCGGACTTTAACCACCGATCGACGCGGTCTAAAGTCTGCGGCTGAATCTGACGAAATGCTACTCATAGTCCGTGGACGCATAAGCATCTAAACAGCATCATCTGTCCGCATGTCACACAAGGAAGACATTCTAGTTCGTTTCGGCGAGAGAGTGCGCGAACTGCGCAAGAAGCAAGGCTTTTCGCAGGAGTCTTTTGCTGCCGCTTGTGAATTAGATCGAACATACGTTGGCGGTATTGAACGAGGTGAACGCAACGTTGCGTTACGTAACATCGAGATATCGCGCTCGCGTTGAACACGACAATCTCTAAACTCATGCAAGACCTTTAGTTCTGTCTGATCGATGTCTTACGATGCGCTAATTTTCGCTGGCCTCTAAATTAAACTCCGGGCAAATTGACTTGCTTGTCGAGATGGCTGCGCATATGTGTAGAGAGATCATCACGAGCATTGACCCCACGAGCGATATTGTAACCGACGAGTTCAACGCCAATTTCTCGAATCGACTATTGATTCACCACGCGACACACGAAGAGAAGTTCAAAAAGAAATCGTTTGAGTTTGCATTGCGACCGCAAGTCGCTCTGCGGGCAGGACCGCAACGATAATTTCCTCACAAACCAATCCAGGCACAGACGTAGTAGTTGATGGCGTTGCGTTCTCGCTGAAAACTGAGGCTTCGAGCGATATTAAGCGAACCAAGATAGTCATCTCAAAGCTAATGGAAGCCCGTTGGATAAGAGAATGCGCAACTCCGGCAGATTTCGCGAGAGAAGCAACTAATCGGATAGTGAATCACTTAAACCAGTATTCCAGAATTCTCATGCTGCGTGCATTCGATTACGAAGGGCCAGCAGTTGAGTATCAGTTGTATGAAATCCCGAAATCCGTCCTACTCAACATTGGAAATCTTACCCACGCTGACTTTAGCCCCAAGTCAAAGAGCGGCGGCAGCGGGCAGAAGTCAAAATAGACGGCAACCGCGCTTTCCGTTTGACATTGGACGGGAGCGTTGAGAAGGTAACTATTAGCGGGTTGTCAACCGCGCACTGTAAGCTTCACAGTACGTGGATTGTGCCAAGCCTTGTTCGCATTTCAACTGAATAGTGCCAACTGTTCTGCTTCAACTTCAATCAGGTCATCTTCGGTCAGATGCGTATCTTTAAGGATGCACTTAGGTAGTGCGGGCTTTTTGCCTGAAAGCATCCATGCACAAAGGTTTGCAATCTGGTAGGAAACAAGTGGCGGGACCGCATCACCGATATGACGGTACATGTTCCCCAAGCTCTTACCCGCAAATTCAAACGTGTCAGGAAAGCCCTGTAATCGTGCCATTTCTCGCACAGAGCACAATCGGTTTTGCTCTGGGTGCGCATATCTTCCGTTGCCGGTGTGCCCACACTCGCGCTTTATCGTAACTGCTGGCCGGTCCCAGAACATACGCCCGTAAACGTCTGGGTGAGAGCCTAGCTTTCCCTGCGTAATGTAACGCTGCATTGCAGGCGTAAGCAGTTGCCTAGTCTTTGCGTTGCGGTTGAGATCAATCCAAGACCCACCGTCCAAAGGTATAGCCTTGAGACGCTTGAGTGAGAGTTCAGTAAAATTGGGCGAAGCATGAAACCGGTCTTCGGGGCAAGTTTGACCGGCCTCAAGGTTTGGCAACTCTTCAATTGTTCGACGGACAGTTATTGCTTTGGGATCAACAGACCATCCCTTCCACAAGTCTTCCATTGTGCGGTGCTGGATGCCAACTTTCGACGCAAACAACAATTGCTCGTTCGCGACGTTGAGGCAACCCGAATGCTGAAAGCATGTGAACTTTAGCGCTTACCTCGTAACCCAGGGCTGTAAGCTTTTGCGAGAGTGCGAGAAAATGGTGTCGGAAGTTTCCCTGTAACAGCTCGCGAGCGTTCTCCATTACGAAGATGGAAGGGCGCAATTCCCCTACAAAGTCCCCGCATTTCGCCACCAGTGAATTGCGGTGATCGTCATTGAGGTGATTAGTTGAGAGCGTGCGCGAAAATCCCGTACATGGCGAGCAAGCGATGAGGATATCAGTGTTGCGAACACCCAGCCTATCGCAAAGGTCCTTGGGAGCAATTTCGCCTAGGTCAACATCTAGTGGCGATATGTCGAAGTTCAACTGATAGGTGGAGTTACAGTCCAATGCACCTGGGGCGCTGCTAGGCTTACCAAATTGCCCGTCCGCAGCGGCTTTGAGAACAAATTCAGGGTGCGCATGAAATCCGTAGCTCATCCCGCCCGCACCTGAGAACAGATCGACTACTTCCCACCGATTCCTTTTGGCCATAATTCCTTCCGATGTGGATTTGTTCTCAACTGAATGATGACTATAAGCATCACGTAGCTAATCGTCAACCGGGTTCCTTGCCCCGGCAAGCGGCCCGATAACAATCGATTCAATTGTCAAATCGGCAAGTTTCGCAGGCTTGCTCAATCGCTGCAAGTTGTTGCCCAGCGGCTGAAAAGGATTTGAATGTCTGCGCGTCTGCGCTTGTCTTGCTGAAACCGTCTAAGCCCCACCAGCGCCAACGATGTCTAACGTCAAGCTGTTCAGAATACGTAACGCGAATGACAAGCCGCCCGGCGTCTAGTTCGACTTGCAAGTCATTCCAAAGGTCTTTGGCGATGTCTTCCGGCGTTGCGCCTTCCAAGTCGTTTACAACGCAGTTAATCGCGTAACTTGTGTTGTCGTATTGATCAACGTCCCAAGTCCCATCATGGTTGAACCATAGCCATACCTCGCCCGTTTCCTCTCGCGCAGAGTCTAAGACAACCCGTATAGCTTTGGTCAGTTCTTCAAGTGTCATCATTGCTTAACGTCCGCCTTGAAAAACGGGTTGTCTATGGTCAAAGGCGTAACCGGTTGTTGCGTTGACGGCATGCTTGGCGTCAGGCGTTGCGGCTGTGGCTGCGCTCGCTGGACTCGGAACGGTGGCGGCTTGAGTGAATCGGGCGTTGGCACTCGCTGAGTATACGGGTTGCCGTAGGATATGTAGCCATAGCCGTAACCGTAACCGTAACCGTAGGGCGGACACGCGAAGACGCTAGTTAACAAGGCTAGGGCTAACATTTGGCTACCTCTCTGTTGACATACCGGTGAACGAGCCCCTTTGACCACTCTTGACCGTTTGCCGTTCGGTGGCCTTGTGCGTTGATCAGGTCCGCAACCTCTTGGAAAGACTTGCCTTGGCTTCGAAGCTGGACCATTTGCATAACCAACGATGTAACACGGCGCTTGACGCCTTTGGTCCCTTGCCTCTCAAGTGTTCTCTTCCTTCCCAGTGACCTGGGCGAGCCGAACCCAGCAACTTGCCTCTTGCCTTGGCTGCGGCTAGGGCGTCTCGCGTGCGTTGCGATATCAACCGGGCTTCCTCTTCGGCAACCGCTGCCATGATGTGGAGCACAAGCCGATTGGCTGATGGCATATCACACGCGACGAATTCAACGCCCGATTCCATCAGCTTTGAGATAAACGCAACGTTGCGGGCTAGCCGGTCAAGCTTCGCGACTACAAGCGTACAGCCCTTGGCGGCTGCCAGTGCTTTGGCAAGCTCTGGGCGGGCAGACTTGCGTCCGCTTTCAACTTCCACAAACTCAGCAACGATTGTGGCGTTGCGGCTTGCTGCCAACATTTTGACGGCTTGCCGCTGGGCTTCGAGTCCAAGTCCGCTGCGACCTTGGCGATCGGTCGACACTCGCAGATACGCTACGATGTTCATAGACACTCAGAATAGAAGAGGATATGTTCATGTTCTATTTCAAGTGTACTTCAACTCTTCAAATACACAGTCTATTGACTAAAGAATATTACTCATGGCCTTCCAATTCCTTACATGGCCGGAACTCCATGCAGATTGCTGCGAAGTGGTCTTTGGCGTCGTACCTATTACCATCCACTTCGATTTTCACGGTGCCGTCTAAATACGCAGAGTAGGCACGCATGCCTTCTATCGCTCTTGCTAGATCGTAGTAGACATGGTTGTAGACATATACAAGTTCGTGAAGAAACTCGCCGTTATGAGAGTCAAAGACTATGCTTGGCGAAGAACGTGGTCTGCCTAGATCATGCAACGTTACCATGAACTGCTTGTTTTGGTTTGCCCAGCAAATCATTCCAAGGAGCGGACCGGTAAAGTCATTGTCGATGTCGTTGTTCAAGTGTTGGAGTTGGTTTCTCGTGTCCTTCAAATTCGCAAATGCATCCGTCATTGCGCGGAACTCTGGCGACCTTTGCGATATCCCCGGCAACACGGAAGCCGTCTTTTGATATCGAACCAAATGGTCAATCAGCGAAAAGACATAGTTGTAGGCGTCGAGCACCACTGGCAAAGAAGCGGCCTTCTCAGCAATCGCTTGCTCAACCGCGAGCAGCGAAGGAGATTGCGTCTCAATAAGCCGTTCCGTTAAAAGGTACTGTCGATTTAGTAGTATCACAGCTTGTGCTGTGATGGCGCTTCGCTCTTCAATGCTCTGTACCATAACTCGTTCCTCCATGCCTCTAAGACAACGCAAATTGTAATCGGTTCGGCATGATTCGCGTACTGCACCAACTGCTGGTGCAGTAGATCACGTATGCCGCGTCGATTACAATGAACCATCAATGAATTTCAACGTCACTTTCAAGTAGACAGTTGCATTGACATCGTTGAGGTCACAGATTCGAGTTCTGTACCGCCCACTTCTAAGTCCTTAATTCGCAAGGGCTTACGACGACCCGAAATTTGGATAAAAAGCTCGGATAAATCCCCGGATAAAAAGGGATTGCGAAAGGGATTTTCCTAGGTCGTCTTCTTCGTCCAATCTGGACCTCCGACGAGATCCGTGTCGATTGTTGACTGCCAGTTCTCGTATTTGCCATGCTAAGGCAACCGGTTGAGCGTC
Organism: Ottelia alismoides; assembly: GCA_037367405.1. Classification (NCBI taxonomy): domain Eukaryota; kingdom Viridiplantae; phylum Streptophyta; class Magnoliopsida; order Alismatales; family Hydrocharitaceae; genus Ottelia; species Ottelia alismoides. Next base: position 28,356 of record JAZKJV010006831.1, read on the forward strand.
CATCTAATGCTGACTAGTTCTCCTGTTTCATCACTCGAACAGGAGCCTAACTCATGCAGAAGACTTGTCCGTTTTGCCGCACTTAAATCGACTACTACGCCGCCGTTTGTCCGAACTGTACTCTCCATCAATCCAAAGACCGGGAGGCAGTTTTTGGAGAGCCACCAACCCTTGAGCAGCGACTACAGTCGATGCACGCTGAAACCAAAGCCGAGAGTTGGTTCGGCCTTCTTAAAGCGGCAGCGTTTTTGATTGGCGCAATCGTTCTGGGTTTTCCGCTGCTTCCAATTCTCATCGGAATCGCTGAATTGGTTGGGCTAGGTTGGCTGCTGATCAAGATTGGCCAGCTACCGAAATCGGGAGGTCCCGACAATGGAGCCTAAATTCACAGTTGCGAAACAAGTCGAGTACCTTGGACTTTGGACCACCACCGTTGAGGCGGAACCAGCGGTGGTTATCAGCATGCGAATGGATACCGAATCATTTGCAGTAACCAACCTGAGCCTAACCGCCAATCAAGCCAAGCGACTTGTAATCGATTTAGCTAGCCGCTTTGCAGAGTCTGACTTGCTTCAAGGCAGCAAGCCAGATCCGCAGCTTCGTTAAGCGTTTGATCGAATCATCAACCTGTGACGGAATCGATTAGAGGTGCTGTAAGGCGGCGAGCACTAAACTCGAATAAGCATCTGGCGTACAGTCAGAGACTGAACGACTGAATTGCAGACCGCCAGTCGAGGGTTCGTGAGTGAGGCTTGTCGCTCTCCTATAAAGTCAACACGTCACTGCCATCAAAATCCATGAACACACTGCCGTTGAAGATCAGTGCGTCATACTCCATGGACAAAAGACCAATTAGTTCGGGCAGCTTGTCAATACCATCAAATCCCGGCTCGGCCACGACACCAATGATCATCTCAGTGTGTTCTAGATGTTGTTCCACTCTGTTAGCTGCGTCGGGATCGCTTTCCAATCTTCGTCGTACCTGTACGACCGTTGTCCATGCAAGTTTGGAAAAGCTGTCAGCACGCTGTGTGAAGAAGAGACGGTTGAACTTTACCGTTCCTTGCGCAGTCGTGCAACAAATTGTGACCCATCGATCCGTTCCGTCATGTTCAACCCTGATGGGAGCCAAAATCGCAAGGCGCTTTAAGAAGGACTCCAAGTCATCGCTCATTACCTTGCAGTACAAAGTGCAAGACTCGCTCATTCCAAGACCCTTGCAAAAGCTATTAACTACGGGAAACGCTTGCTGAGTACTCCAGCACTTCAGTAAGTCGCCATCGAACGAGACGCCCCCAAGTGTACAGGCTGCGGAACCGCTTTAAGGTCGAGCAATCGGCGGAGATGCCTGGACGAGATGCTCAACAGTTTAGCGAATGTTGCTGCGTCGATTAGAAGGCCAGTATCTTCGGGGATCTTGCCCACGAGCAGTGCAGTACGGAGATCAGCCGCCTTGAGTTTGTCGGCTGCTTTCCATTCCGTTCCTGGTGACTTGGATACAGATCCATCCGACATCTGCGACTCGGCAAGTATCTTCTTGCGGGCGGCCTCTAACGTAACTTTGAGCAGTTCAACAAGTCTTGCAGTCGTTGCCGTGTCGAAGCCAAGATCTGCCTGAGATTGTGATTCATCCATATTCGTTTCCTCATTCGGTTATGATGGAGCCAAAGGACCAAAGCCCATGATCGACTCCAATTATCTCGTGAAGCAACTAACCGACGAACTAGCAACTCCAGAGTCAGGCAAGCAGAGTATCGTCCTAGTCGATAACTCGAAGACCAAGGTGATCCTATTTGCGTTTGCTGCTGGTGCAGGACTTGCCGAGCATGTGGCACCAATGGATGCGACAATACAGATTGTCTCAGGATTAGCAGCGCTCACCGTAGCCGATGAAGCAGTCGATGGTAAACCTGGCACTTGGATTCAAATGGTCGCAAAGACGCCGCATAGCATCAAGGCCGAGACACCGGTCGTCATGCTGCTGACCTTGGTGAAGTAATCCAAAGCTGAGGTTAGTGAAGTCATACACCGAAGGAACTCATCATGACCGATCTTAACGCTGTAGGTAACGCCATCATCGAAGGCACCATTGCGTCCTTCAAATCCAACAAAAGCTGGGCAGGCAAGGCCATCGCTCAACTTCCTGATGACAAGCTCCGTGTTACCCTCGATCCAAATACGAACAGCATAGCTGTTATCATGAAGCACGTGGCAGGTAACCTGGTTTCACGGTGGACCGACTTCCTTACTGGTGACGGTGAGAAGCCTTGGCGAAAGCTCGGTGGCCTAAAAGGTTGGCACCAGCTAGAATGGAGTTAACGGGCGTTGTGGATTGGCGGGAGGTCAGCTATGAATATGATTCAAGCAGTTGTGGTCAACGGAAAAATTGAGATTAAGGCTCCTTCTGAGCTGCGCGACGGAGAGACAGTGTCAGTCTTGGTCTTGGAAAACTCGAGTTCGACGGAGCCCATGACAGATCAAGAGATAGCCAACTCCCTGCGCGTGCTCGACGAGTTCAATTCGAATTTTCCGGTTCTGGAGGAAGGCGAAGATTTAAGCGCTGTTGCGCGGCAATCCGGCGAACAAGAAAAGCAAATGTTCTTATCAACCGCGGAGAGTATCAAGAGGCTCTTTTAATTGAAGCGTCTACTCCTTGATGCTGGCATTCTAAGCGACCTGATCAATCGACGGCGCGATGTGCCTACAAAGATTCGTGAGCATATTGCGACGGGTGTGAGAGTTGGCACTTGCGTTCCCGTGCTCGCAGAAATCATAGCCGGCATTGAGTGCAGCCAAAGCCGAGATAAAAACATGCAGGCACTCCTGGCCGTTATGCCTGCCATCACTCTTTGGCCTTTTGATGAAGCTGCGGCCTTCAGGTACGGTCAAGTGTTTGCAGAACTGCGTCAATTGGGACGGCCAATACAGGTTGTGGACATGATGGTTGCGTCCATTGCGTTTAGTCTGGGCAGCTGTTTGGTTGTGACGACGGATTCGGATCTCAGCTCGGTGCCAAGTCTTCATGTCGAAATTTGGTAATTGTTTAGCGAATGAGTTAGCAGAAGCATGCGCTTCAAAAAGAGCGACAAGCGGTTTCGAACAAGAGAGCAGATTGCTGCCGACGTTGCCACGATTCTTAACGCAGGTCTTACGCACGGTACGAAGTGGTCGGTGATCGACAATGCTATGTGGTCGTGGACAGAGTTTGATGGCAAGTTTGTAGGTTGCCCGCGCTGGACGCAGATGGCGATTCTTCGGTATGTCGAATGCGGCGGCAAAATCGGGTGGAAGAAGCATCTACGCCACGAGCACATTGTCCCGCGTAGTGTAGTTTCCAAGTTAGTACTCGACCTCCCTGCGCCAACGGCAACGAGCGTGTTCGACCTCTTCACGCAACTTGTACAACTACTTGTTCGAGTATCGCGGACTTAACGCAAAGATCGCAATCTATGCGGACATTGCCAAAGCCACAACGCTTACAAGCACTCAACGAGACGAGATTTATCAAGACCGAGAAAGAATGAACGAGCTTGTGGGGCAATTCAACGACATTTTCGGCGAACCCTCTGCCCAATATTCAACATCTGAACGGCAATTTCGTATCTAAGCCATGGCGCTTTAGCGTTCCATTTACGGCGAACAGGGCTATGCGCCTTACCGCATGCGATTACGAACGACCTTCTCATCTGGATTCATCCGAAATGTGTCTAGAGACGCGAAGTGTGAGCGATGTAGAGTAGTAGATCGGGCCATTTTCTTCGCTATCAGGGGCAATATGTCGGGCAGTAATTAGGTAGAGACCGGGCCTGCTCGGTTTGAAGGTGGCCTTCCCATCGTCATTCGTTGTGCATTGGTTGTCACTGGCCTGGGCCAGCTTGGGATCGAAGCCCTGGCGCAAAAAACTGACTGCAACATTGGCGAGCGGATTTCGATTCAGTGACAACTGAACTTCAATGGGCTTGGCTGAGTCGACGGACGGAAGCGGGGAGCTGAGCAAGATGATCTCAAGAGGGAATCCTAGCGCCTCGTCATGCATTTGCTCGGTAGTCTTTTTCGCAGGCCCAGTGAGCACAATAGCTTTCGCTGAGAGGATGCCACGCATTCTCTTACCGTCGTGTTCGATCGCTTGGTCGAGGGTTTGGCAGAACCAAGTCAACCCAGGTTCTTTCATTTCCTTGACGGTATGCCAATAGCCGCCTTCACCGTCGCTCGAACGCGTTAGCTCCTGCGCAATCAATCGACGCTTACCGTTGGGCCGGACTTCAAAGAAGCTAACCCCTGTCTTGTCCAATAGTCCTGCCGTTCGAAATGTAAGTTGACCGTGATCGCAATTGCCTAGTTTGAACGCGACGTCTATCGGCTCGTCTACCGCAACTGAAGTGACATTCGTTTCTACCCACAGATCGTGCCCGAATGATAGTGCCGAAGAAAGAACGGCTAGCGTTAAAGCCAAGAGACTACGGACGTACATGATTGAACCTTTCTGGGCCATTCATCAGCTGACAGAACGAGTAATGTGAGGTGCTGCTCGAAGACACACTTCGGAGCCAATGACAGATTTCGGCTGCTGTGCGTTGGCCGCAACCGCGAATCTGCATCAACGCGGCCTCCGAAACCTCACCCACGTCGACCACCTGATAGAGTTGAATATAAAGCGACAGGATACGACGCCCTTTATTGCTCAACGCATGGGATGGCTCAGTCGATAGGGGCGGCAGCGTTTCGACCTCGCTGGATGAATGGCTGTTAATTAACGATTCCATTTTTGTTTGTCCTCAACTAGATCGGTCAACCACTCAAAGCAAGGATTGTGGTTAGCCTTGCAAATGGGTGACAGTTCAGTTGCGAGCGCAGGCTCTTGTATCAACATTGAGGGAGGAGGTGACCGTTGTCGATCACCTCCGTGGCATTCCGAGCAGAGTAGATCGCACCCACGACAGATGCGGTCTAGCCAAACTTTGTGAGGAGCAGGCCTTGCGTCTCACCTGCGTGAGCGCGATCGAGCCTGGTCGGATAGTACGTTGCTCTGCCATAGATACATTGGCGCGTCGTGAATTACTCACTAGCGAGCACAGCACGTAGCTATGGAGAGCATCTTTAGAAAGTCTGGCGATTACTTGGCAATAAAGTTCTGGCCTGCATTTACAGTCGATCCACGCTGCGATTGCAATGGGTCGCGGCTACTGCAGATGATCAGAAATTGGCAAAGTAACGCAAGACGAGCCAGTTATGCCAATTTGGGGACTGGGCCATCCGGAGGATCGGCAGGACCAAATGCCACAAAATCAAGTATCAGTCTTGATTCGGTCAAGCCCTGGCCGGTTCCCAAAGACTCTGGATTTTGGGCCGGCACGTAGCATGAGGAAAGAAGCTTCCAGAGTTTTCCTAGGCCATGACATTCTTGAAAGGGATCGGCTAGTACCAACTTGAATTTCACCGACCGAATCTTTTGCTTTACAGTGTCTGGCTCTGCGGCGTCTTTCGAGCAAGCATGGCAAGTCGACGAGTGCTTCTTGGTGCAGCATGCGGGTTTCGATTTACTAACAGCAACTTGTCTGGACTGTTTTGCCGAAGCGACACGGGCAACGAGAAAGCAAGGCGGTTCTACGTGATTTGCCTCAGCCCAAGCCAACTTTTCTTCATCGCTATGGCAGCAGCACTTGTCCCAGCAGTGTGCAGCGCTTGCGCAACCACAGGGGCACTTTTCGCACGGAAATCGTTCGCTTGAAGACTTTGAAACCGGAGTAGGCACCCCGGTAATCCCCAGGAACAGCGAAACCAATAGACATGCGACGACCCATTGCGTGCGATAGCTACGCTGGCTTAGTTTCGCATTGAAAAATTGCCTAAACACTGGGAGTCAACACGTACTTTGTTGCGTGGCGACCCGCTCCTCACGCAGCCTAGTATTTGCGGATCGGGCGTAGATGTCAAGGAATGGTGAACGGTGGCGACGTTTCAGTTCAGCCTTTCTGCCTCGATGAATGAGTTGTTTGCAGGGCAAAATAGTTTCCGAGTGCACGTCGCGCTCGTAGCCGTGACGAGATGCCGCACACAGCTCAGCTATTTGTGCAGAGCTTGACCATTGATGGTCAACCAGCTCTGGGTATACTTTCGGCTGTGAGGAGCGGGCCTACATCTAGGTAGGCATCGCATGAAAATTTCTTGGTTGACCATATCGCCAACTGCATTTTGTGCAGCGTCCCGTTTATCTGGTCGGGCGCGATTGGCGTTTCTTGATGCCGCCTCGATGAGCAATGCGTTCTGCATTGAATCACTTCGACAAAGTTTGTTGATAGAACGGCCAACGTTCAATTCACTCATTGGGTCTCGTGCTACGTAATTTTCCCCGATCGATTGTTTTAATTGCCAATGGAGTTCCTTCATCCTCCGGTGCAGGATTTTTCCTCTGCACTTAGTCGGGATTTCTTGTTTGGATTCAGGCAGAAGCAGCGCTTGAGGCAAGAACTTCCCTTACGAATTCAACTGTTATGGTATCCATATGCATCACTACAAAGAAAATCTCAAAAAGCATCGCGCGTTCACACTCGTTGAATTACTCGTCGTCATCGCCATCATCGGCATATTGGTCGGCCTCCTGCTGCCAGCCGTACAAGCGGCTCGCGAGGCTGCCCGCCGTATGTCGTGTAGTAACAATCTGAAGCAACTCGGATTGGCCATGCACAATTACGAATCAGCACACCGCAAGATTCCATCGAACTTCTCGTTTGGCAATAACAACAGCGGCAACTTTTCGATACATGCACAGATGCTGCCCTACATGGAGCAAGCGAACCTACAAAACCTGCTGGACTTCAGTAAACCGATGACGGTCGGATGTTGCCCCGGAACACTGACTCCTCAATTTGTGGAGCCCGCTCGACTTCCTTTGCCGTTTCTGAGGTGTCCAAGCGATGATGGTCCAGATATCTACGACATCAGAACTCTCAGCGGTTCAGGTCCCGTTGAGCAGTATGCCGGGAACAACTACCACATCAATGGTGGAACATCGGTCGGCACCCTTTATGATTCGCGTTTACCGACCGACGGTATATCATGGACGAACTCTGCAGTGCGGTTCGCGCAAATTACGGACGGATTGAGTAACACGGCGGGCTTCTCCGAGTCGCTTCGCGGATTGGCGATTCAAACTGCGTCTGCACCGACCAACAGTCGCGAGCGTCGTCGCGTCTACATAAATGTGGCCTGTACCTGGAGATCATCTGCCGTTCCGCCAACGCAACCGGGACTTGCCAATGGTTACCAAACGCCGGCAGATCCCAGATTGTTTGAAGCCATGACAGTGGCGATCAGTCGAGGCTGGGCGGGACAACGCGGAGCTGGTTGGATTAGTGGACGTGAATACTACAACACTTACAACCACTATCACAATCCAAACAGCGATGTGCCCGACATGGGAACCTGCGGCTATGGCGTCTTCGGAGCTCGTAGCAATCACACTGGCGGCGTTCAAGTGCTGCGATGCGATGGCAGCGTTCAGTTCGTAAGCGAAAGCGTTGATCTATCTGCGTGGAGAGCACTCGGCACAAGAAACGGCGGAGAAGTTCTGCCTGACATGTAATTGCCACTGCATTTCGAACGACCTCTTTCGATCGCAGTTCGCGCCCGACGAACTTCGATTCGTCTGGCTCTCAACTCAATCCACACAAACTAATGGAACCAACAATGATTCAGCTACTGTTGTTTTTCACATGCCTGAGCATGATCGCCGATGAACCACAAGACGTTTGGCCGGCTTTTCTTGGCCAGGGACAGCATCCCGTTAACGCCCAAGTCGTACCAACGCATTGGTCCCCAAACGAAAACATCGCCTGGAAGGTCCAGCTCGCAGGCAAAGGCCAGTCGAGTCCGGTGGTCTGGGGGGACGTGGCATTCGTAACCAGTATCGAAGGAAGCATGAAAGAGAAATGCAACGTCCAGGCTCTATCCATCGACAGCGGGAAACTGCTTTGGACTCGCACAATCAATGCAGCCCAAACGGTTCGTAGTAACTACTTTCAAAGTAGGTCTGCACCAACGCCAGTGGTTGATGGTGAGCGAATCGTTGCATTCTTTGAAACGGGAAATTTGATCGCTCTCAATCACCAAGGCGAAGTCATCTGGGAGCGAGCGCTAACAGATGAGTATGGACCGTTCGAGTCGACAATCGGACTGGCTGCGTCTCCAGTCCAAACTAGAGACTCAGTCATCGTCTTGGTGGACCATGAAGGCGAATCGTATCTGTTGTCAGTTGACAAGAAGTCGGGCGAAACAAAATGGAAGACTGTACGCGAAAGCCGTGTTAGCTACGCTTCGCCAGCCTTGATGTCTATTCAAGGGCAGCCGCAAATCGTATGCAGCTCGGCTGGCTCCGTTGAAGGGTTTGATCCCGACACTGGAGAATTACTATGGAGCTTTAGTGAGCTGGGTGGCAACAGTCAGAATACGCCTTTGGCGTTCGGAGACGGTTATTTTCTGATCGGTGCTTCACCAGGTATGCATGACGAACGGGAAGCGGCCGCCCGCGAATCAAACCTTTGTATGCAAGTTCTCAAGACGGAGAAGGGTTGGGAAGCTAAGGTTATCTGGAAGAATCGCAAGGCCCTGACAACTTTCGCATCGCCGATTGCCTACAAAGGACATGCCTACTGGGTAACCAAGGCGGGCGTATTGTACTGTTTCGACGTGGCAACTGGAGAAGAGAAGTATAAGCAGCGACTGCCTCAACAATGCTGGGCCACACCGTACGGCATTGGTGACCGAGTTTACTTCTTTGGAAAGGATGGTGCGACTGCCGTGATTCAGGCTGGCGCAGAGTTCAAACTGCTCGCCGAAAACAATCTTTGGGACCCCGCAAGCATACCAGCAACATCGCCAGGTTCGCGGGGCGGACGATCAACTCATGAACATAAAGATGATCAAGCTGACGCAACGGATCGTCATTCCCCGCAGGTTGCGAAAGGAGGAGATCGCGTAAAAGATCCAGTGAGTGGGGAAGAAAGCACTACGCGAGTTGCTGAAGAAAAACGGCCGGCGGGGCCACCGCAGTCTGAGGCCGAACGCGAAGCAGCCCGTGCCCAAGGCGAAAATCGATTTGCTGATCCCGTTCAATATGGCTATGCCGTGACGAACAACGGCATCATCATTCGAACTGGCGAGGTGGTCTACTGTGTTCGATAACAATTGGATCAACCATGTCAGTCACAAGCTGACTCTGTCACTTGCTCTAGTGATCGTATCTACGGTGAGCCACGCGGCAGACAAGGTGAACTGGGAAGAATCGCCGATTCGCTACAGTGAGACGGAGCCAAAGCGCAACGCGATAGCTCGACTCCAGGTCGGTCTGGACCAATCAAGTGTTCAACTCGACTACAGTGGTGAACGAGGCTATCTCAAATCTGTCTTGAAGCAGCTCAAGATACCCGAGTCATCGCAAGTCCTTGTTTTCTCGAAAACAAGCTTACAGGATGACAAGATTTCTCCTAAGCAACCGCGTGCGATCTACTTTAACGAAGTAGCGCACGTGGGATATGTTCGCGGGGGAGTGATCGAGATAGCGGTTCCCGATGCAGACCTCGGAATGGCTTTTTATACACTCGACCCTGAACAAGTTGAGCATCCGAGGTTTATCCGCCAGGCCAATCGCTGCCTTAGTTGCCACGGAGCCGCTCGAACGAAAGGGGTACCAGGCTTACTTGTGCGTTCTGTCTATCCAAACAAGTTGGGTGAGCCGGTGGTTAAAGCTGGCAGCTACCTTTCTAACCATCGCAGTCCATTGTCCGAGCGATGGGGTGGTTGGTACGTCACGGGGCAGCACGGTCAACAGCAGCACTTGGGCAACTACTGGCTGGCTGAGCCTTCGAAACCCAAGTCATTCGACAACTCTGTTGGCATGAACCGGAATAACCTTGAAAAGTGGCTCGATACCGGAGCCTACCTAACTGGACATAGCGACATCGTGGCATTGATGGTGCTAGAACATCAAGTTGAAGCTTTCAACCTGCTGACTCATGCCAACTTTGTGACACAGCATGCAACCTGGGAATGCGCTCAATTGATTGCCGCTGGCAAGGATCGTGGTGAGGCAGAGCGAGTTGCGCATGAGAGAATCCGAAACGCAGTCCGCCCACTTGCACTCTACTTGTTGTATTCGCAGGAGACGAAACTATCAGCGCCGATTTCGGGACCTTCGAATTTTCAAGACGAGTTCGCGCGAGCGAGTGATCAAACAGGAGCAAGAACTGCGCGTCAGTTTGATTTAGAAACACGACTGTTTCGCATTCGGCTCAGCTATTTGGTCTATTCGCCTGTTTTCGCAGAGCAACTACCTGCCCTCCAAGCAGCACTTTCTGATGAGCTGTGGGCGGCGACAGGTGACTCTTACAAGGCCCCAAAGCTGATAGACTTGAGCGTCACAGAACGTCAAGCGATTCGAGCCATTCTTGAGTCTTCGCCTCCTGTCTGGTTCAAAGTGAGCGAAAGCAATGCAAATCATTCATTGGGTGACTAACTAAACTAGAAAGAAAGTAAATCATGCGTACAAGTCTTGTATTTCTTCTCCTGGCTGCGATCAGTTCAGTCTGTGCTCAAGTGAAAGCTCACGATACATGGGTCGAGGCTGGCACGTTGCAAGTTCGAACCGGGGAATACCTCTATGTTGATCTGAGGCTAGGCAATCATGGAAACAACCATCGCGACTTCAAGCTCGCCAGCAAGATCACGCTCGCACCTTGTGAGTTGTGGGTCACTGCACCGAACGGTTCTCAAGTGGAACTTAAATCAAAGCTGGTAGACCTCGGCAGTGCGGAGAAAGAGGGCTACTGGACGGCTCGTTTCGTGACCAAGGAATCGGGAATTTACGAAGTACTACACAAGCTGAACACCTTGCACGGTAAAACGCGTGCGATCAAGAGTGCTAAGACCTATTTCGTTGCCTGCGACGCTAATGATGGTCCGTCGAGGCGGGGCCAAGAGAACATTAAGCCCTATGGACTTGGCTTGGAGTTCCTACTGGAGACGCCCGTAGACCAGTTGTCTGCCGGTAAACCCGTTCGTCTCAAGCTCTTGCGAAACGGCAAACCGGTGGCCGGTACGCTCGTCTCATTCGTTCCGCGCGGAGTAACTCTGAGTCCTGGCGAAGATGCCGCCTATGAGCGCAAAACAGAGTCCGATGGAAGTGTTGAATTTACGCCGACCGAGGGCAACTTGATCTTGGCCGTCGCGCACTTTGTCGCAGAAGATGAAAAAGGCGAGGGCTTCGACAAGACGAACTATGGCGCAACGATCGTGCTGTCGGTGCCACAAACGAAGTTGGCTATCAAGTAGTGTCGATCAATGATCTTAAGTTCGTTTACTCAACGAAAGCGAATGGCCAAGCGTGAAAGCCTGGCTATTCTTGCTTCGAAGGTTCGATGGCTTTTGAGATTTTGAGAAACAGTCGCAGGGCGACAACATGAGAACTTCCCATACGGCGTTTACGTTGGTCGAACTGCTGGTGGTAATCGCCATCATAGGAGTCTTAGTTGGCTTGCTGTTACCAGCCGTCCAAGCTGCGCGCGAGGCTGCGCGTCGCATGAGTTGTAGTAACAACCTCAAGCAAATCGGATTGGTCACGTTTGGCCAGTTTGCTTAGAAGCCCATGGGCTCTGCTAGAGACGGTCAGCACGCGGAAGTTTTTTGCATGCGTTCGCTGCCGTCGCTTGCGGACTGCCAACTGCAATGCTCGCAGAACTTTGGGCTCCAAGTTTTCGGTACACCACGATTGCAGTTGCACTGCGGTCGCTTCGGATTTGGGCGACAGCAGGATCTCGTTGATGAATGTTCTTCCTTCTTGAGCAGACATGGATCTTGGTACGAACGCTTGGCTTCCAAGTCTGCCATCGAGATAGCGAGCGGCATGCATCAAGTTATCGACTGTGATTCGAAATTTTGGTCGGCCCATGGTTGGTCTCCTTGTTGCCATGGTAGCGCCGCGCGGTGGCGTGACAATGTCACGACAATTCATTCGAGGCAGGACAGGGGAGTTGCGATCGTTGCTCGTGGTGACGTCGAAACGCAGGCAAATTTTCGTACCCTTTTGCCTACCCTTTTCGCAAGAAAATTGGTGCGATTTATGCGATTTATAGAGGGTAGGAATCGCCAAAAACGCTGGAAAAACCAATGTTTTGTTGGTTAAACACTCAGTTGACATCGTTGAGGTCACAGATTCGAGTTCTGTACCGCCGACTATGAAACACCCTTGTTTTTCAAGGGTTTCTTTGCTACTCGGGCTAGCTGCCCGATCCGGCCCAAATGGACTCAAGGGGTCAAGCGGAGCATCCGTTGCACTGCGAAAACTGGTCGAAGGGGCGATGCGTGAGAACGCTGGGAGGGATGCTATCCGCCAGAGACGTGAAGTTGCCTAGCGTTTTATGACAGTACTTGCGGGTGATCTTCCTGGTTACGAGGAAGCACTGCGATGTTTGTTCGCAAACAATCGGGAGGGCTTGAATGAACATAGCAACGAATGGCCAGCGGGCGTGAAGCGGTTTACGCTGGAACTTGCGTTTCCGACGTGAGCTAAGAGCCAGAAAGGGCAGGCCTGGAAATGGCAGTCGAAAAGAAGGCCAGCCGACGATTAGTTGCCTTCTTCGTAACGATCATCGTAAGGCCACAAATCTTGGTCTGGTTTCCGTGTGACTACGAAGCAACGGAACTTGCAATGCTCGATGCGTTCTGCCGTCGTTAGCCCGTGCTCGTCCGGGGATAAGCGTTCGTTCGCTTTGAGTTGGTTGTTGCCATCCACGTTGTAAATTTGAATGTTTCCGACCTGGTAGTCTCGTCGGAAATCAGTTCGCCACTGTGAATTGGAGCCCCAGCCCATGGATAAGTCGCTGGTCTTGCGCTTCGCACGTCGAAAGCTGAAGTAAAGCGTCGATTGCTCAGCCACTTCCTTCAAGGCGTGGCTTCGGCCAGCTAAGACGCTCACCCCCGCTCTTGAAAAAATCAGTTGTCCAAGCATCAGTTCCGGCCACAGCTGCTCGTAGATCTGAATCGGCTCGTTGTCGTCAGCCGCTTGCTCAACTCGAACGATCTCGTGATGCAATGGATTGAATGCTGCGATGTGGGTGAGGTTAAAGCCGATGGCAGTGAAGAACGATTCATACTCGTAGTGTGAGATTGTCGGTAGCTTCGCATCCACATCGCTCGACTGGAACGACATCAGCAGAAGGTCATTCACACGACTCAGCGCATATAAGTTCCACATCGACGACTGCGATTGTTCGTCTTTCGGATCATACACCACGGGCGTTTGGAATCGCGCCAAGTCAGCGACTGCAATTTGTGCTCTCTCTATCCAAGGCATCAGGACATCATGAAAAAGGGTATGTCGTTTGTACGCTAGGATCTCGTCGTATAGTGCTCGAAACCAAGGAACATCTTCAGTCGCCATATTGCCCACCGCTCTCAGCCACCACCAAAAACCATCTGGCGCACTTTCATACCAGGTGCCTTGTCACCAGTCGATGGTATAGTTCGCACCGGGCCTGAGTTGGAACTCTTGCCAAATGGCTGATAGCCGGTATCGTCTTTGCGGGTATCACATTTCGTCGTGAACTGACGGTCGATGCCAGTCATCGGGGGAAAGCGAGCGAAGTGGATGAACCAAGTGCTCGTGCCGCGTTGGATTGATATGACGTCGGCAGTTTTGCTTTACCAGCCCGCCTGACCGAAACAGGGTTAACCAGCCGTGTGGGCAAACTCTATTGTTCGCTTAGCACTTGCTTCCAAATCTCGCGGATCAAATTCAATTTACTTTCCACGGTCCGCACGGTGCGCTGTATGTCTTGCGCAATTTCGATGTTCGAGTAGCCCGCTAAGCGCAGCAGTGCGACTCGGCGAGTTTGCTCGTTGGGTAGACTGTCGAGCAACTGCTGTGACAGTTCGCTGAGCATGATTGCGTCCTGAGGCCCTAAATCTCGCTGAACATAGTCGACTAAGTTATTGATTCCTGAACTACCAAACGCCGACTCATTGTGAACTCGGCCTGCCCCGTGTTTGGGGCGAGCGACTTTCAATTGTGCATTGATGGTGCGTCGCGAAGCGATCAGGGTCAGCATCTGCCAGAGCTCGTCCCGATTGCGAACTTTCGCGAACCGGTTTGCCCGTATGCCTTCCAGCAAAGCCATAAACGCATCGCCAGCGATTTCATCGGCAGAAGTTTGGTGCCGATTGCGAGCGTAGATTTGACCCTCCACGAATCCACATAGCTTTTGGAAATAGCGTTCCCAAAGCAACCGCGCAGCATCGCCATGCATGCCCTTGATCTGCAAGGCATGAATCGCATTCGTCACGGAACCACTTGGTTCGAAAGAATTCTGTGCCGCCATTTGGCTTAGTGTAAACGAACTTCGTTAGTGCAAAAGGAGTTTCGAGAATTTCTTGAGATGCCACTTCGGGTTGGTTGAGGTTTACGTGACTGAATACATAGAGACCGAAGCTCTCTGTCGCTTAGGTTTCTATCGTCCAATGCTCCTCGCGGAAATAGCCCCTCGCAAAACAGTAGTTCCACTCACTTTCTAAAACTTCCCGCCTGGTTCGCAACCCAATAGCCTGCTGCCCTTTTAGGATCCTCTTGAATGCCCGTTCGTCGATTTGCCAAGTTTTTAACTCCAAGTTGGTTCTTGTCACGTCCGTCTCAACCCAATCTACCACGCCATAAGAAACTAAACGCAGTTGGGCGAGGAATCCCAGCGGTCGCTTGTTTCGAAACCTTAGAAGAGCGCGCGCTGATGGCGACCTTCTCGGTCACCAGCACCGATGACAGCGGCGCAGGGTCTTTGCGACAAGCCATGCTGAGTGCCAATGGCACGCCGGGAGCTGATCGCATTGAATTCAATCTGCCCGGCACGGGCGTAAGCACCATCCTGTTAGCCTCCGCACTGCCAACCATCACCGAACAGGTGACCATCGATGGCTCAACGCAACCAGGATACAGCCAACAGCCGCTGATCGAGCTCAACGGTTCAGCCGTTGTGGGCCACGGATTGACGATAGCCGCTGGCGGCAGTGAGATTCGGGGACTAGCCATCAACCGGTTCCAAGGCAATGGCATCTTGGTGACCGGCTCCGATGCCCAAGGTAATCGCATCGTCGGCAATGCGATTGGCACCGACGCTGCGGGCACGGTCGACTTGGGGAACGCTCGCAACGGCATTCAGATTCAAGGCGCAAATAACAACATCATCGGCGGTTTGACAGGACTGGATCGCAATATCATCAGTGGCAACGCGGAGCGAGGCATCCGAATCGAAGCCAGCGGTACGCTCGTCATGGGCAACTTTATTGGCACCAATGCGGCTGGCACAGCCGACCTCGGCAACTCTTCGATCGGGGTTAATGTACTGAGCGGATCCAATAACGTTATCGGCGGATCGACCGTGGCTGCCAGAAACATCATCTCCGGAAACGATTTCGATGGCGTGCGAGTGGAAGGCACTCTATCCACCGACAACGTAGTGCGAGCCAACTACATCGGAACCGATGTTTCGGGAATGCTGGCTCTGCCCAATAGCCAGGCGGGCGTGGCTCTGTTCTGGGGTACGGTGCGGAATTGGATCGGCGGCTATGGGCAATTCGATGGCAATGTTATCTCTGGTAATCAACTGTATGGCGTGTCGATGGGAGAGAGTTCCGATAACTTCGTGGCCACCAACAAGATTGGCTTGGCCACAGATGGTGAAGTACCTCTGCCCAATGGCAGCCATGGCGTAACCATCTTTCGTGGGCGCAATAACGAAATCGGGGGAATCTTCGGAGGTAACTGGATATCCAGCAACGGAGGTATCGGCGTGCAGGTCTACGCTGAAGCGACGGATGTGCGAGTGTACGGAAACTTCATCGGCTTGAATGCCAAGGGTGATCAGGACCGCGGAAACGGAAGCCATGGTGTTCACTTGGACAACGTTGCAGGCAACCGAGTCGGCGGCATTTCTTCGTTTCAAGGAAATAGAATCTCCGGTAACCAGGGTAGCGGAGTTGTTGTCAGCGGTAGCTTAGCCACCGCGAATCTTATCGAGGGCAACTACATCGGCACCGACGCTGGCGGCGTGTCGGCGATTGGAAATTCACAACAAGGCGTGCATATACATACCGGTGCTAATGGCAACACGATTAGTTCGGGCGGTACGGAGCGCGGTGTAATATCTGGTAATGGTGCCGACGGAATACGCATTGAGGGTACTGGCACCGTCAACAACGTCGTACGCGGTCAGTACATAGGTACAGACCAATACGGAATAAAGGCCATTCCCAATGTGCTCGTGGGTGTCCATCTGCGGGCGAGTAGTTCAAGGACAATCATCGGCGGCTTTGCAGGGCCAGCCTTGGGGAACCTGATCGCTGGCAATGCGCTCAACGGAATTTCGATCGTGTCCAGCAATCAGAATTCGATTATGGGTAATAGGATCGGCGTTGATATCGCGGGCCAATCACTGCCCAACGGCGGCTATGGCATTCAGCTCAATAATGCCAACGACAATACGATTGGTACTCCCAACAATACGAATGTCAGCCTGTACTATCCGAACACCATCGCTAACAACAGGCGACAGGGTGTCTTCGTTACGGCTGGAGTTCGCAACACGATACGCGGCAACTCTATTTTTAACAATAATGGACTAGGGATCGATCTGAATCCGGTAAACAGTACGCCCAACGATCTGCTTGACATCGATCAAGGTGCCAACGGGTTACTCAACCATCCAGTTCTGCACAGTGTGCAGCCCGGTACGACAGCTGTGGTCTCGGGGAGGTTGCAAAGTTCATTATCGTCCGCCTTCACGATCGACTTTTACGTCAACAGCCAGTCCGATGCAGTCCGACAGGGCGAAGGTGCTCGCTGGTTGGGCTCACACCAAATAACGACAGATGCGCTGGGTAATGCAAACTTTACTGTTGTACTACCCGAGGTTAGCGCTAGTGAGTATGTCTCGAGCACAACCACGGACTCGCAAGGGAATACTTCCGAGTTCTCGCGCAAGATGCAACGTGATACGATCAGCCCGACGAGTCGCATAGTATCCATCGACAGTCCCGCCACGAGCCTGAGCATACCGGTAACCGTTACCGGTACCGACCCTGAAACGCTAAGCGAAGCAGCATCGGGTGTGAAAGAGTATCAAGTGTTTGTGTCGGTCGATGGGGCTGCTTTCTTGCCTTGGACCGTGGTGCCAGGATTTGCACCAAGTGCAGTCTTTCCTGCGCAAAGCAATCACAGCTACACGTTCCGATCTGTTGCCGTGGATTGGGCGGGTAATGTGGAATCAAAACTTGTTACCAGCGAAGCCAGTGTGTATGTGCCCGACTTGGAACCACCCACCACGGAAGTTACGTCCGTCAATAGCAGTCAGCGGTTGTTCCAAGTTGAACTTTCAGGCATCGACGCTGGTGGGGCAGGGATACGTGAATTCGTCCTTGAGCTGAAGATCGATACGGGACCATATCAAAAGATCGCTACAGTCGCTGCACAGATAGATCAGGCCGGCACGCTCTATAAAGGCTTTACCACTTACCAAGCGATAGCGGATGGTCAGCAGCACACCTACCGATTTCGAGCGATCGGTATCGACTGGCGCGGCAATAAAGAGGAACCATCGGAAGAAGCCGACGTATTTGTAACGGCAATTTTTCAGCCACCTGTCAGCATGGCTGTCGCAAACTTCGACGTACAAGGCGGTGCCACGCAGCGGTCGCTGATTCAGTATCTCGACGTAACATTCAATATGTCCAGTGGTGTTCAAGACATAGTAGGATCGCTAGCCGACAGCGACGTCACCAATGATCGCATTCGACTGCGACGATTCAATTTGGATGGCGGCGGTACAGGTGACCGCGTGCTACTGAACAATCGACTCAACTTCAATGCGGTCGACAATGTGATGCGCGTTGACTTTGGATCCTCTGGCATTACTGGTGATCCGCTTACTTTAAATGGTAACGGCTACTACGCGCTCGAATTCGATTTCGACGGAGATGGCGTGATGGACGATACGCTGAACTTCTATCGGCTACTGGGCGATGTTAATGGAGATCGAGTCGTCAATGCGTTGGATAACTTGCAAGTAAGTCGACGAGTTGGCACTACCGGCGATGAGCTCAACGAGGACCTGAACGGTGACGGCGCAGTGTCATTAGTCGATACGTTGGCTGTTCGCCGCGGTATTGGTCGATTCCTCGCAGCCTCGCTAAGCCTGGATGACTGATAGATCTATTGCCACCCAGCCGTAAATGCTAATTTCGCGACAACCGTTTCAACCTTTGTTTCCAATTAAGTCTACTTATGACTCGCACCATTGTTTCCGCGTTGCTCTTTTGCCTGTTGTTGTCATCCCTAACAGAATTCGCACAAGCAGGCCTTATCATTTCGATTCTCAACACCCATGTGCAGCCAGGCAGCAGTGGTTTCGTCGATGTGATGATTCGCAGCAATTCCAATGATACGCTGTCCAACTACAGTATTAATCTTCAGATTCAGCAAGTGGGAACGACTGTTTCCCAACTTCGATTCTCCCCGCTACAAAGCGACGCTCAGCTCAGCAATCCCAACTATGTGTTCGCGGCGGGCAGTCTCAAGCGGGATGGTGATCCGTCGCTGCTGATTGATCCACAGGCGGTGGGTTCGACGTCCACGAACATCTATCCACGTGACATGTTTGTCGGTACCGATAGCTATACGCTCCAGGCACCACCGTCTGTTACACTGACGTCGAACGACCTTCTGTTGGCCCGTTTGAATCTGGAGTCTGCACCTGGCTTTCTTGGCACGGCCGAAGGCGATCAGTTTCGAGTGATTTTGGTGGATGGGCCGTTCACCTCGTTTCTGAGCGAGGATCTATCGGAGTTGTCGTATACTAAGACATTGGGTTTGGTGAATATCACAGCGGTGCCCGAGCCGACCAGTTGCTTTTCGGCACTGGTGGGTATGATGGTGGCATACCGACAGTTCCGACGCAGGCGAGCGGTGCGGTGAGCGATGTTTGTAGCCGTTGTCCATGCCTGTTATTTATTAAAGTCATGGTCATGATTCCCATACGCAGATGATTGCTTTCCAGCTACTACTTGACTCTGCTTTTGAACGTTTTGAGCAGCTATCTCGCGCAAGTGGACAGTGCCCGAACCTGACCGAGTTTATCGCCGAGCTGGAAACGGAAACAGATCTCCCTCGCGAACAATGGTTGAATGCCGTTGTCGAGGGATTGCTCTCGATTCAGGGTGAGCTCGAACAGCAGGCTGGACGCCAACTCGACCAGCAGCAGCTCTTACGAGACAACCCAGACTATACGAGCCAACTGGAATCCATCTTTCGACCGAGCGCGATAACTCGTGGCCTTATGAGCGCTCCATCAACCTCAGCAGGAGAGCATCGAGCGGACTCGTCTGCATTGGCGATGGTTCCTCAGGCTATCGCCCAACAATGGTCTATGAATACCTGGCAGCGACCGGGCGCGGTAATTGGCGTTTATACGCTCGAAACGACGATCGGCGAAGGCGGCATGGGCACGGTTTGGCGAGCCAGGCAGGACCAGCCTGTTCGACGGTATGTCGCTATCAAGTTGATCAAGCCAAACATCGATAGTCGTCGCGTGGCCCGCTTCGAAATGGAGCGCCAGACGTTGGCGATGATGGACCATCCGTATATCGCCAAGGTCTTGGAGGCTGGCACTACGAAAGAAGGGCAACCTTACTTCGTGATGGAATTAGTCGATGGGCTCCCCATTCATCGCTATTGCGATCTCCACTGCCTGACCATACGCCAACGGCTGAATCTGTTTCTGCGCGTTTGTCACGCCGTGCAACACGCGCATCAGAAAGGAATCATTCATCGCGATCTCAAACCTTCCAACGTGCTCGTTACATTGAATGACGGCGATCATGTCGCAAAGGTCATCGATTTTGGATTAGCTAAAGCGTTTGGTGACACAGATGGATTTCTGCAAGTCAACAGCTTCACAGAGTTCGGTCAGATCGTCGGCACGTTTCAGTACATGAGTCCAGAGCAGGCTCGGACGAGCGGCTTGGATATCGATACTCGCTCTGACGTCTACTCGTTAGGTGTCATGCTGTTCGAGTTGCTGACTGGTTCTACACCCATTCAGAGAGAGGTATGGCAAGCGAAGTCGGTTCTGAGCGCGCTCGAGGCAGTTCGAGACCACGAGCCGCAACGGCCGAGCGAACGTCTGCGGGCGCTGGACAAAGCGACATTGGAACAAGTTGCCGCGAGCCGTCAGGTCGAGCCGTTCAAATTCCAAGCCTTGTGCTGTGGAGAGCTCGACTGGATCGTCATGAAGTCCTTGGATAAAGATCGCACTCGCCGCTATCAATCCGCTGCCAGCCTGGCTGAGGACGTTCAAAATTATCTTAGCGGCGAATGCGTGGTCGCAAGGCCACCCAGTTGGTCGTATAAGTTGGGAAAGATCTGGCGGAAACAAAAGGTACTCATCACCGCCACCTGCACTGTGTTTCTCGTCCTGTTGGCCAGTTTGCTGATTACCACTCGCTTGCTTCTAACCACGAAGGCTGCCAGAGATGCGGCGGATGAGGCGCTGGTTGAAAGTCAGGCAAAGTCTCGTGCGCTGACTCTAGAACAGCAGCGAACAAAACAAGCGCTTCTCCGGTCGCTCATCTCCGAATCCGAATTGCTGACCAATCAGCCAGAGAAACTCGGATGGAGTTGGCAGGCTAGTGAGAAAGCGAAAGTTGCGATGTCGCTCGACCCTCCAATGGAAGAACTCAGTTTGCTGCGTTCATTGATTTTGAAGTGCGAAACAGCACTGGATGCACGATTGCTTCATAAACTCGACGGACCCTATTGGTTCAAAATCGCATTCAGTCCCGACGGCGAGCACTTGGCAGCAGGGCAGGCAAAAGACAACTACACCGTCGAAATTCGCATCTATAATACGACCACATGGCAGGTGAAGAAGTCACTAAAGATCAATGACAACCCAATGGAACGAGTTTCTCGATTCTGGGAGGGCAAAAAGTCTCAGGAAGGTATTGAAACGTTAACCTATAGTCCTGATGGACGTTGGTTTATGGCGGGTACTCGTCAAGGCAAGGTGTTCATCTGGGATGCCCAGCGAGATTATGTTGGCCCTGTTACTTGGACTGCCTATGACAAAGGGCGAGTCGGTCAGGCGGTGTTTACAACAGACGGCAGTACGCTGGTCACTGCGAGCAACGAGTACGAAGATTTCGCCAGCCGCGCATGGCAACTCCGCGATGATACTTGGTCCGCATGTACAACTTCGTTACCACCGAAAGTCGAGCATTTCTCGACTACTGTCCCGGGCCTCCTGGGGGTTGCATCAGGAAAAGTATTATTGTGGTTTGATCGACAGGATTTGAAACCCATCGAACTCGCTCGCGGACTTGCATCAACTCACAATGCCCTCAGTAACTCCAGACTGGCAGTGGCCTCTCGTAACACGCAGGCCATACAAATTGAGGCTCGATGGACGGGTGGAACACTAAAGCACTCGCATGCGATTCTGGATGAACCGCCAGTACCAAGCGGAGTTACATTCAGTCCCAACGATCAACACTTATTGGTTCACTCGTCTTCGGCGTGGTTGCGCGTGTGCCAAAGCTTTCGGCAACCAACCGCTGCTATCAAGATCCCGATGGCGGGTCGATCACGGCCTGCCAGCCAGTTCAGTCCAACGCACTCGCAAATTGTGGCGACGGCCGCAGAAGGCTTGGATGTCTACGAGATTCGCGAACTGCCCAGTTACGTCACAAGGCTGGCAGCCGAGGGTCTGGCAGAAATTGAAGACATGCGTTTAGACAAAAACGACTTATGGCTGGTCGGCTGGACAAGTGATGCAGCCAAGCGCGCATACCAGGTTCGTCGTTATGATCTGAACAGTAAGAAACTCCAGCACGTCACGAAGCTGCCGGTTGCTCAACGTAGCCTGGTACCGCCTCGGTTTGTGGCTACTGCTTCTGGCCAACCGGTTGAGGTGCTCATTCCCGACCAGGCGTGGCTAAGATTCAACACGAACGACGTCGATGCGGTCGATTGCCTATGGCCAACCGAGGCTGTGTTGACAACGGAAAAGTTCGACCCGTCGGTCCCGATTTCTTCAATGACGACTGTCAACTTACGCGGTGGCTCAATGCGTGTACCCGACTGGTTAAAATGGACACGTATGATCCACCGTCCCGCCGGGCTGAGTGGCTACATAAGCTTCAGCAGCAAGGCGCCCGCAGAGAATTGCGAGGTCGTTCGCCGCTATGAGTCCATGGGTGCACAGCCAACGTGCGAGTGGGAGAACTCGTTCGTCGATCGCATGACTGGCAATGCGGTGTTGATGAATCCTGTGATGACCGACAGCGGATCGCTGTGCGGCGGTAAAGATGCGATTGTCCGTCTGTTTGATCATCGAGCTCAACTGAAGGCCTCGGCTGCATGTGGACGCGGCCATCACATATCATTGGCGGCTCGAGGTGACACTTTCGCTGTGGGTACGGATCAGGGAGATGTATGGATTGGTGGACTAGCTGAATTGAAGATTCGAAGTCATTGGCAAGCACATGCCCAGCGTGTTGATGATCTTGCCTTGTTGGAGGGTGATCGTTGCCTGACTTGTACTCGTGACGAGGTAAAGATGTGGTCTACGTCGGCTACGCCAGCGCTGTTGGTGTCGCTGCCACTGCATGGTGCCCGAGCCAGTCGCTTGGTTGCATGCGCTCAAGGTGAGCGTTGCCTGATCGCTTTTAAGGAGTGCCCAGAAATCGAGATATGGAATATGCGATCACTCGCATCACTGAGCCGACGATAGCGAGTCCTGGGACAAGTGTGGCCCGTCCATTTCGATCTCACAAATCGTGCAGACTTGCAGAATCTCAACTTCTGGCGAAGTTCACTACGACTGGAATTGAGTTACACTCAACAGGATTCCCAGAAGAGATGATCCAATAAAAAGTCCCGACACGTTGAAGAAGTCCACGACAGAGTCACTATGAAATCAGCACCTTTCCTCGCTGCCTTGGTCATAACGGCTTGCTGCCTGGTGACTCCTGTGCGGGGTGACGAGCCGACGAAGGTTGACTTCAACGGCGATGTTCGTCCGGTGCTGAAACAATGTATCAAATGCCATGGACCAGAGAAGCAACAGGGTGGCCTTCGCTTCGATGTCAGTAGTGGTGCTTTGCGCAATGGTGACTCGGGCAGTGTGGCGATTCTCAAGAGCAAGGCCGCTGAGAGCGAACTGATTCGTCGAGTTGAATCCAGGGACGCAAGTGAGCGTATGCCGCCTGAGGGTGAGCCACTGTCAAGTGCGCAGATCGCGACGCTCCGAGCGTGGATCGATCAGGGGGCCGATTGGCCAGAGTCAACCGATGATGACACGATGCAACGACGGGAGATGGTTGTAACCCATGAAGATCGACAGCATTGGTCTTATCGGCCACTGAACCCAGTAGACGTTCCATCGGTCAGCGATAGGCAGTGGGCCAAGACGACGATCGATCGGTTCATTCTGGCCAAGCTGCATGTGAAAGGACTCCATCCCAACTCGCCAGCCACCAAACGGACGCTCATCCGTCGGATCTATTTTGATTTGATCGGCCTGCCACCATCGCCTGCCGATGTCGAAGCGTTTGAAAACGATTCGAGTGACTCAGCCTACGAGCGGCTGGTCGATCAGCTACTTGATAGCTCACACTATGGCGAGCGATGGGGGCGTCACTGGCTGGACCTGACTCGTTATGCCGATAGCAGCGGCTTGGAGACCGACGTGGATCGTCCCTATGCCTATCAGTATCGGGACTTCGTGATCCGTGCATTCAATAATGATTTGTCGTATCAGACCTTCGTGCAGTGGCAATTGGCTGGAGACGAGTATGAACCGGACCATCCGCCAGCGCTGGCTGCCACAGGACTGCTCACCACGGCACCCAACGAGACGTTGGAGCCCAGGTTCATTGAAGAGGAGCGTCTGCGCCTGCGGTTTAATGAGCTGGACGATACCGCGGTGACAGTGGCTTCCGCATTCCTGGGGCTCACCTTGGGCTGCGCACGATGTCACGATCACAAGTTCGATGCCATTCCGACTCGCGACTATTACCGGATGCAAGCCGCCTTTATGGGAACCGCGCGAGGTGAAGTTTATTTGGCATCGCGCGGCACCATTGCGAAGTACAAGAGCGAGGAGTCGCAGTGGAACGCGCGGATCCAACCGTTAGAAAAACAGCTCGAAGATTGGTTGGCTGAGCAGAAGAAACCACACACAGAAGCGTTGCGACAAACCAAGATTGATTCGCTCGCCATCGACGAACTCGATAAGCAGGAACTCAAGGATCACCCCGAATCGGAACAAGGCAAACGGCTCGCCAAGTTACATGCGAAGAAGCTTGCGATCTCGGAAGGCGAATATCGAGCCGTGTTCAGTCAGCAGCAGCGTGATCGATGGGATGAGCTGAAACAATCCGTCGAACAAGTGGCTCGCGAGCGACCCGCCGCGCCGCCGAAGGCGTTGGCCATTACAGAATCGAGCCCGGAACCGCAGCCAACGTGGCTGCTCACGCGTGGCGATTTCTATGCCAAGCAAGAGCCGGTTCCGTTGGGGTTCCTTTCGGTGCTCACTCGAACGCGGTCGCCGGACGATTATCTTCAAGCGGCCAAGCAACGTGCGCCCGATGTCTCTAGCTCGCTGCAGCGACGAGCGTTGGCTGATTGGATGACCGACGTGGACCAGGGTGCCGGTGCACTGCTGGCTCGCGTTATGGTGAATCGAGTTTGGCAACATCACTTTGGCGAAGGACTGTCACCAGCGACAACGGACTTTGGCGTTCGATCCGAAGCTCCATCACACCCCGAGTTGCTGGATTGGCTTGCCAAAGATTTTGTGGACGGCGGTTGGCGGCTTAAGCGGCTGCACAAACAGATTTTGATGAGCGCAGTCTATCAGCAGAGCACTGAGTTTGATGCCAACCGCGCGGCGATCGATCCCGACAATCGATGGCTGTGGCGCAGGCGGCCCCAACGTCTGGAAGCCGAGGCGATTCGCGACGCAGTGTTGGCCGTCAGCGGAACGTTGAATGTCGAGGCTTACGGGCCCGCGTTCAAGCCACCGATTCCTCAAGAAGCGATGCTGGCCCGCAACACGAAATCTCCCTACCCAGCCGATGCACCAGACAACGCAGCTACTCGCCGCCGCAGTGTGTATATGTTTCACAAGCGAGTCGTTCAGCATCCGCTTATGCAAGTCTTTGATGCCCCGGACGCTTCAACCAGTTGCGGTCGGCGCAGCAATACGATCGTTGCGCCCCAAGCATTAACCTTGTTAAATGATCCGTTTCTTCGCGCCAGGGCATTGGACTTGGCGAAGCGCATGATCGTTGCAGGTGAATCGGATCAGGCCAAGTGGATTGATATGAGCTTCCGATGGGCGATTTGTCGCGCACCCAGTGAAACGGAGTTGCGGACGTCGCTGAGTTTTCTCGAGAACCAGATGGCAAGCCGCGTTGCGCAGTATCCCAACGTTTCAGAGGATGAGAATAGCTTGCAGACGTTGGCTGATTTTTGCCAAGGATTGTTTTGTTTGAACGAGTTCATCTACGTGGATTAGGCGGCCATGAGCATTCGGCGATCAACACATTGTGGACGATACGCTCGACCAACTTCTCGTCGAGATTTTCTGGCTCGCGCCGGCGGCGGAATGGGACTGTTGGCCATGGCGGATCTGCTCGCCGCCGATGACCGTGTCGATGAAGGTGTCGTCGACGGTCAAAGGCCATCCGGCAAGCATGATCCACTTGCCCCACGCGGGCCGCATTATGCACCGCGTGTCAAGTCGGTCATTTGGCTGTTTATGGAAGGCGGGCCTAGTGGCGTGGACTTGTTTGATCCCAAGCCAGAGCTAGACAAACGCGACGGCCAGCGAATTGCGATCGATGTTTTTAACGGCGATCCGGGGCCATTGATGAAATCGCCGTTTAAGTTTCAACAGCATGGCGAGTGTGGTGCATGGGTTTGCGACCGGTACCCCAACATAGCCAAGCATGTCGATGACATTGCATTCGTCAAATCATGTTTCACTGAGTCGAACGATCACGTGCCAGCGTTGTATCAAATGAATACCGGTGTTTCGCGCGTCGGGTTGCCGACTGCTGGTGCGTGGGTTACGTATGGCCTTGGCAGCGAGAATCGCAACTTACCTGGCTTCGTCGTCCTAGGAAACACAAAAGGTATTAAGGGTGGACCGGTCCATTGGAGTTCAGGGTTCTTGCCATCGTCGTACCAGGGTACGTTGTTTCGCTCGGAAGGCAGTCCCATACTCAACCTCAATCGACCGGCTGATGTCTCTGGCCAAGATCAGCGGGCTGTGCTGGACCTGGTCGCCACCCTGAATCGAGAACACCTCACCAGGCACGATGGCGAGCCAGACTTGACAGCCCGTATCGAGAGTTTCGAGTTGGCTTACAGGATGCAAACCGATGCTGGCGAACTGGCCGACTTTTCCACTGAGTCAGCGGAAACCCAGCAGCTCTACGGACTGGATCGAGAGTCGACGCGCACTTTCGGACGCAAGTGCTTGTTAGCTCGTCGATTGGTCGAACGGGGCGTGCGCTTCGTGCAAGTCTACAGCGACGGAGAGTGGGATGCGCACAATGGCTTGATCGCTAATCACACCGGACACTGCGCCGCCACGGACGTACCGATTTATGCCCTATTAAGCGACTTGAAACGTACCGGACTAATCGACTCGACGTTGGTCATTTGGGGCGGAGAGTTTGGACGCATGCCTGTTTCGCAAAGAGGTGATGGCCGCGATCACAACCCGAAAGGTTTTCTGGTGTGGATGACCGGAGGCGGAATTAAAGGCGGAGTCAGCTTTGGTGAGACCGATGAAATTGGGTATCGTGCTGCGACAGATCCAGTCACGGTGCACGATCTTCACGCAACCATGCTCCATTTGTTGGGACTTGATCACAAGCGTCTCACCTACCTTCACAACGGTCGCCGCTACCGTCTGACCGACGTGGCTGGAAACGTGCTCTCCAAAATCCTGTCGTAA
Organism: Ottelia alismoides; assembly: GCA_037367405.1. Classification (NCBI taxonomy): domain Eukaryota; kingdom Viridiplantae; phylum Streptophyta; class Magnoliopsida; order Alismatales; family Hydrocharitaceae; genus Ottelia; species Ottelia alismoides. The sequence continues at coordinate 55,418 of JAZKJV010006831.1, forward strand.
GCACGTCGCTGCGCGTTGTATTGCGACTTCACGGTTTTGCTCAAACATCTTTTGTCTTCCATGCGTATCGAAGTCGTTCCATCGCCACTTTTAATCTCTGGCGTGATGCTACTTCCGAGATCCCCAGTCGATTGGCGATCGCTCGATGATCTTGCCCTTCGATATGGCGAAGCTTGATAAGTTGCCTGTCCTCTGGTTCCAGTCGGTCCATGACTAACTCAAGCCGAGATATGTCCTCTCGAGCAACAATCATCGACGAGGGTGTCTTCTCTGAGGCAGCGACTTGCTCGACGGTGTCGGATCCGCCCACAACTTGCTGCGTGCTTCGCTTTCGAGATGTCCAGTATCGATGCGAATCGAGAACTTTGTTTTTGGCTATCGCGCAGAGCCAGCTGCGCCATTGCTCTAACGACTCGCCTTGAAACGTATCCATGTGCTCGATCGCATCGAGCAGCGTCTTTTGCACCAAGTCCGATGCATCCTCTGCGCGCCTGCTGTCATGGCCGATCATCCCGGCAATTTGATACCGGAGAAATGGTCGGATCGACGACATTAACTTCGCCACAGCGGTCGAATCTCCTCGTCGCATTTGCAGAAGAGACTGATGACTGTCATCAAGCGAACGTTCGGACGTTTCCGCGAACTCGTTCGAATGGAGGTTCATTTCTTGGGAAAACTCAAAGGTAAGGATTTTACATCCATTCGGGAAAACTGGCCGTCAAATTAGCGGGATTTACGTCGCTGATCAGCTAAAGAATCTTCGAGACATGCCTAGCATAGTTGAGTTTCGGTAGGGAATCTCGCGCACAGGGATTCTTGACAAAAGTTTTGCCAAAAGCTGCTCACGCTTTCTCTTGCTTTTCGTCTTGAACAGTAGTTGGACAAGGCCGCTTCTCACACTGGGTAGCAGCCAATGTCGTCAGGCGGTCACATTCATTCTTCAGGAACTATGCTTTATGTTTCACTGTTTCAGATCACTTGGTCTCAAACTGTTCTCAGCCTATTTTTATGCGGGCTCTTGGTTACAAGCTGTTTCATGCCGTCGGCACGAGCCGATTTCTTGATCTACGCCGACGTCAACACCAATCTCGGAGGCAATCCAGCGCGTCAACAGGGAACTTCAGGGACTGTTACGAATGCTGCGGACAGGTCGCTGAATAACTACTTTGCAACTGCTCGTTCTTCTGCGTCTTTCGGTCAACTGAGGACTTATGGGCGCTTTAGCGCTCAGCACGGGGGATTTGGCGGCGGCTGGGCATTCGCAACGGCTGGATGGCGGGACGATATGTTTTTCGATAAACCGGGACACACAGGGACGACGGGCACGGTGGAAATGAGGTTCACCATTGATGGTAGGCTCGATGCCTCTCGCGCTTCGAGCCTTGGTTATACGCCCGGAGTCGACGACAACATCCTGGCTGCGGTGGATTACTTTTTCACTCCTGGGGTTGGCCGTGAAAGGATTCAAATGACCGAAGGCTTAATAACATCCACTAACGCTGCGGCCAATGCGATAAGCCAGAATCAGGGCACTCCCTTTCTGGGAATTGAGCAAGTCTACTTAGTCCCAGTTACTTTCGGTACAACACTGCAAGGTGTTACTTTGGAAGTTCGATCGCGAGCCAACGCGACTCGCACGTGGGATTTAACGGCGATTGCCGAGTCGGATATCGAACACACGGCTAACTGGGGTGGATTTGGTGCTGTGCGCGACGCCAACGGAAACATCTTGACCGACTACACGTTTTCTTCAGGCTCGGGTTTCAACTACACTGTCGGTATTTCGGCCGTTCCCGAACCGAGCAGCTGTGTGCTGTTCGGTGCTTGTGCGGGATTGGGCGTTTTGCAGAGATTCAGGATGGCCCGTCGCAAAAAGCAATCACGGCTGCCGCAATAGTTTGCCAGCCTCATTGGGAGCCGCTGAGTGGAAATGAATCCGACGATTGGTGACGAGATCGAGCTGGGATCGCTGGCCATTGAACTGGGGATTTTGTCCGAACAGGAGTTGCTCAGCGCAATTGGCCTCTGGCTCGAAGAAAAGTCTCAGAGTCTTACCGATATTCTGGAGCGCGATTGCGGCGTCGACGCGGACGAATTAGAACTTGCCAGAGCCTTGCAATCGGCTCGGCGGAAATCCCGCTCCACTGCTTCAGCAGGCGATGACGAATCTCAACCAACGGGCTCGATGGAATTGAGGCGTTTGACCTCCTCCGACGAACTCTCTCCAAGCGAAATCAATCGATTTGAACGAGGAAAACTGTTCGCCCAGGGCGGCTTGGGAGTCTTGTACGAAGGCCATGATCGCGAACTGAATCGCACGGTCGCTATCAAGGAACTGAACGAGTCTCGCCTGGTTGATCCATGGTCGCTCGAACGCTTCAAGAGAGAGTCCGCGATTACTGCAGCCTTGGAACATCCATATATTGTTCCTATTCATGGCCGTGGTGTCCGACCAGATGGTACGCCCTTCTATGCCATGCGGATGATCCAAGGTATTACGCTTCGAGAAGCCGCAGATACTTATCACGCTCAACCAAGCGGTGACGCGACTTCAAACCGACTAACATTCCGCAAACTCCTCAGTCACTTAATCCCCGTTGGCCAAGCCATCGCTTATGCGCATTCCAAAAACATCATCCACCGTGATCTGAAACCATCCAACGTTATCCTGGGCAAGCATGGCGAAACCATGCTGATCGACTGGGGGCTTGCGCGAAAAGTCGGCGAAACTGAAGTGGAGCCCCATAGAGAAGCCTTCGATCAAAATGCTGAGTTCGAGTTGACGGCTGAAGGCACAGCCATTGGCACGTTGGCCTATATGAGTCCTGAACAAGCTCGCGGAGACAATCGGGCTGATCAATCGACAGACATCTACGGACTTGGGGGAATTCTTTTTTACGTTTTGACAGGCGCTCCGCCGCGCGTGTCGCAATCGCCGAACGATATGATCCGTTTGGCCCGTGATGGTACGTTCAGTGAAGAGAAATTGCTGCACGCTAGTGTTCCACGCCCATTGGCGGCAATTTGCCGACGAGCCATGTCCGTTGATCCAAAGGATCGCTATGCAACAGCGGACCAATTTGTCAACGAACTGGAAAGTTATCTGGCCGATGAACCTGTTGCAGCCCTTCCTGATTCGTTTATGCAGACAGTCGGTCGTTGGATCAGAACCCACCAAGCGACCGCGGCCGCAGGACTGGCTACTCTGCTCATCTCGTCCGTTGCGATGGGGATCTCGCTGGGTATCTTGTCATCCAAGAACGAATCATTGCGGCAAGCCAACCAACGCGAGCATGCTTCCAGGTTGAAAGCAAACGAAAGTGCCGAGATCGCCCAAGAGAATGGTCAAGAAGCGTTGCGTCAGCGTCAGCGGGTTCTAGGAATTCTCAAGTCGTTTCTGGTAGACGTTGAACGCGGCTTAGCCAATGTACCCGGCAGCGCTGCCGTACAGCGCAACGTGTTGAACACAGTCCTTCAAAAACTTGGTGAAGTCTCGAGTGAATTCGCAGGCGATGGCGAGTTCCGACAAAGCAATATTATGGCCCTGATGGACCTGGGCGATTTGTTTTCGCGAGTTGGCACGAAGGGTATCACGCTCGATTTACCCAACCAAGACCTTTCCGCTCTCACACCCCTGGAGGCCGCTGACGCTGTCTACACGGAAGCCATGAAAATGGCTGAACAGTCGATGTCAGCTAACGCGAATGAAGCCCGGCGGACCATCGCTACGATTCAACAAAAGCGTGGGGATATACTCAGCCAGTCCGCACGCACGTCCGAAGCTGTGGAGTTATTCGAAAAGTCTTTGGCAACGCGTCGAATCTTGCTCGCGGAATTGCCTCAATCAGTCGACCTGATGTTAGAGGTCACGTCCTCCATTGATAGTCTCGGCAAGATCTACCTTCAGAACAACGACACCAACCGAGCCCAGCAAGCATACGAAGAAACTGTGTCGCTCTTATCTTCGCTGGCTCCAGGAGATGCCAACAATACCGACGTCAAGCGAAGCTTGTGCATCGCACGCTCGAGGCTCGGCGACATCGCCATTCGAAACGGTGAACTTGAGAAAGCTGTAGCTTACTATGAAGCCGATCTCGCTGTCACCAAAGAACTCTACGAGCAACGGCCAGACGATCTCGTCACGAAACGCGATTTGTGTATATCTTTGGACCGCATAGGAAACATCGCAGTTCATAAAGGGCAGTTGCCGCAGGCGATTGAACTCTTCCAGCAATCTCGCAAATATCGTGAAGAGCTTCGCAGTGCAGACCCCACCAGCATAAGAGCCATCCACGAGTTGTTCATATCCAACATGAAGTGTGGTGATACACGCATGCTGAATAATGACATAGCCGGTGCACAATCGGACTACACGCAGTCGTCCACTTTGGCTGATGAAATGGCAAGTTTGGATCCCAGCAATTCAAACGCCAAGCGATTTCAATCACTGGCCGCTGAGGTACTGTCCGACATTTTCATTCAGCAGAATCAGTTGGAGTCAGCCCTCGAGTACTCCCGAAAGTCCTTTGCGATCAGCCAGGAACTGGCGGCCAAAGACCCGACAGACAGCGACAAACAAAGAGATCTTTCGCTTGGTCACATTAAAGTTTCCAAGGTCCTGACTCGCTTGAATCGGCACGCGGAGTCCCTCGATCAATTGGCTTCCGCATTGCGAATTGTGCAGAGTGCGTTCGACCAGAATCCTGGTTTGCTCCTCTCGGTGAATGACCTGAGCATGGTTCACCTAAGCATCGCTGAGGTGCAATTGGGGTCAAAGGCATTTGCAGAAGCGAAAGAGAATTGCGAGTCGGCCGTTCGCTTAATCGAGTCCGTGCCTGATGCCAACCGCCAGGATAGTATCACTAGACGTCGATTTGTAAACGCATTGATGATGTTGGGACAATCACAAATCTTGCTGGGGGAAGTAGCTGGTGCAAGGTCCAATCTCCAACGGGCTCTTCAACTAGCCGAGACCATGATAAAAGAGGGCGTACGAGCCGAACAAATGCAAATGGATGCAAAAGAAATCGAGAATTTGCTTCAGGGCATCTCGCGTCCCAACGGCGAGAACGCCGAATCGCCCCAGTGAAGGGCTACGCTTCAAACTCGAAGACGCACCTTCACAAAGTGCTCGCAGCTCACAAGTGCCTGTATGGGATCCTGGTTGGCTCGATTTGACTGAATCAAGTGCAACACTTGGGTCACATAGTGTGTAGCGAACCAGTTTGGCTTAGGATGATTTGCTGTGCCAGGGGACTCATACCTCCGTCGTAATGCATTCAATTAGAAGCGAAAGCAACTTACTGGCATCGGGCACTTTGAATGAGCCATACCTCCAAAGCAGTGTACAGACCACGACTCATGCAGGGGCCGTATATGAGCCGGTGCTTACTTCAAACGATTCTATGTTTCTCTCTCATCCATGTCTCGGCGCGAACGATTGCCCAGGACCGAGCGGCGACTACAGCCGAGCAAGTCTCTACGACGTTGCCAGCGGGCTGGCTGGGCAGTTGGCGCGGTGAAGTTCGCACACAGAACGCGGATGGTCCTGGCAACGCGTTTCAAATGCAGTTGGACATCGCTCAAGCCTCGCCCAGCGGACCATGGACTTGGAAGATAACTTACCGAGGCGCTCAAGGTGATAGTGAGCGAGATTATCAGCTTGTGGCCGTGCCGCGCAAGAGCGGGCAGTTCATCATTGATGAAAAGAATGGGATCCAAATAGCTGCCACGTTGTTGGGGGATACTTTGCAGTCCCACTTCTCAACCGGTGGCCAGATTATCTGGAATCGATATGAGCTCGTATCCGGTAACCCGCCCGTCATCAAGTTTGAACTTGTTACGGCCAGCGAGAGCGGATCGCTGACTACGGGCGGCCAGAACGAAGTTCCACTGGTGTCCAGCCAGTCTCCGGCCACTCGCCAATTTGGCCAACTTGCTCGCGTTAGCGACCAGCAGCCATCGGGGCCCACTAAGGAAGTGGGGCTGGCTAACTGGCAAAAGCTGAAAACCGATGCGTATCGTGGCAAGCAGGATGACATTTACTTCGTCAACGAAAACATCGGTTGGTATGCCAATGGAAGTGGCAAGATCTATAAGACAACCGACGGCGGTGCGACTTGGAGCAAGCAGCTTGAACAGCCAGGCACTTATTTCCGCTGCTTGGCATTCATCGACGAAAACCACTGCTTTGCAGGTAACATAGGTCCGGACTACTTCCCCAATGTAAGTGACCGAAATCCACTGTATGAAACGGTCGATGGCGGACTGACGTGGCGAGCCGTCACCAATATACAAGGCCCACCCGTTGTCGGTCTCTGCGCTCTGCAAGTGCTCAAGGAAGAAACCATCAACGCGGGTAAACTCGACAATCGCGTTCGTGTGATTGGAGTTGGCCGTGTTGGCGGTCCGACTGCGCTGATTGTTTCCGGTGACTTGGGCGCGACATGGCAACAGTTAGATTTCTCTAAGCACGCTGCGATGGCCTTCGACGTTCACTTCTTCGATCGCCGCGAGGGTTTTATAGCGGCTGCTACCGATAGTGACGTGGCGAAATCAAATGCGGCCATACTGCGAACGAGCGATGGAGGTCAAACCTGGCAGCAAGTCTATCGATCCCAACGGGCGTATGAATTGACTTGGAAAATCTCCTTTCCAACCCGAAAGACTGGCTATGTGACTTTACAGTCGTACAATCCCGATCCGCAAGCGGCGGACCGTTATGTCTTGAAGACGAGCGATGCCGGCCAAACATGGGACGAGCTGCCATTGGTTAAAGACTCAGCGGTGCGCGAATTCGGGATCGCTTTCTTGAATGAAACGACTGGTTGGGTCGGAGCGGTCCCTCACGGTTTTCTGACGCAGGACGGCGGCAAGAGTTGGAGTAAAGCCAGCTTCGGAAACGCCGTCAACAAGATTCGATTAATACACCATGGGCAGACGACCACCGGCTATGCGATCGGTACCGAAGTACACAAGATCGAGTTAGCCACAGAGAAACGCGTGGCTGACAATTAGCGATCGTACCAGCCTTGTCGCGCCGGTAGAGGCTAGCCTTTCGAGCCGTCGCCACGGCTGGTGGCTTAGGCTAACCGCTGGTAGCGAGAAGGGAGGCGGAGCCTCGAAAGTGACGCATCCATGCCAGGCGCAGCCTATTTCATTCGGGCGAGTACCTTGACTCGGAGTAAAGCAATTACGTCCATTGCTTCTACGTAGGTATCGTACTCACGACGTTGTTCATCACTCAATTTGCCTTCATTGGCAAGCTGGCCTAGTTCATCTAGACGTCGTTGAAACTCTGGGTCGGGTGGAAGTCTAAGCACGTGGACACATCCAATTCGGAATTAAGGCACAAACAGCGCCACGAGGCACCCGGACACAAAATTAAATGAGCATTTACCAGGATAGAAACGAGCCATGCGCGAACTGGTGGACTCAGGGCGGACATTCATCATCAGTAAGTCCAGATAACTGGCAACGTACAGCGCAGAATGCGCTGATGAGCCGCAATTGCTTCAAGCTCCAATAGGTACATCACCATCAAGCCTTTCCATGTGTCATACTTAAAGCTGAGGACGTTCCCGTTAGCAGCCGACAGAATGAGTGCCTTAATCCCGAATTGGATGTGTCCACGTGCTTAGCAAAGTGCTCGGCCAACTCCGGCGTGAGCGTATCCGTGAAGTGTAGCAGAAACTTATGTAAACTGGCTGAGTCAAGCGTAGTCATCTATTGGTTCCCGGTTGGCATTGTCAACTCCATTGTAACCTGCTGAACTCCCGGAGTTCGACTCAGTTAGTGGCTAGCGGATCGCTCTAATCCCTGTTAAACAATCAAAGAGGCATCATGCGGTATTTGCGTTACGTAATGTACTTTGTCGCTACAGCAAGCGTGTGCTGGCAGTCGCTCATGGCTGATGAACCGTTGGTTTTCATTTCTGCCTTCAAGCCGGCAGGGGAGGGCGGCATCAATGCGTATCGCTTTGAGCCATCTACTGGTCAGTTGAAGTTGTTACAGCGCACGGCCGATGTTGCTCATCCGTTCTTTATGGCGATAGCGCCTGATAAGCGGTTTCTGTACTCCATCGACGCGAAGGATTTTGGCAGTCAAGACGATGAGTTTGTGGCGGCTTACAAGATTGACCGACATGACGGAAAACTGACGCGGCTCAATCGACAATCCAGTCGCGGCACCGCTTCGTGTTATCTGGATGTCGATGCCACCGGCAAATCGCTGGTCGTGGCCAATTACTCGTCGGGCAGCGTAGCTGCATTACCACTGCAAGCGGATGGCGGGCTAGGCCAGCCGGCAACCTTCTTGAAGTACCAGGGCTCGAGTGTTAATCCACAGCGACAGAAAGAACCGCATGCACACTGCATTGTGATCAGCCCCGACAATCGCTATGTGCTGGTGGCCGACTTGGGAACGGACAAGATCATGAACTATGAGCTCAATCCGGCCACAGCCGATCTGAAGCCCAACGCTACGCAAGCCTTCGCTGAATTGCCAGCCGGGTCGGGCCCCAGGCATTTGGTCTTTCATCCGCGGCAAAGTCGTGTCTACGTCATCAACGAGCTCAAGAATACTGTAACCTGTTTTGACTATGCCAAAGAGTCTGGTGTGCTAAGTCAGCGGCAGACGATTGCGACGCTGCCGCCAGATTTCAACGGTGAGAGTTACACAGCGGATTTGAAGATAACGCCTGATGGTCGATTCCTGTACGGTACGAATCGTGGTCATGACAGCATCGCCATCTTTCAAATCAAGGAGGATGGACAATTGAGCTTGGTCCGTATCGAGCCCAGTCTGGGCAAGGGGCCACAGAACTTGCTGATAACACCCGACGGACGTTGGCTGTTGTGCGCCAACATGCCCGGCAACAACGTCGCGATCTTCGCCATCGATTCTCGCACTGGTTTACTGAATCCAACCGGCAGCCCGGTGGAAATCCCGATGCCATCATGCATTCGCTGGCTGGAGTGAGCAGAAAAACGAACTGTGGGGATGGCCTGTCCTCGCACTCATGGCTTCTGTGCTGTTACCGGCGCAATTGTGCTGTCATCGAATCCGAATTTCTTAACCTCGACTTTTTCAATCGGCGATTTTGTCCGTGCAGTCCATCATTCACTCATTCAAACGGCCTGAGGAAGACCTGTCTTCTCTGGAGCTTTTGTCCCTTAAGTTTCCCAATGTGGATGCAGCTATTGCCGAATTGTCGCGGTTGGCTGCTGTTCAGACTCTGCCCAAGGGTGTTGTGCATGTTATCAGTGATATCCACGGTGAAGATAAAAAGCTCCAGCACGTAATCAACAATGCATCGGGTACGCTGCGACCGATTGTCGAGGAAATGTTTGCAGCAAAGATGTCGGAAACAGAGCGGGCGGAGTTTCTGAAATTGGTCTTCTATCCCGCTGAAGTAACTCGGCAGGTCGCTGAGACTCTCTCAGGTCTACCGGAGATCAAAGCTTACGCACAGCGGATGATCAAAACCACAACTCGAACTACTCCGCTATCTGATATCGAACTATAGCCTGCGGTTGGCGACGGACTTGTTTCCACCGGAATATCGCGAGCTGTTGTTGGAGATGATGCATGCACCTTCCACCGAACGTGGACCGGACTTCATCGATGCCATGTTGGATGAGCTCGTGCGCCGTGATCGAGCCTTACACGTTATCCACTTGCTTGGACGATTGATTCGAAACCTGGCGGTGGACGAACTGATCATTGCCGGTTGACCTGTGGGACCGAGGTCCGCGTGGCGATCGGGTGATGGATTATCTGCGCCTGCAACCCAACGTAGAGTTCATTTGGGGAAATCACGATGTATCTTGGTTGGGGGCCGCGCGTGGGCATGAGGCACTCATATGCACGGTACTGCGCATATCGCTGCGTTATCGCCGACTCGGGCAACTCGACGAAGGCTACAGTGTTCCGCTTACTCCGCTGGAGCACCTGGCTCAAACGGTTTACATGGATGATCCTGCGGTGCACTTCATGCCCAAGGCAGATGGACTGCGCCCCAACGTCTTGGTGGCGCGAATGCAAAAGGCCGCCGCAATCATGCAGTTCAAGCTCGAAGGTCAGGTCATCGAGCGGAATCCGCAGTGGGCTTGAATCATCGAAGGCTGTTGCATCGCATCGACTATGTCAACGGCAGAATCGAAATCGATGGCCAGACACATGAACTTCGCGATAAGCATTTTCCCACGATCGATCCGCAGAACCCCTATGTTTTGTCAGCAGCAGAAACCAGCTGCCTCGCAAGGTTGAAGCACTCGTTTTTGAGCAGCCAAAAACTGCAAGAGCAAATGCGTTTTTTGGTTGGCCATGGCTCAATGTATCTGCAGCGTGACAATTGTCTGATTTTTCACGGTTGCGTTCCAACAGATTCGCACGGCAACTTTATGCCGCTGACAATCGATGGCCAGTCGCTGGCTGGACGAGCGATGTTTGAGAAGATTGAGCAAGTCGTGCGACGTGCGGCTGTAAACTCAGCTGGGGCCGATCTAGATTTTCTGTGGTACCTCTGGAGCGGTCCGAGATCGCCTTTGTTGGAAAAGATAAGATCGCCACCTTGGAGCGCGACTTCATCTCCGACAAGTCTACGCATCATGAAGTCAAGGACAACTACTTTTCCCTGATTCACGAAGTTGGCTTTTGTGATAAGGTCTTGGCAGAGTTTGGCGTTCCATCCGAAGGTGGACTGATCGTGAATGGTCATGTACCGGTGAAAGTGGAAGCGGGTGAATCGCCACTGAAACGCAGCGGTAAGGCAATTACGATCGACGGCGCCTTCTCGGAAGCGTACGGTGACTACGGTTACACTCTGTTGCTGGAACCAGATCGAATCTTACCTAGCCCAGCACTCGCACTTTGACTCTGTCGAGTCGGCGGTACAACAAGGAGTGGACATTGTTCCCAAAGTGCAATGCGTACGCGTTTTCGATTCGCCCCGTCGCACGGAAGATACGGAACGCGGCAAGCGAATCGGATACCGAATCAAGATGCTTGAACTGCTGATCAAAGCATATCAAACCAACCGTTTGCACGAACGCCCATCGAATTGAACAGATGCTCTTGTCGAAGATCTATCGAGAGAAGTTCGCCAACTTTATCAGTAAAACATTGAAGCCAACGAGCTGCCAGGTCGAATTGAAGCTAGACGAAGAAGCCAGTTTTATCTTTCCCAAACTCCTAACGACCGATCCTGGCTTGGCCCCTAAAATCAAAGCAGCCATCGGTGCTGTGCTAAAGAGATGATCCCCTTGGTATCCTTACGGAGTGGTGCTGAAGCGTAGCTCGGTCAATCATTTCCTCGCGCAAATTGACGTTGCGATCTGAGCAGAGCCCGACTCCGACAGTAGCGAGTTTCTCTTTTCTTGCGCGCTCTTGTCGATGCATACTGGCATGCAAACTGCTACCGCTTTGCCTTAGAAGCCCGGCGTCTTCATGGTGGTCCGGGGTTACTTTTCCCGCAAACAGGTCAATCGAAATGTCAGCAACGCATGCGCAGGCTAAGGTGCAACGCGAGTTTCATCTCAAATCCCGCCCCGAGGGCGTGCCAACGGAAGACAACTTTGAACTGGTTGAAACAGAACTGCCTCAGGCAGGTCCAGGCGAGTTTCTGGTTCAGAATCTATGGTTATCCGTGGATCCTTACATGCGCGGCCGCATGAGCGACGGTCCGAGCTACGTTCCGCCATTCGAGATTGGCCAGAGCATGGAGGGAGGTTGCGTTGGCAAGGTGATTCAATCTCAGCACCCTGACTTTCAAGTAGGCGACGCCGTGTTGGGCAACCAGGGATGGCGTGAATTTTGGAAGTCGGATGGCCAAGGCGTGGAGAAGATCAACGCGGAATCGAGGGACCTCAAGAATTACTTGAGCGTACTCGGTATGACCGGCATGACTGCCTATGTAGGACTGCTGCGTATCGGCCAGCTCCAAGAAGGTGAAACAGTATTCGTATCGGCTGCCTCTGGAGCAGTCGGCTCGATTGTTTGTCAGATTGCAAAGATAAAGAACTGTCGAGTGATTGCCAGCACAGGCAGCCAGGAGAAAATCGATTGGCTGAAAGACAAGGCCCGTGTGGATGCCGCATTCAACTATCACGAAGTCGACCATGTGAGCGCCGAACTAGCCAAGCTCTGCCCTCAAGGCATCGACGTATACTTCGACAATGTCGGCGGAGATCACTTGGAAGGCGCGATCGACAATATGAATGTCCACGGGCGTATCGCTTGTTGCGGCATGATCTCTGGTTACAACGATACTCAGGCGCAAGCCCGGTCCGAGCAACCTGTTCAAAATCATTGGCAAGCAGCTGCGGATGGAAGGCTTCCTAGTCCGTACTCATCAGGATCTGCAAAGTGAGTTTCACCGGGACATGACTGAATGGATCAAGCGCGATCAAATACGTTGGGAAGAATCTATCACCGATGGATTGGAAAACGCACCGGCTGCCTTCATTCAGTTGTTCAGCGGCGACAAGATGGGCAAAGCGATTGTCCGCGTGTAACGCATCTGAAGTGGAACCCATTATTCGGACCACAAGCTTCACTGCAGAACCCTTTCACAATGCGCTACCTCAGCAACTCGACCTTGGACTTGATGTCCTGCGTGGAATTAGCGTTTGGATCAGGGTAGCGATAATCGGTCAGGTACCAGGTCTCGGTAAACTGGCTTGACCCACCAGGAATTAAATGTTCACGTGGGCCGATGGGTTCTAGTTCAATCATGTTGTCAGAGGGGTACCATACGGAAATGGTTAGTCCAGCGACTTCGTTGTACGATCGATCGGGATAAGTTGGAAAGCGTTTGACGAACAACAAATTCTGAGGTGAGCAGTAGGCTAGCCAACCGCGGTGGGAATCGAAGCCAAGCTTCGGATAGAGAGGATGATCTTGGATCAGGAGACAGTCGTCGATCAGTTTAATGTTAGGGTCGTCGGCAGCAAGTTAATGACTTTGCCCGGAGCATCGTAGCGAACATAGTGTTGTGGGAAGCGACGAGGCTCGCTGACTGGTATCAAACATAGTCCCTTACCTACCGCGAACGTGCGACTCCAGTGGCAGTACTCCACAGGTTTGGAACTGACGTTGATGATCGTTTGCGTGAACTTGAGTTGGCTCGATCCCGCGGCCAGTTCAAAGGTGCGTTTCAAACGCACGCCAGTGGAAGGATCATCTGACTCTCGAGCACCGCTTGTCGATCGCCGGTGATCGCGCCGGTCCAGCGGCCTTGCCATAAAACACTTCTGCGTGGAACGATATGTTCCGGGCCAATGTCACATCGGCCTGCATGCATCGGCGCGGCCGATGATTTTCCGTCCCACACCCAACCTTCGTTACCTGGTGGCAAATACAAGATGTTTCGATTGTCGATTCCATAGAATAGTATCCTGCCGCCAGCGGCTGGACATAAGACAGCTCGCGCCATCCCGTTACTCAGTTCGATGCAGTCATCGTAGCCATAAAACGAGACGATCTTGGCTCCCGTTGCAGCCTGGCTTTCAAACGCTAACAAGCAGACGAAGAATGCTGAAAGCATTGCCACGATACATCGTCGCTCATTCCGCTCGCCCCGTTTCCGATCGTTGAGTTGACTCATGATGTCCGCCTGAATTGCCATGGATGATACACAGAGTTGTCCGAGTGCCTTAGCAACCGGAGCATGGAAGCTCGAAGTATAGCCGGCAGATCATTACACTCGCAACAAAGCCTGGTGTTTGTCATCTTGGATGTGTTCAGGTGCCTTGGCAATGACGCGAACGTCGCGATTCACCGATCACCGTCGTCCGCGATCTCTGAGAAGAGGTCATCCGCCAGCGAACGCAGGTTCGTTTCGATCTTGTCCTGCGCATCTCCGTCGGCGATTCAGGTCATAGAGAATCCCACGATAGGAACGAGCATCGACGGCTAAGAGTAGATCAAGGACGGTGGCCACGGATTTTTCAGGCAGGCCGACGGCAGCGCCCCACTTGCGGACATTAAAGCTGGCAGCTCCCAAGCCGCTGGTTGTAACCGAGAATCCGTAAGCAGTCGCCGTGTTTCCGGCCAACCTACTGTTGGTCACATACACTGAGAGGGCTGTGGCCAGGATGCGGGCTTCGAGTTTCGTAGATCCGCCGCTGCCGGAACCTTTGCCGTTGCGGCTGAAGAGTGCGCTGTAATATGCGGCGATCTCAGCATTTGTCTTGCCGAGGAGATTGGATGCTCCAGTCTCAGGACCATACATGTTCGGGAATGTAGCAGCGAGCCACGCGCCGAGCTGAGTCGAATTCGCGCCACCATTTAACGACCGGATGAGCGACTGGCCGTTTCGATTGCGCCAATAGCCGATGTCGGCCGCTTGACCACTATCGACGGAACGGCCGATCGGCGCGCGTTCTCCAAAGTTGTAGTTCTCGGCGATCGAGCCGGGCAGCGGTATTGCGATTCCTGCGATCGTGTCGTTGGCAGCCATAGTTCCAACCGGTACACCATTGACCGTCCCGAGCACATCCATTCCGTCCGGACGTGTTGGCGGTTGATACTGTCGCATTTGATAACCGCTCGCTCCACTGGGGCGCAAGTTGCCGAATGCATAAGCTCCGTCGGCCTGCGTAAGACCAATTCTCCTGACGGGCTGTCCACGGTCATCGAGACCGGTTAATTCCATCAACACATTTTCCAGCGGTCGCTCGTTGAAGTTGAACTCACCATCATCATTGAAATCTTCCCACACCGTACCTTGCAAACTCGACGGCAAGATCTGAGCGAAGAGATAGTCAACCGCCGCTGGCGAACCAGCCGCTATCACGATACCTTCGATCTTGTCGCTATCGCGGCTATTGTCAACCTGACCACCCAGTGAACCAGCTGTCTCACGGCCGTCGAGATAGCCGGCTTGTCTCTCTGCAACTAATTGATAGTTTCCAACCGGGAACGCACCAGTGATTGCATAGTTCCCGAGTGAATCAGTCACTGTGTTGGCTGCGACTTCTCCTGCAGCGTCCAGCAATGTAATTGCCACCCCAGCCAAACCACGATCGCCACTTCCAAATTGGCCATCGTTATTGCGATCATCAAACGCGCGGCCTAAGAGGTTGAACCAGGTTTGCACTCCATCCTGTTCCTCGGGCTGATCGCCAGGTATGACTTCGATGTTCGGTGCGGAGCCTCCCAGCGAAGCAACATCGATAGAGTCTCGCCCGGCTCCGCTGTCGAGCACAAGATTCTCGACGAGCACGGTTAGTTCATCGATTTGAATCTGATCATTGCCTTCACCCGTCGAGACATTCAAGGACAGCAGGTCGGCAAGTATCGTGATGGTTTGCAATCCGGCTTGAACAGTCGAAGCGCCGATGGTGAGTTCGTCGCTCAACGGCGTGCCATTGACTTGCACGGCATCAGAGCCCTCGATGCCACTGTCCACAACCGTAACCGAAGCGAGTAACGAACCCAGATTGAGAACGACGTTGTCAGAGCCTTCACCACCATCCACCCAAATATCGCCTGAAGTGTCTGAGACTTCTAAAGTATCATCGCCGGAACCACCAAAGATAATGGCTCCCAAACCCGGGTCGATAATCGTGTCGTTACCCGCTCCACCATCGATCAAGACGTTATCTACATTCAGGAATTGAATGTTTTCACGGACAGGATTGCCCAGGGTCACCTGATTCTGACTCTTGACGATGAAGTCGTTGTCAGCAGTGCCTTGAACGATCAGGCTGTCGCCAGCACCCACGCTGTTGACGACCACAACACTGGCCGCCAGGCTGCCCAAAAACACCGTCGTCGTATCATTTCCCGCAGCGCCGTCGATTTCGGTTCCCTGGTTGCCAGTTGCGACTACTTGAACATCGTCATCACCACCACCTCCAAAGAGATAGACCTTTCCGGTCGCGGAAAAGGTAGTCCCTAGCAGTCGACCGTTGGCCGTGACTGCCAGCTGACCTGGGCTGGCGCCCGATTCCATTCGGATGGCATCCCGAGCATTGCTACCGAAGATAATCAGGTCGTTGAGACTCGCATCGGTTTGATTAGCGCGTTGTTCCACTCTTACCGCGCTGCCCGCGGGCGCTGCAGCTGCTGATTTTGAGAACCTGGCAATAAAGATATCTTTCGCGCTGTTACGATCGGGTCCCACCAGATTCGTGGCAAAGCTGTTGAAGACTACCGACAATTCGTTTCCGCCGACAAAGACTGGTGGAGTGGAATGATGGTTGGACTGGTACCATTGGTTCGAGTCGATGCACGAGAGGTCGATGAGTTGCCCAGATCGCGCATGAAGACGTCCGCCACCACGCCATTGGAATCGCCCTCGACGAGGTTGCTTGCGTAGCTGGTAAAGGCAACGAAGCGGCCATCACTGCTAATGACCGGAGTCATGGATATGCCGTTGCCCGCTGTATTGGCCAGGCTGACACTGACGAGTTCAACCTGACTACCGGGCGTGAGTTCTCTCGCGAAGATATTCCTGTGAACGCTGGTACCCAGCTGGTTTGTGAGATTATTGGCTTCGCTTTCAAACACAACGCGGGAAGCATTGGCGCTGATGCGCGCTTGTTGCGATTGGGCATTGGCACCAACGCCATCAGCGCGTTCGCTCGCGCGCAGGGTTGTACCGCGCTGGTCGCGTACGAAGACGTCTGCTCGGCTATTGGTATCGTTGGGCACAAGGTCCGCCGATGCGCTGATGAACGCGACTCGCCAATAACCTTGTTCGTCGACTCCAATCGATGGGTTCGTGCCTCCAAAGTTGCCTGAACTGCCAGTCATGCTGATACTAGCCAGCGCAGTCGTCCCGCTAACAACGTCACGAACGAAGACATCCGTTTGATTGTTTTGGTCATTGGGTACCAGGTTGCTTGCCTTGCTCTGGAAAGCGACAAAGCGTCCATCGCGGGTGATCCTCGGACGAGCCTGGTACTCGCCGTTGATCGTTGTGCCTGAGTCGGATGCGTTGTTACCACTTTGTCCGTTTGGCGTAACGCTGACCAGTTCGACCGATGGATTATCCTGGCGTCTTATGAAAATGTCCGAGACAGCGTTGGCATCGCCCGTGACGAGATTGCTGGCCGTGCTTACGAATACGACGCTCCAACGCCCTAGGGCATCGACACCGAGCATCGGGTTACTGGACGAGCCGTTGGACATCGCGCCGCGATTGGCCACGCTAGCCTTGGTGGTTGTACCTAGCTCCAAGTCGCGGACGTAGATGTCATAAGCATTCGAATAGCCTCCGGCCAATTCCTGCGAAATACTCACAAAGGCCACGTATCGTCCATCGGGACTGATGGCCGGTTGCACGGCTGTCACTGGATTTCCCGCGTTGCTGATGCTGACCAGGTCAATTCGTCGCGACTGCGAATCGTAGCGATAGATACGATTCTCTTTGCTCAAAAGAGTTGAAGTCAAGTTGGTTGCATCACTCATAAATGCCACGTAACGACCGTCAGCACTAACCGCTTCCTCACCGAGCACACTTGATCCCATCGCTGTTCGCTCCGCCGCCAACGCAGAGTCGCGACGCGATACCAAGACCGGTGACGATGTGGTAACCGATAGATCTTTGAGAAACACATCCGTTCCCGCGTTTCCATCACGGGCATCGGTGAGATTCGTGGCACCACTGGTAAAGGCGACTGTCACGCGATTGGCAGCAGGGTTTGTCACGTCCCAATAGTTCATCGCAGGAATAGACGAAGCCAGGTTGGCACTGGTAGCAGACGAACCCAAGCGACCGCTCAGCAAGCTGATTGCTTGAGAGGTGGTGTCATAGAGGAATACATCCTGGCTACTATTCTTATCATCGGATACGAGGTCGGAAGCCGTACTAGTGAAGGAGATAGTCAAGCCATCGCCGCTTATGGCGGGATTGTTCGAGTCGCCGTTAGCGGCCACTCGGCTGCCGTTCTTGCTGGCCGCGCTGACCTGTGTTGTTGTTCTTGTTAGCAAGTCGCGCACAAAGATGTCTGCATTACCTCGATTATCGACGATGTTGGTCAGATTGCTGGAGGAACTCATGAAGGCAACATACCGACCATCAGCGCTGATCGTGGGCTTGATGGCCCAGCCATTACTGACCACTCCCGCCGTACTGACGCTGACAATCTCAGTAGTAGAACTGTTCAAGTGTCGAACGAAAACTCTTTGCGTTTTCGTAGGCATATTGGTCGTGACCAGGTCGGTAGCGTCGCTGACGAAGGCTACATGTTGGCCATCGGCACTCAGCACGGGACTGTACGCTCCGCCATTGGAGTCGCTGCCGCCAACGTCGACGCTCACCAGGCTGGTCGTATTCGTATCGAGATCGCGAAGGTAGATTTCCTGGCCAGCAACGGAGTTCATCAGATCGCTGGCTTCGCTCACAAAGACAACTTTTCGACCATCAGCGCTGATGACGGGGCTGCGCGACGTTCTGTTTCCACTGGTCCCAGACAGGCTGACGCTGGCGAGCGTTACTTGTGGGTTCGCTCCGGGACGGAAACTTCGCACGAATACATCATCTACAAAATACGAGTCGCTCGCGTTGGTCAGATTGCTAGCGCGACTGATAAATGCAACCACCAGACCATCGGCACTGATCGATAGTTCGGCCGGCGAGGTAATGTTGGCTGCGCCTGAGAAAAAATTCCCACTAGTACCTGAAGGTGTGGCGCTAACCAGTCGCGTTGTATGAGTCAGCAGATCATGCCAGAACACATCGTTCGATTGGTTTGAATCGCCGGCTACAAGGTTGCTAGCCAGGCTGACAAACGCCACATAGCGGCCATCCGCGCTGATGACTGGCGAAGAAGAATGCCCGTTAGCACTCGTCCCATCCAAACCGATGCTGACTAGCGTGGTCGTGTTCATCATCACATCACGGACGTAGATATCCTGGTTCGAGTTAGTGTCTTCTTCTACCAGTGATGCTCCACTGGTGAACACTACGAATCGTCCATTGGAACTGACCGATGTGGCCGAGTTCGTCAGAGCGGTATCTCGAGAGCTCAACGTTGAATTGCCGCCAGATGTGTCGCTGGCAGTGGTTGCTGAAGAGACCAGTTCGACTTGAAATGGATTGACAACCTCTTTGGCCCGAGAGAACTCCGAAGTATTGCTCATGGGATCGCTGGCTATGGCCGTGATCGTTTCACCCGCGACGGAGCTAGCTGATAGCGACTGATCGAACTGGACGTTGCCAGCGCCGTCAGTGGTCACGGAAAAGCTGCCCAACCAGCGCTGGCCTTCTCCAAAGCCGCTGGGTTCCGTCATTGCATTGGCGTAGACTTCCACCGTGAACTTTGTGTTGGGAGCGGACTGCAGCGAGCCGATCACACGCGTGTGTGTGCCTGATATCGCACTGGTTATCAA